>BJBW01001929.1:0-14784 GCA_004320125.1 Scolopax mira
AAAAACAAATTAATATAAGGGAACATAATATCTGGTTAATACAAGTTTACTTCCAGGTAAACATGAATGACGATGACTGTTCAGTGTAGAAAAAGGAACTATCAAAGATAAATGTATGGGGACATACAGAACTACAAAAGGTTATGGTATAAATCATTTTTTCTATGCATTGCCTTGGCAGTAATTAGCATAAATAAATACACAAAAAGGTATATTTGCTAAGTGTTAGCCCCATGGATACCTAGCATATGCAACAAAACAGGTCTTTTGCAATTATTAACCAGTCAAAATTTTCTCTTATGCTAAAGAACACTTTTTGCCTCAAGTAAATTTGAGAATATATTATTGGCATGTTCCAGTATCAGGATGCCAATTTCACAGCAAGTAAAACACTGTCACTTTCCTGTAACATTGAAAGCACACATCTAACACACCATAAATTGGAAAACAAATCTGTTTACTCTCCTGGACTGAAACTGAATGTTTAATTCACTTTGTTGTAATTTTTTGCATCCAACAGCTGTCATCAATTTAAACTGACAACAATTTGATTTGCCACAAGGTCACAGGAGTACTCTTCCAAAAGGTATTTTTAGGCTTTTGGCTTATACCAGAAGAGGGGAAGAGTATTAAATTTACCTCAGCACTGTTAGACTTCGCATAAACTCTTATGTTGCCTATAACAATTTATAGGGCATCTGCAAATGTAACAGCCCCAGTTGTCTTTGGATTTAAATACACATAGCCTTACTATAAGACATTACCTGCAATTACTTTATTAAAAATTAAAATCTTTGCCTATGAAAAGGCAATGGAATACGGAGATAACGAATAAGAAAAAAGTAACACTCATTTTCTTAAACACAGCCCTGCTTAGATTTTTGCAGGGCAATCTAAGATGCATGACCTTCAGACCTCAGAGATTCAGACCTTTGTTGGCCTTACAAATGCAACGAGAAAGCACTGTTATACAGTACACACAAATCTGCACATACAAAGTAGTTTTAAACAAGTACAGTAATTTATATAATGCTAAATTGTAGCTCCATAGCTCTCATCCAAGAGTCTACATTTATCTTTCTGAACATCCTTCTGGATGCTTAAAAAAAAAAATTATCAAGCAACACACAAGTGCAGGAGTTTCCTCACCCTTTCAATCTTTTGTGAAGCATCAGGTTTACAGATGACTTGACAGTGCTCCATCTGACAGGCAGATTCACAAGGTTAACACTGAACCTAATCAGAAACAATCAGAAAACTCTTTCTCTCTGGTGTCATTTTCTGCTTGGATGGCTCTGCTATGCTATTATAAATAGGAAAAGCTTGCAGCACAAGCAGGGTGGAAGACTTCAGGGAGATTTTAGTAATCACCTTCCATTCAAATCACACCCACTCTTTAATCACGATTGGATCCTTTTCTGTTTTATAGCCCCAGGAGTAAACTGAGGAGCTTATAATCAACACAGATAGGGAACAAAATTTTAGTCCCACTGAAGCTATTGTAAAGGATTATTAATTCACGGGGCCGAGATTTCAATAACGGTCCTTCCCTTTGGATTCTCTGTTCTAATTTAAGGTGGTTTTCTCCACCTTCTTCCTATTTCTCATAATATAGAGCCAATGCTCCAGCGAAGTCAAAGTTTGTTTTAGAGGTGCTCTAACAAGAAAAAAAATAAAATAAAAAAATCCTGAATTCAACAGGATTCTCAGCTGATTTGAGATGCTGGGAATAGTTCCAGGTTTAACAACACCAATCACATATCTATTATGGTTTTCCTCAATGTGAATTCTTACTTCACAAAAGCCACAACCACAAAAACCTTTCCATAGAGCTGAAAAAAGGTTAGGAATTTTATTTAATTTCACAAATCGCACATCTTGTGCTGTCAGAAAGAGTCATCTTTCAGAGTATGCTCACGACTCTGTAACCAAAGCAACCTGGAAAACCATCAAATATATCCCTTGGTTTAAGGAGAAAGTCCTTTATCACTGTTACAAAAAGACACAAAGTTTACCTTAAGAAGGTACTTTTTGCACCCGAATAGGGCACTGCTGACTTCTTGTTTAGCATGTTCAGGGCCAAAGGCATGGCTCGCTGTTCGCTGCGAGAACCTCACTGAGGCCATGATGGGCTATCGCAGAGAAACCGTGTCCCACCAGGCAGGGTAAGAAGAGAGCACTGCCCGACATGATTGATTAAACCATAGGGAAAGTTGGGTAAAAAGGGACATTGTCATCCACACCTCCCTGGTTCTGAGCAAGCTTGTATTTGCTGACCATTCTTTGATTTAGCATCTTGGTTTTTCTTGGTCAATAATAAAATGCTAGAACAACGTGGGGCATTAGCAAAAGATATTAATTTGCCAGAACAAAGCAACCAAACTTTCAGGAACCTGAACAAATACCAACAGGTTAAGGTTAACATGAAAATGGCATACCTGGGTTCCTCAACCTTCTTAGATGTACTGGAGAGAATAGTAACTGTTAGAGATCTAAGGAGATTTCCCAGTAAAAGTGTGCAAAAAAGCTTTCCTTGCCCTCTACATTCTGAAATAGCACAGGTACAGATTCTAACATCAAAATATCTCAGTTTCAATGGTTTAGGTTGGGTTTTTTCTCTTCCTCCCACTTTTTTTTTTTTTTCCTTTCTTCTACTTCCCCCAATACCAGAATACATCATAAAACCAATTCCAAGCTTTCAAAAATGGAGATGCAGGCTTCTCCCATAAAGAGGCTTTCCAATTTAGCACTACAGGGTCCATCTTCCAGAATACAGACGTTTTGCTACTATGAAATATAATCTTTTTGCCTATTTATGTGTTTTTATATGACATGAGTAGCACAGAGTTCGCCTCCTCAAATCAACTAGACACACTCTAGTTCTTCTGGTTCATTTATAATTGCCTGTTGATGACAGTCAGACACACTACCTTTATGGAAGAGAGAGTTGTGTTACCAAACAAACCTTAAATTCTTTATAATTCTTTTTGACATGTCGTACCTCAATTGTCCTCAAAGAAAATCAAGTTAGATTTAGAGAATCTACAGTTGCAGAGTCTACATAACAAAACTAGAAAAGTCTTTTGCTTAAAGTAAATCTAAAGCATCCCAGCCCTCCTATGTGTGAGAAGCACTTTCTCTTAATGAATCTGAGTTATTACATGGATGAAAAAGAATCAAATAACTGTTTTGTTTCTTGACAGAAGAAAAAAAGACTTCCATAATTTGAAAGATAGCTGGTTTTCATTAATTCTTAAAATTTTTACCTCTGCGGAACAAGTGAAAAAGGAGACGCATGTATTTTCTATCTACTCCTATTCTCTTTCTCATAGCTGTTCCTTTACATAAATGCATCAACTTGTGTAAATTATTTTCTGCACCTTACTGAGACATAGCTTTTGAAATTCACATTTGAAAATTTTGGCCTGAGAAGGACAAGATTGCCCCCCTATTTGTTTATGCAGTGAAAAATAAATATTTCCCCTTCCAAGTCCCTGTAATTGCTCATTGATCCACCATTGCCCCTATTCTGAAGATGATTAGAAGCAGACAGTTTCCCAACTACTGAGTTTGGTTCAACATCTCAAATTACAATGGCTGTGCCAACAGTTTGATGAGCATCAATCTAAAAGTCATGAAGCAACTATAAAACCACGTTTTTATCTTCACTGTAATGTTACTCTTAGTCATTGAGGGGAAAATGAATACCTAAATGTCACAATGCTCAACTAATATGCCTGGATATTTCATCAGCTGAACCACTACGTAATAAAACACAAGCAAAACAGACTTCGTTGCAGTTTTCATGGTTTGAGTAAATCCAGCTGCTCCACCAGCTTATTAGCAGAGCACATGCACAGGGAACTCAAAGATGTAGGCTCCTGCTGCTTTTCCAACTTCTCATTTTAAAGTAATTAGCATTCTTAGAGCATACACGTGCAAGAGGGTGAAAAAGCTGCCCACTTGATGCAGTGGGAAAACCCACCTAATTCACTGTATAGGAGCTATATTGCAATTGATCCAGGGGAAAGAAAAATACACCAACTGCTGTTTGTTATCATCAAGGTCTCATTTTTTTGCTGCAGTGAAAAAACACAGAGGGGGTGGGGGGCACCCTCTGCTCCCTGCTAAACAAAAAACAAATTTTCAATGCAGTCATTTAGCAGTGTTTTAGGTCTGTGTCAGATTCATCATCTGAGCTAATTGATTTCAGACACAGGCCAATATCACCATCCAACATCATTATGCAGAGGTAGGTGGTAAAAAGGAAAACAAATCTCTGATCAAGAAAAGCATGAGGGGGAAGCACACCATTTACAAGCTGCACACAGCATTCCCTCTCAGAGAAATAATGCTGTTTAAAAACATTCTGAAGGGGTGCCCCACAATCAGATTTTATAAAACTGCTCTGGAAGCCCCTGAATTGGAGATCTTAAATTAGACCAAGCTCACTGAAAAGGCACACATTCATCTTTATCTCAGGAGACAATGTGGGGGAGAGCAAATTCAATGTTTCCTGGCATATTTCCCTGCTCCCCCTTCCACCTCCACACAGAGCACAAGTGTGCTCTGGTGCAGGGAGGTCTATATAGGAAATTATGGTAGCACACAGGATAGTATTTCTAGAAAGCAAAAATATTTATCCCAACTTGCTAGCTGCACTGCAGCATTGGTGGGAGTATCTGAGGTCAGCACTTGTCAGGAAAGAGACATGGGCTCCTGTTCTCTTGACTGGAAAAGCATACGTTGCCAGAGCAGGAGACAGCTTTGCTGGCCCAAAGCCCACGCTGGAGTCCCAAGAGATAAAAGGCTGGAAATGTCCTCCTCTCCCACATGCACATATCAGTTATTTTCCAGACCTGGTTTTGTGCTGAGCTGAATTCTATGCTTACAGTCATCCCTTTTAACACTCTGAAAATAATAAATGACAGAACTGTTTCATCATCTGTCTTCCATCTCAGTCCACAGCACAGAGCGACTTTCAGCACACCAAAGCAGAGCGTGCTGGCAGGGCTGGTTCCACAGACACTGACATTTATCAGCCTGCAGAGCCTCAAGAACCCATCTGCAAGCACTGGCATATAATCATTGCTTCAGATGATTATATTTTTAGAAACATCTAATTAAGCCCTATTTGCCTGGCCTCAGATACAGCTATATGGTAGCTCACCTGTTCTAGCTTCACCTCATTAATTAGAGACCTCCTCCTTCAAACACCACCAGGTGTGCCAGCCAGCAACAGGCCCAAGCTATTGTCCAGCAACACCTTTCCAACAGGAGCAATATGATTGCTTTGGGGCAAGTTGTATCATACATATGTGAACCATACCCATCTCCTAAATGCTTTTCATATAGATGTGAATAAATGAATAGCTGCTGGTTTTCTCTTTTCCCTTGTTATTCAACAGAGGATGCAAATACAGTATTCAGGAAGCAAATTCCTATTACATTTGGTATCTATATTTCTACTTTATCTAAACACTTGCACACTCCTTTCTACTGCCACCTATTGTACATTTTTACCTTTTTTTCTCATGTATACATCTACAAGAATGAACTACTTCATTGTAACGGACACTAAAGCTTTAACTATTTTCTTTCAGTTCACTGTCCTTCTAAACTCATTTTGCTTACACTGTATTTATTCACATTACCTTAGGAGCAGGGAAAAAAAAAATTTAAAAAAACCAGCACAGCTGTGATAAATAACACTGCTGCATGAATTTGCTCTCACTGAACCAAGGAAATTCAGTGAAGCATTGGTGTGTTTCTGCATCCGACTGCAAGTGAGCAACAACTGTTACAGCTTTATCTCAGTACAATACTGGTGACTGCTTTAATTAAAGTATTACATTCTTTATTTAGGTACCTCCTGCAGCCCCAACCAGTACTGCAGATGAGCACTTGTGACAGTTGCTACTCGTACTCCAACACCTTTTCCCTAGTCTTTGGGGAGGCGTATAGCATGTGGAACACAATTTGCATCCAATTATATATTCCCACTTCTTTTATAGATCAGTGAAAACAACAAGCTTCCCTGAACATTCATTTCTGTGCCTGAAGAAGCAAGCTAACCAGCTAACTACTTTGCAGGTGGTTTAGTCAATACTGCTGCAACATTCTGAGAAGCATACATTAATGTACATAACAAAAATAATCTAATAGTAATGCTTAACTCCTTACAGTACTTCTCAGTAGCCAGCCCATCACAGCATTACAGGTTATCAACTGTTTCACCAGTAAATGCTCATTTAAGGTACCTTTGAAAGTTACTCTTACTCCAACACAAAGGTTGCCAATGAATAATTAGCTGCCAAATTGCAGCCTGGCCCCCAGATCAGACAGGATGCTGTGCCCTCTGTCCTCCCCCAACGCAGCCCAGGCAGAGGCTCCCTGAGCACAGATGGGTGGGTGCCCAGAGGCACAACCTTTGCTGGGCCACCACTGGTGGCTGCCCCAGGTCCCTGCCAGCCTCTTCCTCTGGCTGACCCTAGGGAGCCCAGGGCAGAGGACACAACAAGCCGACCAAGGCAAAGCATTTATCCAAGTATGGCAGGAGAAATGCCCTGTCATCAGCTGCTTGAGGTGAGATACCCTCAATGTGGAAGGGGAACAAAGTATGTGGTATCAATAATACCACACCCACACCTGCAAAGACACCCCAAAGCTAAGGAAAGACACACCGTATTTGTCACTGAGGAAAGGTACACTTACCATTTCTGGTCGCTGCTCTCAGCCAGCTGCAGGCCTGGCCCCACCAGCACACAGAGCCTCAACCACACTGCCAAAACTCTCCCCAGGGCTGGGGCTCCCCACACTAATGGGCTTGAAGCCTGAATTGCCCCAACGAGCCTCAGCTGTGGCCACCAGCCCCACACTTGGGCACTGGGCAGGGTCAGGGCCCGCACCTGCTGCCCCGGGCTCCTCTCACACTCCTCTCCATGCAAACCAGCATTCCAAGGCTTATACATCCTTGCCCCAAATAACCAAGTGATTTCTTGAAGTACAAACACCTCAGGAGTCTTAAAAATGGTGTATGCAAAGTACTGGAACACAAGTGGTCAAGAGCAACCCTCTCCCGTGAGTGAGCAAGTGGTGTTTTCTCCCCTTCTCCTCCCCCAACATGAGGAACCAGGTCCCTTGTGCCAGTGTCACTCATAAACTAAATAAGGGCAGCAGACATTTATAACATCACCCTGCCACACAGCCATCAAAACACACAGAGAGCACACAAATTCAAAATACAAATCTGTTTGTGCAATACACTTTTATTTTTATTTTTTTAACCTTTGCAGTCATCTTGGAGTAATCATCATGTAAACAGTAGGATGGGATGGGATTACATTGAGTCGTACGCAAATGGCTCTAGAACACCTCAACGATTATGACAAGGCATTATAAATAACTTCTCTTAATAATATATATTTGCTGTTTTCAGTACATTAAAGAGCTGCCGTTTATCTAGCTAGGAAGTAGTTTAAGTTGTAACCTCTGAGAAACATGTCTCCAGATCTGAAAGTCTTTCTAAGATTCGCTAGCTCCATAACATCTATGTCACAGGTTAAGCATAAGACTACTTGGGTCAGAAGTGTTTTCTTTGTAACAGAGTTTTACTTGATCATTGCACAAAGCCCTATTATTTTCATTCCACCTTCGTATTTTGCAGAACTTCAAGTAAGGCTTCAGTTCCGTTCTTCAAGTTTTTATCATCTGTATGAAACCGGTTTCTATCATTAAGGATAAGTTGGGTTGGAGATGGACACAGTAAGCAATCTACCTTAACAACAACAGTTCAAAGTAGTTCTAGCTCATAGACTCCCCAATAAAGGACAGTCAAAATACTCTAACACCTTTGCTACTGTAGATCCCCTCCTTGCTCGTATAACTATATATATTTATAGATATTGTACCATGTGTATGGTACTTCTAGAAAATGGAGATTATTTACTTAAGCAGCCTCAGGCACATTCTTAAAACATTAATGTCTGCAAGGCACCTCCCACTCCCTTGACAATCAGTTTGTGGACTGGTTTTTGACACACAACCAACAAAAGCTTGCTAATGCCTAATTAATTTTTAAAAAAACCAAAACCCTAGAAGTTACCAAATACTTCAAAGATATATCTGGATTTTTTTTTTAAATAATGGGAGATTAACTGCAAATAGCACATAATCAAGTCAAATCATTTTCTTATTACTAGGATGTGTAATGCATAAATATATGAAAAATAAAATTCACAGTTGTAAAACTAGAATTCAAGTTTGGCTAATAATTCTTAACTTTTATATTTATGTTAATTTCTAAATATAACAGAACAGAGGCAGTATTATCAACCACAAGTACAGGTAAAATAGTATCACTCAAAGTTTATGAAAGAAGTAAGCTTGATAGAAAATTCCTTTTGTAACCAATAAATACAGCCACCTGAGTGCATTTCCACAGGCTTTTCACTTAGGGGGAATCCAAATCAACTGCTAAGAGACATTTAGTAGCATTTTGAATGTTAGCAGCAGCGGTGTAGCTGTGGGCTTTGCTTGTTCTGACTTTGTGAATTGCTAGAGAATGAAGCAGAACTCAGTGTGTGGTGCATTAATTTTCCTTTGCATCTAAGCCGACTCTTCGCAATCTCACAATTCAGCTTGGGGTCAAGGGACAGACATCAGCTGACACTTAACTGAGCAAACCCAATCAGTTTCACTTCATCAGGAATCTCAGTGCCGTCACAGCCAGAGGCCTGCAAGTACAAACAGAAATGTTTAGTATATCAAGCTACAAAGCAGGGTTTGACAGTCAGGGTATAAATTTTGCCCGTTAAAACCTAGTCAGCGAACAGCTTACTTGAAGGAAAGCTTTCAGACTGCTTGGTGTATCCTCTGCCACAGTCAGCCAACAGCATCCTTATTTTTAGCAAACTCTTTCAATCGATATTAAAAATTATGAAAAAATACTGGGAAATTAACACTTGAAGACACAAATTCTTTAACCAAAATGGACTGGAGCCAAGTTTGTGAGCATGCTGTTTTCACTTGTGAAGTGAATAATAACCTACACCTACTTTTTAACATTGTCCTGTAGACATGAAAGATCTCATGAGTCCAGCTATCAAGTCTGTCAACTTGTCTGTCAACAAGTCAACCGACTGAATTTTTAAACAAGAAAAATTGAAGCAGTCTATGGGGAGTCATAATATTTGCAAAAGGACAGCTCCATTCTGACTGTACAATCTAGTACTTAAAATTGTACAGTTGAGATTCTCCAGCAAAGTCTATGCCAGTACAAACTGGCAGATGTGATCAGTTCCTTTTACACAAGTAATGGTAAAAATATAAAACCACCTTCGCTCAGGACTGAACTGTTACTTTAGGTCTGCTTCAAAAAATGATACATGCTGTAGGCAACATATTTTTATATTTTGGTTTTTAAATACAAAACTTGTTTATGGACAGAAGTGACTAAATTTTTATTTAAGTTCTTCTGCATTCTTCACCATGCATATTTCACCTTCACCTTTAAATCAACATAATAATAAAATTAGATGAATGGTGTGCAATGGTAAATTACTTATGACAGATGCATTCAAACTCTTTGGCATATCCCCACAAAAAACATCAGAACTGGTTCACCCTATAAAAGTGCTCTTGATCCTTTTATGCATTAGTAGCAGTTGAACCCTTTAGTAGAACTGCTTTGTGTATATGCACTACGAGGGAAACAACTCTCAGATTGTGCACAAAACATGCACCAAGTGACATCCACTGAGTTTTCATGAAAAAAAAATAAACTCCCTTGATACGTGTGGAAGCATTATATCAGGCTGCTCCTGCAAATTTATTTTGATCAGACATAGAGAACAGAAGTTCTATCTTCAGAGAGTATCTCACAGGTCTTATCCCACTGAAGCAGCAAGTTAAAGGCCTGAGATCATCAGCATCAGCTACTATTAAGTTATCTCAGTGGGTTTTGGATTGGCAATTTACTAAATAAATGGAATTTGAATTTTGCACTTGAAATACCATGATAAAAAGAGCTAATATTATTAACATCTTTCTGCACTCTAGCTAGCTATCAATCTCCTCAATGCTAAGTAACAGATCTAGATGCATAAAAATTTTAAAATACCTTCTCTATCAATAAATATTGTCTCCTATTTAATACACCTGGAACCTATTAGTTTATATTTTGTGCTTAGCATAAGTACAATTCCTTATACACAAATTGCAATGTACAAGTAAAGCTTAGTATTTACAATTCACTGTTTAGTGACAATGCATTCTTTCATTAATGTTTTTTTCCTCCTTTTTTTGTAAGAAAAATTCCTTACATAAAATGCAAATTATGCTGCACAATAATTTTGTGTTTCCTTGAGTGTTGCCAAGATTACTTGTGTATTAAAGCAGCTTCTTTCCCAAAGTGTGGACAGCTGGATCCTGCAGAGAAGTCATTACTCTGTGTTAGCCAAGACAGCTAAGGGAGGCTTAATACTATATATGTTCTGTAGAATGACATCATTGTAAGATCAAAGATACGCTGTCCTCAAACCAGGACACACTGTTGAAAACATGCAAGAGGGAGATCAAACCTTAAAGACAGATTTATCTATTTCAATAACTTTCTTTACCATTTTGGCAATAACTAAAGACAAAAATTATGAAAGACATAAGTCTCTGTTCTTTCGTCCCCAAAGATGAAAATGCTTGCTGTTTGAATGGAAATACTATATACTACCAAAACCAATCTGCAAGCAGTGGGACACTAACCAGATTTCCTGTCCATAAATAGTAGTAACTAATCCTAGACTACAGAGCAGTTTTCAGTTGAATTCTCTGACTGGATATAGAATTAGCTACATTTAGATTTTGTCACTTGTTTGTATGCTCTACTGTCTTTGTTACATCTTAGCAAGGTCTCACTGAATTTGAGAGCAGTTGTATACAACTTGATTAAAACACATTTAGTTGGTAAATACTTCATGGGGATTCAGAGTTCTCCTAGGCAACAATTCATTTAGGAACTCCACTACACAATATAGAAACAGGCAGAAACAGAACGTATACTGAATTAATCCAAGGATAACAATAAATTAGGATACTTCTTGTTACTACATTCTTTTGCCTGGAAGTAAGGAACTAATGCAGGAAACCTACATTAAAAATATTAGAAAGAAACTTAGGTTAAAAATTAACCTCAGGAATCATTACCTAGCCGATGTAACTTACCTTGAAAAGCCACAAAGACATGGATTTGGGATTGTCTATTAATTCTGATTATGGTAAGGAGTAGGATTATAACAGCATTCACTTGCTGGAATCAGAAATACCCCATGACATTGACTGCACACCAGCCATAAATCAAACTGAATCACAGAAATACCCCAACCTAAATTTTCAAGTGGATTTGTTTTCAACATATATAAACGTTAACTAGATGCTATGGGAAATTACATTCTGGAATTTCAAGCCTCTATTTAAATATGTGAACTAGAAACCCAGACTTCTACAGAGCCTCTGGAGTATCTTTATATCTGAATGCTCTTGTTGAGATGCCATTGACTATATTATGAAGATAAGTCAGATGTTTAGACAGAAAGAACACAGATCAGCTGCAAAGAGAGAAGCATCAGCCTTTAAGCTAAATTTAGATAGTAACAGCCACAGAAACAAAACAATTTGAGTTACATGTCCTTATTCCCCCACCCCAACCCCCCTCCCAAAAGAAACGTGTAAGACTCTAGAGGAAATATTAGTAAAAATTATTTGGTCGGTTTCAACTACTCAAACCTGTATTTTAAAAAATGACATGGGAAGAACAATCCTGAATTGATACATTATCATCAACTAGGTCACGTACTCTCTCAAAATGGTTCTATACAGCCCATAAGAAGCAGCTGGTTTTATAAACAAAGCTATGATTCTGGAGCCCTATTTATCTAACAAAGATTCAATCTAGTCTTTCACATGCGGCTGAGTCACTCTCCACAAGGGGTGCTGAAAGCTAATTGGAGAGATTTTGGCATTTACATAACTAATCATTCAATAGCCTTAGGTATGTACATTTTTCAATTTCATTTTAGCAAGAAATAAAAACAAATACAGCACTCTGAATTAAGTTTTTGCTGTGTAAAGTTATTAATATTAAATTAGATCTACCACGATAGCATCATAAATGACCAAAAGTAGGACCCGTGGTCCAGGACACAAAATGCTGCACAGAAAACAGTCCCAGGCCCAAAACCATTGTCTTATGTTGTATATACAGAAGACAGAAAGAGGTGGGGAGGGAGAAACAGTAATACAGTGGGAGCAAGATCAACTTGTAAGCGTGGATGGTCAATTAAAAGAAGGTTGAAAGAAAGAACTAAGAAGAAGGAAGCAGTGGAGAGGGAGACCTGAAAGCAAGAAACACGGTGGCACGTGTTGGCATGAACACATTAGGATTGGAATGAGATGTCCATTAGCAGTGGACACTACAGCCAGGACATCATCTGAGGGAGTGGGGGGAGTTAACCTAACAACTAGTTTTCTCTGCTTTACTTGTTTTAACCTCCTTCCCCCTGCACAGTTATGGAGCGGTGTGACTGCAAACACCCCCAGTGTCCTGTCAAAACAGGGGTTAGGTTTCTTCTCTCACATGTGGCAGTTTCAATCATCTTATCTCTCAACACATTTATTCAGCAAAGTAGCTGTAAATGAGATAAAATCCAGTCTCAGTGTGCATACTATGATGATTAATTTGTTTCTTCCCTTCAGGCTTTTACTTACCAACTTAAAAGTCAATGTTTTCAAGGCCTTTGGATCATCTACTATCTTCTGTAAGTTAGCAGCAACTATAAAATAAAATATGAAAAAATATGATTTACAGAAATCACACTCAATATGACATCAAGCCTCATGTTGAATCTTCTACTTAATTCTACACACACAGATGTAAATCATTGCCTAAATCATTTAATTACTCTGTAGCTGTCATTTGAAAGTCACAGGGTGGTTGGGCCATCATAATTCCTGCCTCCTTTCTTTTGCAGTCACTGATACTCTGTGCCTATGTGAACTGATTCAGGAGGATAATCTGCCCAAACACCAAAAAAAACCAAACTACTAATTTTCAGCTTAGTCTATTCCATAAACAATTAAGAAATCACACAAATGCAAGTGCAAGAAATGGGAGAATCACATAGCCAAGGATAAGCTGATGGCTGTCACGAATCTGCTATAGCTAGGGCCACCATCATGTGTTTCTAGGAGAAAGCTGAGCTCAAGCTAACTTCTGTTAGAGTAGGCTTCTGTTAGGCTTTATGTATGTGCTTCTTTCCCTTTTTTGGCCTGGCATTAGGACCACACAGACTCTCAGTGATCTGTTACAGCTCACTACCAAAACAAAATGAGCAAAAATAAGAGAGTGATATAAAAAGAGCTAGGAGCTGATCTCAAACTACTCTCCCAGCAAGTGTGACCAAGATTTGTAAGGTAAGAAAAATAAACAATTTCTCTAGATCTACAGAGCCAAGTGTCCACAGAAGGAAGCTGTATGCCGTAACAGAAGCAGGAAGGGAATGATTTACTCCTTGAAAATGGAGGAGGCAGGAAAACAATAAACCCTTTTTCTATCAAAACACTAAAGTCACACTTTTCATTTGTATACTTTTAATAATACTGCTACCATTAATCTTGACCTAACAATTGGCTGCTTTCAGCTTTGTATGCTTATTAAACTTGCTCCCCAGCTTTGCACAGCTAACTATGACCAAACCATTAAGAGTCTTTGTTCAAGACTGACTTATGAGCACAAGATTGCATCAACAGGACATCAGTATGAGATAAAAGACTTTGCACTTAGCAGAGCTGACAGACAAAGAATTTTAAAAGGAAATGAACAAGTATTAAATAGCAAAAATGTCTTAATTCACTGATTAAGCACCATAAAGCAGAGAAAAAAAACCCCAGATGTTCTCCATAAATAATACTTTCTGCAGACTTCATAAGGTGGAAGATACAGAGCAAACAATTGCATGTTGGATGTCCTACTGCTACAAACTCAAGTTCCTACTTCCTCCATCACGATGATAAAATTTGCACTCCTGCCTTGTCTGATCCTATACGATTCCCTGTGTAGTAACAGAAAGTGGCCTCACAGAGGGAAGTACAGTATTTGGCATAGAAATTTAGAGAAGTAAACAATTAGGCCAATCTACCACTGTTAAATGCAAACTCAATTTTTTGGGGTCTAATTTTCTTTATAGCACTGAAATGGCACCAAGGATTGGTGTTTATATACCTGTAACAAGTTTGACCATGGATGAAAGGGTGTTTGAAACTAAAAACAAGCCTTAGAAAGCAAGAACAAGGTACATTTTGTAGAGTGCAATTTTTTGAAAGAAAAAAAAATTAACCTTCACAGTTAAATAAACTCAACTATAAGCACTAAAATAGGAAGTCTTTCTGGTTTTAAAGCTTCATTATTCATAATCTTCTTTATTCTACTCATTACAAACTTTTACTTTAATCACACAATTCACTTCCACAATCAATAAGTCAATTGTCTTGCAATACCTACCACCTGATAAATTATATGCAAATACAGATAACGCTTTTCATTACAATTAATACTGAGAAACTCATTCATAGACAAAACGGAGTGTTTAACCTCATAGCTCCTGAAGCCAGGATAGAATAGCTTCAATTTTTTATGTCTTAAAAATCTATAAAATAGGATCAGGCACTCAACAGCAGTTCTGGGTTACCCAAATCCCTGTAAAACATGTCTTAATAATTAAAAAAAAAAAAAAA
>BJBW01001929.1:30296-52573 GCA_004320125.1 Scolopax mira
AAAAAAAAAAAAAAAAGTAAATTTTACAAATTCTTACAATTCATCGCACTGGAAAGACAATACAATCCTACAAGCATGCAGTAGGCCTTTATGTTTCCATGCCAGAATTTATTTCTGGTGAGACTATTAAATCTAGAGATGCAACTCAACTTTCAGTTGAAGTCATATTTGAAAAACGGTGTGCACTTCATACCTGTTAATAGATCTTCTTTTATTACAAACAGGAAAGTAACTCAAATATTACCACCATCACCATACATACCTTTATGGCTACTATATTCTGTTTCCTATGATGTTTTCCAAATGTGAAAATGGAAATTCCAAATCTGCAAATATTGCTATGCAACTTCTTATATGCCACATACATCATTTCAACAAGACATGAAATTGATAAAGTATACTGTGGATCAAGTCTTCTACTATATACACACATACGTATATATATTATGCAAACTTGCCACTAGAGTTTACATACATCTGCCATTCTTGTTCAAGTGAAGTTCAATATAAAGCTCTACACAGTAGGAAACATTCCAGAGAGGTAGTTTGTGTTAACTACAAACAGTAATCAATTTCTGAAATACCTTTTTGAGAATAAAAGCATAATTCAATTGAATGAGCCTTACCTCTACCTGGAGTAAACTCAAACCGTATATCATTAAGCTCTTTCCTGGAGTTCCTGAAAAACATTCAGTATATACATTAAAATGTAATGAAGAACAGAAGAACTATTCAGTTCCTATACCCAAAGAATACCTATGGCATTGACAACTGCATTTTTTTTATGGTGAATTTCCTCAACTTGAAAAACGTTGCTCTCCCAGAGCCCACATTAGAGATACCACTGCATTTTCATGCCAGTATTTTGGGGTAAACTAACAGGAAGATATGCTTAAGCTGAAAAGTGCCTTGGGTAACCTGAAGAATTAATGATAAATATTTTGATAAATATGATATTTATCCTCTGATAAATATTTTCCTTTGCATGCTCAAAAGACATTCTGCCATACTGACTCTACTTGTTCAACATAGACTGAATGGTAGATATTACCCCTTCTCAGAGTCTTCATGGTTGGAGTTTCACAGATTCTGAGATTCTCTCATGGTAACAAAAACTGAGATTACCCTCCAAGGGTAACAAAATATGCACTTAAAGCTCCCTAACAGATGACATGTATACAGAGATGATCATTGAAGAGACAAGCCATCTAGTAAACGTTAAATGCTGAAAAGCCGTGTTTGATGTACAGTGTTTATAAATCTGTTTTGAAATGAGCAACTCCTTTTACTGACCACCACTGTCTCCACAGTAAGGTTCTATCTACGCATAAAACAAGCAGCAGAGTATGAAAGCCAAAGGTTTTCTGCCTTCCTGTATGCCACAAAGTGCTTTAACCAGTTCAGTGTATGGCACAGTCATAAGGAACCTAACGCCTATGTTAAAGAACTCCATTATAGTCACATACTGTGCTCCAAGCCTCCATTCCTTGCATGTTTCCAGCTTCGGTTTTAGTTAATAATTTCTGCCATCAGTAAAACATTAGCCTCTTTGCAAAATAGATATCCATCTCATTTTTGGAAATTGCAAGCTGACTGAGCACAGGGATGAGCTTAATTGCTGTAACACTCTTTTTCCAATGAATAGCTCAATCCACTTGAAAAGCCAATAGCAACAGAATGTCTTTTGCAGTCCATTATTCTTCTCCTCAGCAAGGAAACTGTATGCAAGCTCGTATTTCAGTGTACTAGGCCATGAAGTCTTGCTGTGGGAAAACTAAATCCAATAGGCAGGCATACTCAGCTGTGACTTACAGCTATTGCCATTTGCTAAATACTTATAAAATATTACAAAATCAAAAGCCAGACACATACTGGAACACAAAAACCCAAAATGATTGGCAACACAGACAAAAGCAAGATAGCAACCCTGAAAAATAAGCATGCCACATGCAGTGCTTAAAATGAAAAGTACTCATTTACTGAATACACTGAATGCTTCAAAGCTGAAGAAGTTTCACGTTCCCAAAATTCTACTCTAAATAAAAACAATAGGAGTTTCAGATCACTAATACAAAGCTGCAGACAACATGGCTTGCCAGGTACAGCCTTTCAACACTCATTTCCTTCTATTGTAGAAATCTGCTGCCACTACATGGAATATTGTACTGTCTATTTTTATTCAACAGAGAATTATTATGAATCTTGATTCTTCCTCCCACCCTCCCTTAGAAAAACCTATATTTTTTGGGGGGCTGTCAAAAAAAAAGAGATTAAAAAAAAAGAATCAATATATGACCCATCTCTGAGTTCCCTTTTGACAATCCACTTCCCTTTGCTGAAATTTATGACATCTAATAAGCTTGTTAAAAGTGCTGCTTTCCGAAAAGGCAAGCTGCAAAGATATTTAGCATTCTTTTTAAGATATGTTTTGACTGAATATGGAATGCAGCTTGGTCTCAGATACTCATTTCCTGCACATATTCTTGAAGCAAATCAAGGGAATGAAAACTTTATCTCACACCTTTGCTGAGGTAAAACAGGAAGTTTTGCTTCTTATTAGCAGCTGTGCTGATTTGCCCCAGCCTGCATATCTTTTCCACATACAGCCCAACACTAAAACCAGCCGAGAAGTAATTCAGTAAATTTTGCACTCTTAACAGCTATCTATCTAGAAACTACTGCATTAGACTACCAGATTCTATCTTTCCACAGACCTTCCATAAGTAGAACATCCACCATATAGAAAGCACTAAGTAATTATGATCATCTTCCTAACAGACTGATAGAGCTATCAGTCTATAGACCTGGGAGTTCTTGTGGACAACAGGATGACCATGAGCCAGCAATGTGCCCTTGTGGCCAAGAAGGCCAATGGCATCCTGGGGGGCATCAAGAAGAGAGTGGCCAGCTGGTCAAGGGAGATCATCTACTGTGCCCCTCTACTCTGCCCTGGTGAGGCCCCATCTGGAGTACTGTGTCCAGTTCTGGGCTCCCCAGTTCAAAAAGGACAGTGAACTGCTGGAGAGGGTACAATAAAGGCCCACAAAGATGATTAAAGGCCTGGAGCATCTCTCCTATGAGGAACGGCTGAGGGACAGCCTTTTTAGTCAGGGACAGTCTTTTTAGTCTTGAGAAGAGAAGACTTAGGGGAGGATCTGATCAATGCTTCTAAATACTTAAAGGGAGGGTAGCAGGAGGACAAGGGTGGCCTTTTCTCAGTGGTGCCCAGTGACAGGACAAGAGGAAATGGGCACAAACTTGACCATAAGAATTTCCACCTAAACAGGAGGAGGAACTTCTTTCCAGTGAGAGTGGTGGAGCACTGGAAGAGGCTGCCCAGAGAGGTGGTGGAGTCTCCTTCTCTGGAGACATTCAAAACCCACCTGGACCAGTTCCTGTGCAATGTGCTCTAGGTAGACCCGCTCTGGCAGAGGGGTTGGACTAGATGATCTCCAGAGGTCCCTTCCAACCCTTTATGATTCTACGTGAAAGACCAGCTGCTCCCTGTATAGACTCTTTCCTTGAGCAGGATGCAAATGAGGTGTGTTTTACTTTGTCTCCAAATTGCAGAATGTCCCAAATAGAAAGCTAATGAGTCAAATCTGTTTATTTAAGTGAAGGTGAAAATTCAAGGAAAGTTGATATGTATTTCACCATCCAACTCTTCTAGCTGGAATTGTTAAACTTTCAGCTACTCTGAATTTAGGATGCTGTTGCTTTCTCTTTAATGGTACACTACTATTCAGAGAAGCAACACAAAGGAAATTTGGCAAGATTAATTTGCTAGAAGCCTGTAAGTGCTTTTGCTCATGGTTCCATTACCTTCCAGACATTTATTGATTTCCATAAATTATTTATCCTGTTATATATTCCACCAAATTGAAGATGCACTAGAGTTCTCCCCTAAAAGCGTCTCTTGCTCTTTCCCAGTCATCAGACACTTCCCTGGTTCTAGTTAGTGTCACTGTTACTGCACATTAGTTTGCTAGTTCCCTTAATACACTGTCGTGACAACTGTTTGGACTTGTTGATTTATTTGTAGACAAAGTTTCCAAGCAGCACTTCATTTGTTCCATTGGAGTTCTCCTTTTACTTACAACCATTACATTCCTATCACGCAGCATCACACACAGACTTTATTTCTGCTAAATAGAAATAGGATTTGAAGAGAGGCACTTAGCATCTCTGTGATTAATAATTTTATCTTCTTCATCATTTCTTAATGGTCCCTAGTTTCTCTAATGCATTTGTGAAAAAGTTATTTCTATTTTAAAATGCAAGCTCAGACCTTTTTGCCATCTCTTATAATACCTCTTATTTCCTTCTTGCTCAGTGCCATTACAGACTAATAGACCCTGATTATCATGGATAAAAACAGCTCATCTCTTCTAAAAAGTAGTAAATTTTAAATACTTTTGTGCATTTTAGCACACTGAAGTTTATTCATTTCCTGCAGGTTGCTTCTCATTATGCTGTCGCCTCAAACAGGAGGAATTCCACAGAACTGCTTTGAATAAGGCTGAGTGGCACCAAAGCATGCCATGCTAAGACTTTTGGCAGCCATCTTTCTTGCACAGTAATTTTAGGATTTAAAGCTTTACACTTGAAAACATATTTTGCAAGTCTCATTATTTTGGCTTTATCAGGACCACTGAGATTGCTAGATCCGATTTTCTAGGGAGCAATGCTTCCTCCAAGAACCAGAAAAAGCACATGGGCCAACTTCATCACTTGGACCCCTGCCTATAAACTTAGACCCTCGTGTCATTAGCATATGAAACAAAGATGCCCTCTTTTGAAGGAAATTATTTGCAAAACAATACTGGTGTTTACAAAACTCAGGATTAGAGAATAAAAAAATTATGCAACCGTTCAGACTGACATAGTTATACTGAAAAAGTCCTAAATCATGAAAAGAGATTTCAGGCATTCACACTTAAAGAAAAAGCCTTTCAAATAAGTACCTAACAATACTGTAATTTCTGCTATAGTCAATTAACTATGTTCCATACTCTTGATAAAAGATCTACATTGTTAAAATAGGAAATCATGTTTGTGCAATGATGTAACTGTAAATTGGAAACATTAAATGTCATTATTTCTTTTGTTCTTAAATGCAGAATGTTTATCATGTAAGTGAGATTCCAGACAATTAGATATCTTGGAATTAAATTTAGGGTCTAAATCAGGCTACGATAGTTTGATTATATATCAAGCAGCAGATTTTCTTTCTGGTTTAGTATTTTTTCCCCAAAATTTATCCACCACTTCTTATGCAGAGTATCTGAAACATCAGCTTCTATATTACCCCAAGCTTCAGCATCTTCCATATAGTCCTCAGGGAGACTCTGTATTCATGAATGAGATGCATCTTAGAATACCCAAGTAACAGCATATGCTTCCTTCTTGAAGTCAGAAACCATAAATTACAAGCGAGCACTGGCTAGACTATACTACAAACTCTATAGATAGCCATGCTTTCAATCATTGCTCACTTCCATTGCCATTTCACAAATACATCCCCTTCCATGAAATTTTATTTATTTTCTTAATCAAATGCTATTTTTTAATGCAACTGTTTAATCACATCCCTGCAATGGAAAAACCATCCAGTATCTTAGTTCCCATCATCACCATTCTTGTCCACTTGCATACGTGATCTTAACCTACCTGAAACACTAACATTATCCATCTTGGATGCTAACAATTCTTTTCATTAGTGTGAGCTTTTTCTTTATTATGGTTATCCCATCCTAACAAGCTATAGGAATATTCCCTCTTATTTCTATGGTCTGATGAGTAGAAGCAGCAAAAGACAGAGCTTTCCTGGAGCAATGAGTTCACTCTTATTAACCCATTTTCTTGCTGTTAAATGTATTTTAACAGACTCCAACATACGGATACTGCAGCTCTGGTCTAGGGTACATTCTACTTTCTCTTCACATGTTTTTCCATATTTCTGCATGATGAAAATAAATACATATATATATTTATACATATATATGAAAGAAGATACAGACAGACAGCAATAGATCTATGTATGTTTTATCTATATAGGTAGAAGAAGGACGATGTATGTGTGTATATATCTCCCTTCTTTTATTCTCTTTTTACTGAGCTCCAGTTGAACATGGAGGATGTTGCCACTTGAGAAGTGAAAACATTTCAAAAAAACAAAACCAAACCAACAAAAAACCCCAAACAAAATCAAAAAATCTCTAAAACAAACAAACCAAACCAAAACCCTCCCCCCCGTCTCCCCTCCAACAAACCAAAACCAAACCAACCCAAAAGCTATGCTTTATGGTATAGTCAACAAAATACAAGCTCCGTCCAGGCAAGGGTCCTTGGTTTGCCCATGTGGGGAGGTAGTTAAGAAGCCAGAGCATCTGTAGCATTTGTAAAGAACAGGTCGCCTGGTAAAAGAGGCACCTGCACTTTCAGGGCCTGACTAGCACTGAGGAGGGCCATGATCCAATCATAAGCAGGACAGCATTCTCAGAAGAGAGAGATATTTATTCCTTACATCCACTTTTCAGATCATGACTGCTTATAACTCAACACCAGAACTGATCTACATGTTAAAAAAAGTGCATGAAGTGTGGACTCTCTAAAATGGAAAAGTTTATCAATGGCTAGTTTTGTCAAACCCTAACAAGTCTGGCTAGCAGAAGAGAACTACAGCAGAATTTCTATTATTCTCTGGAACCACAAATAAATTAGTTTTCAACTAAAACTTTAAAACTTTATTATGAATGCCACCATGATACATGGTGCCACACAGCACCTTCACCAACTAGCCCCTCCTCTCCTCATACTCCTACAAGACCTCTTCCCACCAGAACAGAATTTCCCCCACCATCAGGGACAAGTGACACTGGACAAATCTAAAAGTCAGTGTGCCTTAACAAAAAACACACACTGGAAATAAACATCACATTTATCATACTTGTTCAAATTTTACGTCTCACAGATGCTCCTCCCCTCCAAAATTTGAACTGCATTGAAACTACCACAGAAAAAAAGCTAAGTTAGAATGGAAAAAACAAGACAGCATGGCTTAAAAAACAAGGGCGAGCAGTACAGTGTTTGCACTGCATCACTGCAGTTGCTGGTGTAATTAAAACCACAGAAGCATTAAAATGACTTGCTCATTTAGACTGCAGAGAAAGCAGAGGTTCACATCAAAATGGAGTGGACTAATCAGAGTGATAGGTAGGTGGTACATCCTAGAGCTGTAGTCATCCAATTTTCCTTCTACATCTCTGGGGCAAGATCTTTGTGTGCACACTGCAAGAAATATAATTAACGGAAAAGCACAGAACACTAAAGTTGTTGTGTTGGGTTTTTTCCCCAAGAAATTTTGCTTGCATTTTTTTCCTTGCTATTCAAACACTGGAAGAACAAATGTTATTTGGCCATACCAAACATTATTCAAATTCAAAAGGTCATTTTCCTTCTCACCATAACTTGTCACCCATTTCTCACTTTCACATGCTTAAGGCTTAACACACAAGTCAAACATGGTTCCCTTTGTAATATGGCTTTTGTAGTATTAATTTACTCCACAAGTGTCATATTTTTCGGTCAATACTCTGTATTATACATGGAAAAAACTAGTCACAATAGCATTGAAAGAGATGGAGACAGCACCACTCCATGAAAACAACTGTGAGCTTACTTTCTCAGTGGGCAATAATCAGTAAATTATTGTTCACTGAGAAAGTAAACTCATGGATGTTGCCCACTGCAATGATTTACTGAATACTGCCTCCCCCTTTTTTTTCCCCTTCTGAAGTCATGGTACCTTGCATGCAGCAGAGCCCAAGCAGTAATAAGAAGATGCCTGTTTAAAGTAATTTTGTGAATCAGAACTTTAAAGCTCCTGTTGGATCACTTAAACACAATGAAAGAGTGCAATTACTGTAAAGAATCATTAGCCTCCTGAGGATTCACCACGTTTATGTAAATCCTTTTCTAACACTTCCATCCTCAGTTATTTACCAATCAATATCCAGCCTCCTCCATTACATATTTTCATACTATCATGAGCAGATCATGTCTGCTCGGCATTGTGGAGAGACATGGTTCTTCTCAACTTATTTTTAACTTCAGGTCAATTCCAGAATAAAAGGAAGGGCATTTTGGTTAAATTTTGGTAGGAGCAAAACAGATTTTGGAATATGCCCCCTGCTTCCAGTTTGCCACCAAGTAGAATGGGACTAAAAACCCCCGTATTAGTACCATGTAGCCCTGAAATATACAGTTCTTGGAAGTCCATAAAAACTTTACCATTTACTTCAGTGGTTCTGAAAAAACTCCATGGGTTTACAACTTATTGGCCTCCATATACATTTACTGGAAGAAGGAAATGTGTTTAACATAACGTTCAAGATAAGTTATAGGACTCAAAAGTTAAATATACGAAACACTGTCACTACCATTTAATTTTTACACATTCTTAGGTAAAAAGCAGATCCCTGAAATAATCACTATACTTCAAGAGGTAGCAGTAATACTAATGGCAAAACACAGCCAAATGATGCTTTCAAGGCTGAAGGCACAATGAAACACTGTCATTTGGCTTTTAAGCTGTTGGAATGAGACAGCAGTTACCTATTAAAGATCTACTATCTCTATGCCACCATACCAAAAAGGCAAGTGCACCTTACAAAAAGGCCAAATGAATTGTTACAGCCACAGTTAGATCAGCTGTCTGTAGCTCCAGGGTAGCCCACAGCTCCTCCAGCAGCAAGGGACTTTACACCAGTTCTACCAATGCTGACCAGACCCAAGTTGCTTAAGACTTAACAGAAAAAAAACGCTTCCAATCTAATAAAAATGGACAGGATATAACAGTAAAACTAAAAATGCACAAGTTGCGTGATAGAAGAAACTCAAGAAAACTAGCTGATAATGGAAGTACCACCAGACAAGTCTGCAAAAGTGTGTTTATCATTTCAGAAGTGACATATGAACATTAAACCAGTGGATGGAAAGAATGGCTTACAGCCCCAAGTCATCTTTCCTTGACATAAAGGTGTTAGAACTAGAGATATTTTAGATATATCTATATCTAAACATGCTTTTAAACAGGATCTTCTCTCTTTCACCACCTAGTGATGCCAGAAGCCAAATCAAAAGAATGTTACCAGCACTCCAATTTTTTCGCATGTTACATTTATTCCCAGCTAGTTCGAACGGGAAACTCTGGAACAAACAATATTTTTTTTAACCTCAATTCTCAGTGACCTATTTCTCTGCATAGAAAGTGAAAAGCAGTATTCACTTGCATCATCTTTTTGGAGGGTCACACTTCCTACCTGCTCTCATATATTGGCAGGTGAAAATAACTTAGACAAAGAACTATCAGTTTTGTTGCTGCAGAGAAGGCCATATTAATCATCAGTTTCACCTAAAATTATTCCTGAATGAGCACAAAAGTTTTTAAAAAGCAGTGCTAAAGATTTAACTTGAAACAGTATTTTTAACAAGTACTTGAAATACAATGAAGGGTAGTATGCAGCTATACTAAGAATTTATTAATGTGGTAAAATCTCAATACTTGGTCAAAACAAGAAGTGATCTAAAACTGGTTTGTTCCTGGAAAGAACTGGAGATAAGGAGAGATGACATCAATACCATTAAAGGGCAATCACACTGAAGTAATTAGTACAAACGTTTCAATAACAGAGAGGACAACTGCCATGAACACAGTCTGATCACTCTGTTAAGCATTACAGCACACTGTGGTTATAGCTGCCTTTCTCACATTTGCCAATAGCTTAAATTATCCCCTCCAAGCATATCTCTGAAAGATCTCTGTATTTATTGATACCAAAAATTATTGACCAACGCACAGTTTAAGGAAGTAAAATCTGTAATAGCTGCATGATGAGATGATCTGCCTGACTGATGAGAAATACCAGAGCAACTAACCAATTAAACACACAAAGGCTTATTTTGTATGCTTCTGCATGCCTGGTGCACAAGAAGAGAGATTATAACCTGTTAGTCCAGTGACAAATTCTCCAAGTACATGGAGAATGCTTGAAGAGAAATTTCAGTTCTTAAAATCAAAAATTGTGGAAGGCAGATGGCTGCCAGAAGGCCCTATTCTATTCTTCAGAATAGAGCTCTAGAAAAGAGATATTATAAAATCAAGACAAAAGACTTGCAACGAGTTTTACAGAAATACACATTTTTAATAGATATGTGTAAGTCCCCATGTGCACAAAACAGGCTCAGAGGGAAGGCTCAGAGTATTTTTTTGCTTTATCCAAAGCAAAGAATGTTTTCAATAAGCTAAATTAAAAACTCCCTGGATGCATGCATCATTTCTATACCACTGGCTCTGAGTTTTTCACTCCTGATAATCTATCAGTACATTACCACCACAACCAAAGGAGACTTGTAGTTTAACTAGAAAGACATCTGATTCACCAAAGTCATGACAGCCTGCATATCATCCCTCTAAAACTCATAGATCCTGGCTTATTGAGAAGAGTGAGAAGCATGGCAAAATGTCTACGCTTTGCTTTAAAAAATGTTCGAAAGTTTCATCTAGTTTTCTTGCCATAGGCCAAAGTTTCCCAAAAGCTTTACAGTAAATAGGCTTCACCATCAAAGCCTGAACATATGTTAAGTTCTTGTCTAACCTGTGTCCCAGTGCACCTCTCGTGGCCATTTACTAGCCCCACTCAACAATTGCTTTGTGGAGCAAAACTGGATCAATGAAGTGAGTTCAGTTAAAATTTTGCCTTCCCCTCAAAAATATCAGAAGTCACAAACCAACCAAACAGCACCTAACTATTTTATAGTGATCCAACACATCCATATCAGTGCAAAGTAGAAAAATAGAGCACCACAACACTAAGTGGGAACAAGCCATCAGAACAGACAAAATTATTTAAAATGTTTTCACCCCCACCAAATGTATTACACCACCATATCAAGCGGATGAAACAGTGTAGCCTCTCAATGCTATTACTTTAAAACCATTGGAAAAATATCTAATTGGAACTAAATTTTGTATCATCAAATATGAGCCATATTACAGATGACCATTAACATACATGCTATTAATAATACAAATAAAATTACTTTTAACACTGAGGTCAACTCAAGCTTTAAACTATCTCCTTTAAAATAAAGGAGGTTGGGGGTAGGTGCTTGGGCTTCTTTGTCATTTTTTTGTCATGTCCCCCCCCCTCTTTTTTTCTCTCTTTTGTAAATGATATAATAAGAAGTCATAATGGAATAAAATTACTCTAGTGATTTTAAAATTTCAGTATCAGCAACATCTCCAACTGCAATCACCTGCTTAATTTACAGCTGCAGCTATGCAGGTTAAATGCCTAATTCCTTGCCATCTAAATATTTAGACATCCAAATATTCTTGATAACTTATATTTAATGAGCAGAAACAATATAATGATTCCTTGGCTCAATAATTATCAACATGAGATACAAAAGTTGTTTTGATAAACAAATATACCAGTTCTCTATTAAATAAGCAATGGTGTGGTAGCTGCATCCAGAATTACTTAGGTAATAATTAAAATAAATTTTTAAATGTTCAATTTATTTTCAATAAAAACACAGCAAGGCATGAAAACATCCTTAAGTAGTGAGTAAGAAATGCATAATTTACCATTTTAAAAGAGCAAGCTTTGAAGGAAATAATAGAGGTACAAAAGGAAAACGGGATTAGAATCAATAGCTTAATCAAGGGTTCCTCCTTACTGATTTCAGTCATGATTTAATCATGATTAAACAGGTTATTTAAATCAAGTCTCCATGCTGTGAAAATAAAATTCAGTTCAGTAACCACGTCCCCACACCTCCTCAATTCCCAGGGCAAAGCCTTAGAAGTGATGGCAAAACAAAATATAACACAATGCTCAATACTATAATCACAGGTACATTTATTTCAAGAATTCTGCAAATTATTTTGTTTATGATGTTTGTTACTGGATCAATTCCCATCTTATAAAGAAATCCTGTTACCTTCCAGTTGTAAATCTACCACTTGGCTGGAAGTTTATAGAAAAGAAAAAAGGAAAAAAGCAAAAAAAAAAAGTTGAGAGCTCTGGGTTATGATACTGAGCCAATTATCAGGATCATTCTGCCTCTAGCCTGTTCCGATTTTGGGGTTTGCCTGTTTAAGAGGTTTGTTTCTCCTAAAAAACTTAATCTTAACATATTAATTAGAGTAGTCCTACTGGGTATCTCCAGCCAAGTACATTTTTTCTGTAATTTACATGCAAGAAAGAAATCAAAAAACCAGACCTACATGAAAGCAGGAAAATTAGCCCTTGAGCTTCAGCTCAGACTAGTGGGTGATACCTCACCGTATGCGGTTTCCTCTGTGTGCCAGAACACAGTTCGCTTAACTTCTAACAACTCTCCTGCTGTAGCGTGGCACAGACAACTGCCTGCTGCTGCCAGCTACTCCTTGCACTTGTCATTCTGAATTGTATCTGTCTGTCCAGCTCCCTATAAGACAAATTCCTCAGAGAGGATCAAACAACACAGTCGTATTAGCTGAAGAAATTTTTTTTGTAAGAAATACAAATACACACAAACTTTTAGCTGTAAATAACATGGAATGCCATTACATGCCATTCTGCCATAGCATTTTCTCTACATGCTATTTTCAATAAGATATGCACTAATGTAGCAGAAGCATCCCATTTGCCAGAGCATCAAGTAAAATTTTTCCATTTGCCCCTTTTGTTCTTCCACAGCCTTAATTCATCTAGTGTGCAGGAACTATATTAAATTAGGTCCTGGGACATTCCAAATTACTGTCAGTAAATTATCTTCCTGTCAGAGAAGCTAATTTAACCATCTTAGATTGCTTCAGATAATTTGCAATTCTTAACTATTAACCATTAACAAGTCTCCTAATTTAACATGAAATGTCTCTGTTATTAATCTAAATAGTCAAACCCTCTGACAGTGACCTTCTCAAATCTGTAACTGTAACAACTTGGTGGCTAGACTCGAAATTTCAAATCAAGGGTGGTAATTCCTCCCCACCTCCTTTCCCTGGTGGTATGAACAGTCCTGTCAGAGGACTCAATCACAGACAATTGCCTTAAACGTCTGTTTGCAGATTTCCTGAGAGGGTCCTCTGCCAAGACACACAGTGTGCACTGCCTCACAGGAGAAAATTTGGAATACAGATTTCATTCCTCCCCACTCTCAAATTCCTCTTCCACTGTGAGACTGAGGACACAGAAGCACCAGTATATTTCAACACGATTGCTCAGTCAGACTGGTAACAGCCACATGCCATGGCAACAGAGAACCAGCATTTTCAATTCATTGCAAAATTCAAGCACAGACTGTTAATTAAACTTGAGCTTTAAAATACTAATGGTCTGTACTAAGTATTTAATACTAGAGCCTTTCAAAAGCCTTGCATGGATTTACCTAAAACACACTGCTGCTAATTTAACTTCTGGGGCAACATACTCCAATACACAACAGTGGAAAAGAAAGGAAATAAATTGGAAATTGCCATCTCCAACTGAAGAAGAAACTCTGACAGCAGGCAATATTTTCACAAGTTAGACTCACAGAGAATATTACTAAAACAAAAATATATTAAATACAAGATAAGGACAGAAAAATAAGATACTCAAGTTGGAAACAGTCCAGACTAACTGAGTTAAGTACCAGCACTTGCATAAAGAGTGCCATGGGATTCTTTAAAGATTATTTCAGAATGTGAGTTGTGCTTCTCATCCACAACAAGGAATTTGCACTAAACAGTGTCTGATGTTAATTTGGCATTCTCTACTCAATTACTGAATGAGTTCAACCCTGCTCTGCTTGGGAAAAATAACAGAACCTGACTGTCCAGTGAAAGAATTACTGAAACACATCGATTCTTCTGCCAGAATTCCTCCTTTGGGAAAGTAATTTTTAATTTTTATGGGTACTATGAGCCTTTTTTGGAACACAATACTAGGAAAAAAATGCAAACTATCATCTAAAATGTGATGGTTTTTGGTGTAGCATAGCCTCATTATAAAAGAGGAAAAAACCTGAGCCACAGGAACACATACACTACAGCCCTATGCTCTTGTTAAAGGTTGCCCATCTTCCTAGGCTTTTCCCTGTCCTAAATCTCTAGACACTACTACTCTTCAAACCTTTTGTCCCACACTCCCAAGCCTCATATTAAGTTATTTCTACCCATGAGGTTCTAAATGACAAATGTATCCAAAACTGCATCAAAAGCAGTGTGGACAGCAGGTCGGGGGGGTGGTTCCGCCCCTCTACTCCGTTCTCCTGACACCCAACCTGAGTACTGCATCCAGCTCTGGAGCCTGCAGCACATGAAGGCACAGACCTGTTGGAACAGGTCCAGAGGAGGGCCAAGAAAATGATCAGAGGGCTGGAGCACCTCTCCTATGAAGACAGGCTGAGAGAGTTGGGGCTGTTCAGCCTGGAGAAGAGAAGGTTCCGGGGAGACCTTATAACAGCCTTCCAGTACTTAAAGGGGGCTTAGAAGAAAGACGGGGACAAACTTTTTAGCAGGCCCTGTTGTGACAGGAGAAGGGGGAATGTTTTTAAATTAAGAGGGTATATTTAGACTAGATATAAGGAATACATTTTTACAGTGAGGGTGGTGAAACACTGAAACAGGTTGCCCAGAGAGGAGGTAGCTCCATCCCTGGAAACATTAAGGGTCAGGTTGGATGGGGGTCTAAGCAGCCAGATCTAGTTGAAGATGTCTCTGCTCACTGCAGAGGAGGTTGGACTAGATGACCTTTAAAGATCCCATTCAACCCAAACTATTCTACGATTCTAAATATTTGCAGCAATTTTCATGACAAACTCTCTCTGCAATCAAAGTAGTTCCCCAGCAGTACCACAAGCGACATCAGTGTTTTCTCTCCACCATCCCTCTTACCTGGGGATGCTTTCTTCCCTCAGGTGCTAGTCCAGCCAGCCTCCATCACACATACAGGGTTTATTCCCTTCTGAGATGCTCACCTTTTGCTATCACCTTACCCTATGGCCCCTCTCTGGGGAAGTAAAAAGAAAGCAATGAAGAGATGAGACCTTCCTGAGCCTTCTCTTGATGTATTTATTTCCCTTCCCCTCTCATCCTCCCCATGAGCAATTTCTTTTGTATTTTGCCAGTATTTACATTTTTACCCACATCAGTACTGAATCTTTTTTTTTTTTTAACAGTAATTCTCAGCATCTAAACCCAGTGTATTCTGAACTCAAACTACTGCAGTTTATATATTTGATTGCCTCAAGTGAATTATTTTAAAAGAAAAAGCTTCCAACATTTTAGATAATATACTGTTTTGAGTCTTCATTTCTGGCATCTAATGTTCGCAATGTTTATCTGAATATCAAGCCATACTTTGAAAGCTATATAATAGTAGTAGAAGAAGCATCAGAGGAAATTGTTTCTATCCTCATACTGTAGCTAACTTGCTTCATAATAATATGGTTCACAACTTATGATTCATTTTAGCAAATTCCATAAAAATCCTCTGATGTACTCAAGTCTCCATCAGCTATATGACTTAATGATCAATTCATCAGAAGACATCAATGGAAGAGTTTAAAATCTGCAGTGGAGGTGGATAAATTAGCTGTTTACTACCTTAAAATCCCAAGGGAATGCTACACGACAGAAAGCAAGAAATTTGTACCACTTTTATTCACTATAAGTGGCAAAACCAGCCCTATTTTTACTTTTAGATGCTCAATAAATGTTTGCTCAGTAAGTTAACTACAACACAATAGAGCAATTAGGGGCTCTTTCTTTCTCCATATACAGCTGCCCTAAATGTAAGCTCATTTACCTGCAAAGCTGCCAGTGTTAAGGACAGTTGGATATAGCTGGAATGCAGAAGGTGACTTCCTCTGCCCAGGACTGGCTGTGAGTATCTGAGAATCTCCAGATTTACATCCTATGATACAGGATGTAATTTATTTTTCAGACTTTTATGAAGGAACCCCCATATAACTGCCCTTCTATCAAAACAGGAAAAACAGCTGAATTAGTGCAAAACAGATTACAGCAACAAGTTAAAGCACTTACACTTTAATATTCTGAACACTACTGTCTTCCCGAAACAGCATCTCTGTAATTTGTCACTTACATCTCCTGGTGTGGTACAAGCTTGTCAATATGCCATTGGAAAGCCAGCTCAAACCTACTCTGGCCTTTGTTTAGCAGAGTGGTAAGGTTCAAGCATCAGGACTCCCTGGGGCTGGGGAAGGAGACTCCTAACTCAGTGCCCATAAAGCAGCACTGTACTGTTACTATAGCCACTATTTCTCCAGAGCTGTGTTTTCTGAATTTGCGTGCTGCAGATAGACCTAGATCCAAAAGGTGCAGAACACAGGAGTCCACTTCTCTCGGGTAGAGACACTCACTGCTAGACCAGGGCCAGTATTAATGTGCCTAAATAATAAGGTGAAAGCTTAAAAGTTTTAACAGAATATACTGACAGATACTTGACACTGACTGGAGAATTAATTGAGATAGCTCCTCACAGGTAATCTGATAATGGAAGAAACATAAGTATTTTGTTAAAAGTTAACAAATAATCATCATCTCCTTTCCCCAAATAAGGTTTCTGTTAACTTATTGAAGAACAAGACACTCAAAAGTAATTCTTGACAAGTATCTTGCAGATTGCACAGCCCTGCCATGCCCACACCAGCCTCACCTGTTCTCCTCCTGTGGTCAACAGTGGAAGGAAAGCACAACTGTTCAAATTCCATCAGAGACACCTTGCTAAACACAATGCATATACCAGCCAGCCAGCAGCTGCCCTGAATTTCTGTGATGGTTCCATAAACAAGTAACTCTTGCCTTTACACTCACAAATATAAAGAAATGCTCAAGTATTAACTCTGAATCTACACCTCTGGGCAGTGGTATAGGGAGCTTGTAGCCCTCATTCTGAGATAGGTACTTCACAAAGTCCCAACTAAACACAAAAGGTGCTGTCTGGTATACCCCACACTCCTATATTCCACACGCACACTGATTATGTGCTAGCTCTGACCCTGCCCACGCGCTCAGGTTGCCATCAGAAGGAGACCCAGACACAGAGTGCAAAGATGTGCAACGTGGCCCACCTCCTACCACTGAGGCAGGGCACAGACAGAGCTTGCACAGGGGCAGGGGTTTGCACCATGGATCATTCTTCCCTCCAATGTAGGTCAGCTTAAATTAACAAAATTCATTCTGCGAAACTATGCATTGATTTTTGGTTGGGTTTTTTTGGTTTTTTTGTTTTGTTTTGTTTTTTCCCAAGACATTGCCAACAGTGTTCCTGGGCACCAGAGTGTATCTGCTGTTCAAGACTCTTATTATGCTTAAAGGAAAACTTTCTGGTCCCTGAAATTGAAATTATAGTTTCTTTCCTCTCTACCAGTATCCATCTAAACGTTCATAATTGTAACAAATTAATCTAGTTACTACAGAGTTGCTTTTAGTGAGGCAAGAGGGAGAGAATTTTTTCACCCATCAATTAAGAAGATTCTTAACAAGAACAGAGGTTCATCCTGCAAATGAGAGTTTGGAAATTCAAGTCTCCTAGGATCAATCTTCCTTCACTTCTGGCTTAAGAGCTGCAGAAAAGCAAAAGCATAATCCCTGATGTTTCACTGTACGTGCCGAACTAAAATGTTTGCCCTGTGGATATGCCAACACACAAGTAACTGGGTAGAAGAAGATAATCACTCCATAGGTTCATCGTAATTTAAAAATACTCAGAGCACCTCACTAGAACATCCACACAGCAGTATAAATTGGTCTGTTTTGTAAATGGTTTCATCTACCTGTCTGTCAGCAGAGAGATGAAAAATAATATTGATAGCATAACTGGGCAGCTATGTAAATTGGACAACTAAACCGATTCCAAATAATCTCTAATCTTTTCTCTCCCCACAATAAAATTTATTACTCCTCCCTTCAGTAAACAACCTTTGGCAGCCATGCAATTTTTTGCAGCTGTCACTAAAAAGGAGTCAAAGAAAATGGAAGATAATAGATTTTAGAACTTAGTAATCAGAAAAAAAAATAACCTACACAGAATCTACACAAACAGTTTTTGATGTCAGTGTTTTAAAGATACTTGTTATGCATAAATCTGCTATTTGTGTCTAATACACTGGTTATAATTTCATAAATATTTCTCTATTTGACTTTTATCTTTTTGTCAGCATAAAAAGCCCATTAACTTTCCCACATAACAATAATTAAGAGTTTACAACCTCTCATAGATATCATGTCAAAACTGGATGTAAACAAGTTTTACAGTGAGTGGGAGTTTTTTAACTAAGGTAACCTTTTAAGGAAAATGGTTGTAAATATATAAAAAGTTATCAAAGCTTCCTGTGAAACAATACTTTTATCCATGAACTAGACAACATAATTAAACAATTCAATTCTTAGTTATACACTGATTTTAATTAAAGGTAATCTGACTCATTTTAACTTTGTGTAAATTTAAGTCAGATGACATATTTATATCCATTCTCTAAAATCTCTGTGACTTCTCCACAGTGGCTGATCAAACTTGCCAGTGAAAAATGTTTTGAGTAGGCAACTTGCAATGCAGCTATGGTTTATTTCTGTCAGAGGCTGACTGCTGAAGTGTGAAAGAAACTCATTAAAAATCTCTCACTGTGATCCTGCATTGCAAGGAAAAATAGAAAGAAAATACTTAATGAAGGGTACACTTAGCCTGAAGCCACATTCATATTCCGCTTTTCATTTTACACTACTTCAGTAAGCAATTAAAAGACAGCAATTAGTCACAGAAACACTATTCATACTGGTCATACTGGGAGATTAAAGAGGCTAGCACTTATTTTATGTTAATATTATGGAAGTAATGAAGGATATCAAGAATAATACCAGCAACTAAAAGGAATGCTAAAGTAAATAGAACAATCTCTTACCTTAATCTTAAGACAAGATTCACAGCACATGGAACTTCACTATATTCATCACTAACAGCGGGCTGAGACTATTAAAGAAGAAAGTAAAAAGTCTTATAATGGATGCAATGGAAAAAAAGAATCCCGAAATACTTGCCATGCTAACAGTTTGTAGTTAGCACAGAATATTTTACACATCCTCTCACTCTCAAAAACATTTTAAACACTTTCAGTAACACAGTCTAAAATACAGCTGATACCACTAAAACTGCCATATTTCAATTATGGAGATACAAATGATAAGACCTGCATAAAGCACTGAGTGTAATAGCTTTTAATCCACCTTGCATCAAAGCTCCAATAACCCATTAAATAATATGCACATAATGAGAATACCAAGCTACTAGTCACATTACTTTTGTGTAAGAGCTTTGGTTGTTACAGAAGTCTTGCATCTACCCATCTGCAAAGAACTAGTAGCATGTCAAAGCTGGCATCACAGCTCGCAGACTGTCTTTCACAGAGAAAAATCAGGAATATGGGTATCTTTCACACTATCACTCCTTCCTCACACTATGAAACCCTCCCCAGCCCTCAACTAACATTTACATGAACTCTCAAGCAAAAATACATCCTACATAGAGTATCTCAGGGTCCTCTATGCTGCTATGGTTTGATACCCAATTTGGCATACAGTGACCACTGACAGAAGCCTGTTTCAAGGTTACAGTCAAGTCTGCCCAAAGTAAAGACTTGCTCCACAAATCTAATTTGATTATTTTCCAATAGTTGTGGTTTTTTTAAAGTCGCTTTAATGTGAAAGTGTTACAGAAGACCTGTATTTCATTATCTGTGTATTTTAAACAAAAGTTAACGAATATTTGGAAAATTATTTAATCACTTAAAGGGAACTAGTTTTTTTTTCTACTTCAGTAATTTCCTTCCATTCATATAAACTACTACTATTATTTTCTTCAACAGACCTGTCATTTCAGTGTATAGGAACATGCAGCCAAAAAGACCAACAGGTGCACACCAACAATGACAAGCTGCACTAGTCAGTTCCAAATCAACTTCTGGAGCACTTAGGAAAACAAAAATCAGCAGACTTCAAGTGGAAGTTTTTTTTCTTCATCATAAACTAAACAACTCATAACAAAAGAGTTACCCATACAAACTAATTCATAAACTGTAGAACTCTCAATTTCTAAGACATAAAAAGACTGACTGTCTTTTTTTTTTTTTTTCATATACTCAACTCACACCACAGATGCTGAAGCACTACATAAACTAGCTCCGCAACAGAAAGACTGGGGTCATCACAGGAGATAACAGGAAGAAAGCTGACAGGAAGCTGTTAGTCTTTTAGAAGATTTCTATGACACCAGTGAAAATCAAAGAATCTAAAATTGCAGGTGAAGTGGCAAGGGTCACCCAACCAAGGAATAGACATTTTTAAAGGAGCACTTTGGCTGTAAGCCAGTAACCCTATTAAGCAATTATTTATAGCACCAATGCTTCCCACACTCTCAGCACAGGGCCATGAAACTCAATATTGTATTTTAGTTCTCTGAATTAATTTGATACACCTCAGTACTGAACTATTTTACTGTATATGGGATGAAGCACTTTAATTACAAGCTACATGCCGTGATATAAATCCCAAGAATGACAAATTATTTGGAGATCTTCTGTCTACTCCAAAACAACAATATTAAACTGACAAAAAGACAGCAATTACCATGATCCAGTTATGAAGATTCATTAAAAACAGCCAAATTACTTATTTTAATCAATTCTCCTGGGCACAAACATACCATTACTTTAAATTTCCTATCCATTTTATCCAGTGTGTGCTCAAATTGACTGTTACAGGCCTAACTGCATACAATTCTATCCTCACAAGTACTTGCCAGACAAGGCTGCAGAGCAACGCCCCTGCCTCAATTTATGATTTTAACAACATAAACGAAAAAGAAAAATAAATTATTCACTAGAACACTTGGAAGAAAAAAAATTGATAAAGATATTTTTACCTCTGTGTTCTCCTCCTCTTTTACTCTTCGTGACTGGAAAACAAATGCAGTGAGATATGAACTATGCAGCTTTATACATTGAAGATCTAGCAATACTAACAATTAACATCAAGACAGAGTATCTTGCAGAGTGTAAATGTCTTGGCACAAACAAAAGTTACCTTTTCCTGAGAAACAGCAGCTTTGCCTTCCTCACTCTTCTCATCCATTTCATCATCACTCCATTCCCAGTCCCCATCTTCTGTTTTATGTAGGTGACCACTGGAACCTGGTACTCGTCGGACCTACCAAAATATTGTGTTCAACATTACATCTTTAGCCTTTATTGGTGTAATTAGCAATTGTTAATCAGCAATTCTTTTTTATTTTTATTCTGTATTCTTTCATTAGTTTGCTGGAGGAATCACTATCATACTGGAATAATACCTGATCTCAGGGGTCATCCTTGAACCAATGGGAACAGCTAAGCTATACAAAATTCATATAGGGAATGAGGTTTAAATATATTTTACAACTGTTAGGAACAAGCTCAAATAGATGAAAACTCCTTACTATGAACTAGCCCTTGAAATTAAAGGAAGATGTTCAAGGAAGCAGAAACTATACTACATTGTTCTTGGGATGCAAGTCTTAAAAATTTAGTTGTTCTGCTAAAAAGTGTAAAGGTGTGTTAAAATGTGTAAAGGTGTTAAGGATACTTTAAGAGTAAAATTATCTTTATTAAAAAACAAACAAAGCAAGCAGTTGTATGCAGACTGAGAAGGCAGGCAGGCATGCACCACACCAAACTAACTGGGCAAGCACCTATAGATCAAACAGTCTAACAAGGCTTAATAAAAGTATGCAGCAGCTAAATCTGAAAATCAAATACTCTTCTGATGCCATCTTGTTTTTTTCAGAGCCTGACAACACACTCATTTTCCCTAGATCATGTTCAGCCTATTTGAGCAAAACAGAAGAACATCAAGCAATTCCCACACCTTGGTATGCATTTACAAGACCCGTGAGATGGCTGAAAGCACAGCACAAGCACAGCAGTCCCATTAGTGTTTAGATTAGAACTCATTTCTCCAATTGTTCAACGTCTCTGAACCAAGATACAGTTCCCACTGCACAACTTCAAGTGCTCATCCAGGTAAGCTCTCCAGCACTCATCTGCTCCTCTCCCTTCACTTCTGCACGTTTCCAGAACCTAAGCACGTTTCTGTACCTTTTCCAGTCCTTATGATATTCCTTCTTTACGTTTCTTCCCTGTGCAACCGAGTGCGAGTGCGTTACTCAGTTTCTCTGTACTTTGTACTC
>BJBW01001929.1:52605-85876 GCA_004320125.1 Scolopax mira
GCCTCAAAAAAGCTTGTGTGTGCTTGTGAGGGAGGACCAACAAAAATCAACAGAGGCAGCAGCACAGCAATGTCTTACTCAGCTGCAATCAGCCCGGGCACAATCAGTAGGCTCTTACTGTCTACATCATCAGGGATTAGGGCAGATACAAGGTAATCTGGCAGATTATTTGCCTGGTGCTTGTGGATATAATTTATTATCTTTCAAGGAAGAGTCCTGACATAGACTTTTGTTTAATAGCGTGAGCATTTTCACAACAGTTACACACAGACCTATTAGAGGACATCAACCACAACCAGCAACATGCTTTTCAACCAGAATAGAACAGAATGGTTTACAGATACATTCACACAGTACAGCATGCACTAATCAAAATCTCTTCTGCATCCATTTTTAGTTTTCTGAAAACTTATTCTAACTAGAATGACTTTAATAGGGCTTAATGATGCTGGCAGAGAGTCATGGGAGAAAGCTTTACTGATGAAGATGAAGTGCATTTCAAGTTTTTAAATAGATTGCCTTTTAATAAGCAATAAGGAAAAGAAAATAAGTTACTGCAAAGTAAAATACCATGTTAAATTAAACTATTTTCTTGAAAGGTGTCTGAAGGCAGAAAAACAAAAGTTTAGACTTTTACTCTGCTTCAATCAGACTGATTACCACCAGCACACATATTCACAGGAAAGAAATCATCATTTAAAAAAAGTACCCAGCCTATTCAGCCTTCAAAAATGTGAAGTTGTTGCCTATGACTTTTTTTTTATTGGTGGGTCTACTTAACATTTGCATTACATAGCAAATTCATTTGCACAACGTTTGATTAGCAGCGGCTTTGCTCAGTTCTGGTTAAAGCCACTGAGTCTTCTCAGTCACAGAGGGAGGACATGTACCCTGGGTGCAGGACAGAGGAAGAGCTGTGCACCAGAGCTGCAAATAAATTAATCATCTTTTCATTCATCGTAAACCTGTATAACATCACACATAGGATGGAAATATAATAGCTTAAATTTCTGTTGTAATAAAAACTTATAACAGACTTGATGCTAGTGCAGTGTTGCTTCTCTACAAATTTTTTATGTTGTCTCTTCCAGAGCACATTCATTAAAATGCATATCGATAGTAACACACACAAAGTATTTCAGGACATGGCTAGCACTTTACCATATTCAGCTTACATTAATGAAAAGCTCATATTAATAAAAATTAATAAAAATACACCAGAAGAAGTAAAGGAATAAAATCTACATTGTACAGCTAAAGTGTTTTAGGCTTTGGAATTTGAACAGCCAGAGAACCAGTTTAAGGGCTATGATAAGGCAACTGAGACAGTCTACTAGTTTGCTACCGTGAAAAGCGACAACCCTGAGATGTTCAGCAGGGCTGCACCACGACTTAGCTGGTAGTACAGTGAGCAGATTCAACCACCAGCCTGTAAGAAAAACTAGTCTTTTTTCTTCTTTTCTGAAGACTTTTTTTTGCCAGATTTGTGGGTTAAATCTGCCCATCTTGAGGTCAAATAGCAAAGACTGTAAGCAAAGAGGCAGAAACAAAAAGGGCAGCGAAAGGGAAGTTGGATCATCTTGTTTTGGCAGCAACAATCCCTCAGGAGCCTCAAAATCACATACTCCTTCAAAATGCACTACTTCATGCCTGGATGCACAATCTGCCACACCAAATCTCCTCAAGCTCTCGTTTGTGCCCCTGTAGCCGTGCAGACATGGAACACAGTTAGCTAGCAGCCAAACCTGCTTTTTCATTTAGCTCATCATGAGCTTGCACAAATGGAGGAGCTGGAACATCATTTTCAGTAGCAGATCAAATAATCCATAGTAAGAAATCATTGTAAATTCCCAAAAAGTGATAGAAATAAATATGAACAGGGAGCAAATAAACCCAGACACAGCACATTTTTCTCCACTCCCTTTCGTGGGCATGCTAGTTTAAGTTCTTTGTCACACAATCTTCTGTCATTCTTTCTTGTTTTATTCAGCTTTCAGTATTAGGCTCAGAATTTTTTCTTCCCTTTCTACATGCAAACATTATAAACATGTTGTTGGCTTTTCAGTATAAAAAGCCTTTTCCTAAGTGTCCTTGCAACTTTTTCATCATGAATTAATTTATGCAATCAACATTACACATCATTACACATTTTCCCAGAGATAAAGAAGAAAAAAAGTCAAACTACCTGCTTCAAGTATCTTTTTTTTTTTATATGCTACTTTCTCATACAAATACCTCTTTTCTTCATGAAAAAAAAAAGCATGAATAGCATAATGCTGTTATTTTAGGTTCTGAAACGGGAACAGTAGCACAGAAACACATTTTACAGTGTGAATATAATTGTTATTAAATATTTAACTAAAAAGGATGATTTTACCTGAGGAAAAACTAATTTGGTGTTTTCTCATATCAATATATCATTTCTACTTTCAGAAGGGCTGTATCTAGGATAAGCATTTAAGCATGGCAATGCTTAATTACAATGTAGCAACACATGAGATATGAATCAGCTGTAGGGATCAGCACCCATTGCAATGTTCATTAGACTATGATCATCTGTAAGAGTTTAAGAACAGTCTTAATCAATCCAACCAATAGGGTCCACCATTGATTGCTTGGCTCTTTGCTTAGAAAAGAAAAAGTAAGCGTGAAGAAGTGTGAAGGCAACCCTTCAGCACTTTATGTATTTCCCCACTTTCTAGTAATCCTCTTTTCATTCTAAGTTTGATTTATCAAGACAAAGACAATTTAAATAACATCAAAAGTCTTAAGGCCTTTTGATAACCACAGGATAAAACTAACAATTTTATCCCTTAAACAAACACATTCTTCTTAAATACTTGCCTTTGGCCACCAAACATCTGTCTTTTGTGCTACCTCAAGTCCCTGTTTGCTAGGACACAATCTATCTTCTGCTTTAACCCATTTTTCCCCCATGTCACAAAACATCACTGAATTAAAAGCAAACACATTTTTATAAAGGTATGGCAAGTCTCTACACTAAAATCTTCAGAAGACTTTCACTTAATCACAAACAAGTCTTTACAACCTTTTGGATTACTCTTGAAGTGTTTGTCAGAGATAAAGCTCTATACTCCTTTTGTCCTTACAGGCCTAAACAACCTTAAACTCTGGAAAAAGCTTTTATAGTAAGCACAAGAAGGGCTGTGAGGAGAGAAAAAGGACCAAAAAGAAGGAATAAAGATATGCAATCACTGAGTGGTACTGGAGCCAGAATTGTTCTGTTAGAAATGCATCTTCATCAGAGTGAAAACAAAGACAGTGTTTCTCTAGATGACATTTTTGCATACTTTACCATTCTGTTTCCTTTCAGTTTACAAGAACAGGTGTGCAATGCACAGAATTATTTTTCTGAAAAACAGTTATATACATACACCTACTGAACTGTAGCCTATTAAGCACCTGCATTTCTCAATGCAACAGAAATCTATGCCTCGGGTGTCAGGCATTTGTAGCAAAAAACATTATGGTATGCCCGTCAGAGGAGAGGGAGGAAAATGATTATCCCATTTTCTCCCATCAAACCACAGTCCCCTATGGCAAAGCTTACAAATTCTTTCCTTTGGTGGTGGGCAGCTTAAGCTACTCTTTGAAATGCTGCAGCTGGGAGAAGTTAACAAAAACACTGCAACGGGCCAACACAAAATTCACTACATAAAAATGATTAAGACAGTTCATGGGCCCATAACACTCTGCTGTTATCTAAAAAATAAACTAGATAGCTACAGTTGGAAGGTTATAGAAAGCTGTGTTCACCACTGCACAAAGCATTCATCTGTGCTTTGCCAATAATCTCAGGCCTGCTGGTCACAGCGGGAACCCCTAGAAAAGCTGACAGAAACAGCAGCAGATCTGAAGAGATCACACAAGCAGATATCAAAACCACCATAAAGATATTTTCAAACAGCAAAGATACTCCTACCCAAATTTGTAGAGACAGTACAACATGATGAACACCTCCAAGGGCAACTCAAGACCCAGCATCTCTGCTCCACAAGTGTTTTTCAAAATGTATGTTGAAGATACACTTCACAAATACAGACATTAAGAGTTTTTCTACCCTCAAAGTGCTAAAGGAAACTAATGTGAATGAACAATCTCAAGCATACGCAAGACAAACCATTCATCCAACTTCTAGTATTACCCTTGGAGAGAAAAGAATTACCCAAAGAAAAGAAGAAAGGAAATTCAAACCATGCTTATCTTGAAGACTTGAAGATATAACTTGGGAACGAGTAATGCATGGCCCTCAAAGAATGCCATAGAGTGAACAAGAAACTTTGTGCCCCATTTATGATGCTTTACTGTTGAGAGAACAGATAAACCTCTCTTTTCTTATTTTATTTTACAGTCAAGAATAGCATTTCCTTTATATGAACTGTCCTTCAAAGAACGCACTACATTGTTCCTGATTCATGCTTTCCTAAACTCCTGTTGTTTATGTACAGACAGTTAAAGCATCTCCTTTCTATGTCCCACTTTTCTTTCTGTGGGGGCATTTTTAGGACTGTAAACATTTGGCAACTACATCCATGGTTTCCATCGTAGCACCACATTGATTGCAAATTCATGATTCAACCTGCTGGAGGGAAGACAAACCTGAAGACTTTTATATGCAAGCCTAAAGTGTCAGTGAACTTCAGTCCAACTTTCTGATCTCTTTTGACAGTGTTGAAATTGGCAAGTCCAGCAACATGAAAACAGATGCTCATATTCCCATGACATTAGCAATTGGTTCTATAGGTAGTTTTAATTCCATATGCTTATTCAGATCCACTTTGTTTCAGGTTGATTTGGTCCAAACAAATTATAAATGCTCTTCTATTATTTTTCTTACAAGCTTGTGTAAGAAGGGTTGTCTTGAGCAGTACTAGGCTAGGACAAAAATTAATTTCTGAACTGCTGGATGAACAGGGAAGAAAAGGCAAATGGAAGGTAAGAAGAACAACAGTCTTGACACCGTTCCTAGCAAGAATATACAACAGGGGTTGTATTTGAATTTCATTACTGGTTACCATTTGAGATAATACTATAAAACTGATATCAAAGGCAGGACATTTGCATCTCACCCTAATGATTACAGCATTACAGCAGTTGAAAATACTCTACATATTTCTCCTGATACCACGCCACAAGCCTCCCATTTTACAGAGGGAAATAAAGAAGTGGACAAATGAAGTGATTCATCCAAGGCCATAAGGCAAATCCAAGACAGAGTATGGAACTGAAATAAACTTCTTGTATCTCTACAAAAATAAGGAGGAAGATCTTTTACGTTGTACGCAGTAGCTATACAAATGCAATTTCTCCAATAGCTTTAGTCCAAATACATTGCATCGATAGTTCTTTATGCTAGGATTACATCTCTCTCAGTAAATATTTCAGAAGTAAAGGGAAACAAGTTAAAACATGCCCAATTCTAATTTGGGTTTTACTGTTTTAAAAACCTAAATGTTCTTTCCAAAACAGGACCTAAACTGAATCCTAACTCTAGCTAATAAAGAAAACAATTAAAGCCTTCAGCCTTACAAAGACAAATTAGCACATAACTGAAAACATACTTCACATAAATCAGAAGAGCACACATGGAATAAAAAATTATTTTGAATGATTGGCATTTAAGCTGCACTCAACACAAAAGCAGCTCAGAACATTGTAATCTACAACCAAAAACAGTTTGTAGGAGGGAAAACTTAACAAGTCACTGACAACATTACCACAGCTGTGGGAGAAAAACATTATGAACATCAGCTGCAAGAGAGAATGCTTGGGCAATTTAGTGAATGAAAACAACATGACTATCACAAAAATATTAAGCATCATATTATTATTGTTGTTGTTGTATACATCGTTGCTGGTTAAAGCTTATTCCAGTATACACCAGCGTCAAAGATTCAAGAATAAATTAAGCTACTGACAGAACTATTTGTCCTCACCCTTTTAAAGGATACAGCTAAATTAACATTTTCAGCCAACAATTTTCAGCTTTCCAGGAGAATGTCTGCTTAACCAGCTGAACAGGGCAACTGTAAATCCCATCCACTGAAGGTCAGCCCAAGCCAGCCTGACAGAGAGAGAACTCCAGCCTCAGAATGCACAAGCTGCCCAAGATTCCCAAAGCCTGATGAAAAGCAGGCTACAGCATAACGAAGCAAAACATAAATTGTTGTCTTCTAGGCACTGATGTGCTTGCTATACGTAGATGTTAGAGACTGGGGAAAGAAGAATCTATTATTCATCACTGATTCTTTTGCTTCTCCAATCTCTTTACAAGTTTGTTTTTGTAGGGTGACAGGGAAGGGAATGAACATTTTCTGAATATTAAGATCTTTCTACTTCCTTATTCACAACTACTCAAAACAGCAAAATACTGAGCCCACTTACAGATTTAGTATTTTATTTCACTGTCTATTTTACCAAAAAAAAAGCATTAAAAGGACACACTGCATTATACCAATGCATGCACACCTAAAATATAACTGCAATTCATACACGGTACAGCACACAATCTAGAGCACATTAAAAAAATCCATTCTTTCAGCAAGAATGACATTATGCATCTATTGCTTTTTTCCTCATTCTAAGGAAGATAACTGAACTAGTAATCTTGATTTCCCCCCCCATTTCAATTATTTAAGCTATTTCTATTAAAGGCTCCAGCAACTGAGTATTTGGGATAGAGTCTTGGATTGATTTAAAACATTTTAAACTCTGCTCCTCATAAGAGTATGGTGACATGAAAGTATAGTAAATATGACACATTTGTTTAAGCAAAAATGATGGCATTAATGAGCATTAAACATTTCAGTAACGTGGAAGGTGCCTCTCTGCTCTTAAAACTTAAAACCCAAATGTAATTTGTTCTTCAGTTCCTGGAAAGGGGTAAGTGTGTAGACCCCATGCATTTGAACCACGTCTGCAAAAGTCTTTGTGTAACCCTGACACTGCTACCTATTTATTTCTAACTATAGAACAGTCAGTGCTGTTCTTCATTTTTAGCACTTGCATATCTACAGAAGGCAATTTGTAACTTTTTTTCTTTTTTTAAAAACAAACCAAAACAAAAACCAAAAATACACATCCTTCTGGAAATACTGCAGTCTAACAAATCAATTGTTGTGTCCAATGAATCAATTACCTTAGCTTTTTCTGGAGATAAAATTGTCTTTTATTTTACCACTGATGCCCTTCAGCTACATCTGCTAGTACAGTATTCAAGATATGCACATGCCCCAGAGAGCAGGAATGACAAGGTGGTTATTTAAACACCTTGTCTGTTTTTATTTTCTAGTGTGTCCTAGTAGGAGCCCAGATTTGACTTTCAGGCAGAAAAGAGAAAGACCACAACTGATGCTGTCTTTCTTCACCTTTCCCTAAGACTGTGGTAATGGACAGGACTCCCCTGTTACAGACTCCAGATGTTCTTATAGAAAAGATATGCTGAATTGCTCTTCGAAGTGCCACTATTACTTGGCAATTCATAAGGTGAGATTTTTTGCATGTACACACCCCCGTTGTTTTTGTTTGGTTGGTTTGTTGTTTTGGTTTTTTTTTTTTTTTTATCAGAAGTCCCAAGAGCTTCATGTCTCATACAACTTCATGGGAAGTATTTACAATGCCAGTTCCCAAGACAGTTCTTTTACAGGAAGAACAATGATGAGAAACAGGACACTACTAAACGCAGTTGATTTTAGCACAGTATTTTGCTCTGTGTATTTTTCTCTCAAAAAAACCAACCCACACCAGCTTCTTCCATACACATCTTAAATCTGTAGAGCAATTTTTACCTTTGGCCCTCTTGCAAACCTTTCCTGAATGTTTCCTAAAATACAAAAACAAATTTCAATCCTGAAACCTATGCATTTATTTGCATTCCAATGCAATGAAGGAAATCAACCTATCATCACATTTATCCAATCATGGCACAAGCATTTTGCTTAAAACAGTTATACATTTAATCACAGCTTAGCACTTGCAGCAAAAGGCAAGCCATGAAAAAGTCACTTGCTACAACATTCCATATTTTCATGGAATAGAACATTTTTTTTTTTTTGCCTAAGAACACCTACCCTGTAATTGTATTTGTGCAAAAATAAAAAATATAATAATAAAAAATCTGAGGTCCATGACAAAGCACGAATTCCGACATGTACACACCATCCTTAATTCAAGAGCTGAGGTATTTCCTTAAGAGTCCCCATCCAACCCAGTCTCACAGATCATGTGAGCATCCTAGTCCCTTCACTGTTGGCTTAAACTCCCCCAAATTCTCCATTACACTGTGAAGTCTCATTTTTATTCTGAGGCAACCGACAAAAATTCTGCAAACTGGAATGTGCTGTATGCAACTGGAAACCAATTTGGTGTTGGGATCTTCTCCTCTTAAGCCACTCTGTATACTGCAAATAAAATGGGGGAAAAAAACTGAAACGTTCATCTTAGTCTTTCTTTGTTTTTCTCTCTCTTAGAAAAGGAGTAAGGGGGGGGAAATCATGTATGCAAAAAAGGACAGGTAAAACTGATCCTGCACCCTGAAAATTTGCAAAAATTACCATTCATACTCCACATCAAATTAACTGTTATTTCTTCTCTATATTGTACAACCGTGCTTAGGCTTTGTCCAAATTGCAGACTGAAAGGACACAGATGATTTAAAGCTTTGCAGTTCCTGAAAAGAGTCTTCAGACATTTCTGGTATATCTATTTCCTACATGAAACCGAACTTTTTGACTGAAAAACATAGGGAAGCTCCCAGGAAGAAAACACATTATTTGACGTATACATCTCCCATGGCCTAAAGTCCCAGACTGAAGGGTCTGAATTTGAGTATTCCAAGGTGATATTACTGTGGAAGGACATGACGTGTCATTAGCACTTCTGGTGGTATGTCCCAAGTCAGTGAAAGCAAAAGCAGAGAATATTCTTGCATATATATCTGTTATCTCACTAGGAAGACATAGGAACATCAAATTTTTCAGTTCCAAGCCAATTTCAATGGAATTCTTCAATTCCAAGTCAAATGCAATCAATGTCTGCAAAATATAACAACACTGAGAGAAAATGTTATCCCATTTAAAATTTGCATTAGAATAATGGCCAAAAATATTTAATTTACTTTGGTGACAAGCTTTTCATAAATCATGTTCTTGAAGAGCACCTTTTTTAAAGGATAAAACAAAACAACTAGGAATAGAAATTTGTTTAAAAAAACCCAACAAACCCAGAAGACCATTTGCTTAAATTATTTATGATGCTGGTTTGTTGTTATATCCAAACACAAACATTATCATGCTCATGATGATTAAGTGTGATACCTGAGGGCAGGGCCATCACTTTAGAAGACTGCCATGAAATCAGTGGAGCAATCAGTAAAAGGAAAACAAAGCCATTAAAAGCAGAAGGGAGAAGGGAGTACATTGCTACATCTATAGAAGAAATACTGAAAAATGGGTACAGATACTCAACATACCAACCCCCCACCCTGAGGGATTCCTCATCCAAAGCCCTCCTCCTTTCACTCTCACTGAAGCTTCTCATTGCTCAGATAGCAAATTGTAGTGTCTCAAACTAGAGACACTATTTTGTCACTTCGTGTTTGCAAGTGCCAGTAACTCCCTACACTCCTAATTCTGCTTTCCAAAACCATGAGGTTTTACATAAGCACTGCAACATACTTATCTCTGATCCAAGATCTGAACCTGATTTTGTTTTGAAAAATTGCAGTGTTTTGCAGAAATCCCAATAACATGGGAATGTGTAAATTTTGTAATTATGTATAATTTTTGTTTTTCAGACATTATTTCTCCATTTATTAGTTCCACTACATAAATTTCATTACTGAATGTTATTAACTGCAAGTAATTATTTAATTCACATTTAAACAACTGTCCTTTCAGGCATGAATGTGTACTTGTGCTGAGGAGGATGTTCTCAATTAATCATGCAGAGAAGTTGTATTGTTTCTCAAAAGTAATGCTCCACCTCAAAACCTAGGAATCCCAAAGGAGCTATCAGGCATGACCTGATGGCTACTTCATACATGCAGAGAGAGGCTCTTATATAACTTCTTTCTTTTCCATGCCTGGCCTCTTCCTCCCCCTCCTATCCAAATTGAAGTGCTACAGCCAGGAGGTACCTGTAGGAATCAAAGGAAAATAACAAAAAATACAGCAAATTGACAAAGTGACTTGATACTCTGAAAGGTGAAAAAGACAGAGATCCAGATCTTTAGAGCTTCTGGTTGTTTTTCCTGGCTGCTCAGATGAATGGGCACCACAATGGTGAATCACTACTAAAAGGCTACCTCTGTTAGAGGGATCACCGGATCCTCCTTTTATAATCAGCATTTTCCAGTTCCACCATGCTTTTCTATCATCCAGGCTGTTTATTTGCTTAAAATGACCAGAGGGAAAAGGAAATAAGACAAATATAGCTTCATGTAGAACTTTCATTACTCAGTTGTAGATGACTTCCTATAAGATGGGCTTTGCTGTCAGCAACATGGTCACATTAAAGAATACTTAGGAGAATAGTCTACTACTGCAGAACTCAAAGAAGAATTTACTATGATTTTCACTTACTTTCAAGCTCAAAGGACTGAAAATAATACTTCAAGATGAAATTCTGATTTCTTCCCCTTTTCTATTTTCTACAAGGTTTCCATTTATTTATGACATAAGAGAAATTACTGTAATATACAGTAATTCCACACAGATTTTAAAGAGACCTAAGCTTATTCAAGACATTAAAAAAAGACAATCAAAATGAAAATTTGAGTGTAGTTCTCCAAAAAGTTACAAACGAACATGAAAGTAACAAACATAAATCTGCCATTTTTATAACCCAGTGTTTATATTGTAGTTAAACGTCAAGAAGCAGCATGCACTCAACCAAGCCGTAGCATTTAAAAATCACAAACCTAGAGCTGCTCCTGAGCGATGCTGTCCCAGCCTGCATGACTTTACAGCCCAGGAAGGACGGGACCCCACCGGGCGCCCTGCGCGCGAGATGCGGCTGCCCTCTGCTGCCTGCGACTCCCACTCAGCACAGCCGGGATGCACTTTCCTCTGTCATCCCACTGACTAGTTCCCCTTTCACTTCATGTACTTTACCTGCAGATTCACACTTCAAATAATCGTGTGGAGCAGCTTTTCAGTTTTCAGTGCTAAACAGAAAATTAATTCTGCATACAAACTATTACTATTCCAGTCCGTCTTTCTGCCTTCAACTACCTGTTCCGATTAAAATCTTCAAGTTTTCAGCTTCAGCCATAATTTTAAACTTCTTGAGCCAAGAACATTTCAGCTAAATTAAGTCCCCTATAATACCACTATGTAGCACAATCTCAAGAAACACTTGGACAGGGGGAATAAATACACAAAGATGTAGTTTACAACTTGATGTTAAACAGTATTTTGAACAAACAACGTAAGTGGTGTTTAATCATCAAATTGGCTTTTAAAACAGGACACATCCTTACAGCATCGAATGTTTTTCTTACACATACAAGACCATGTGTACCTGCTTTCAGGAGTTCACAAACAGACCTGAAATCATACTTAGTCAAAACAGTTGCCAAGTATAAGCTGTAAAGGCAGAAGCAAAACATGAGAACACTATGTCAAGAGAAAAGAATTGAAACTAAACTAAGGCTGGAGTTCTGGGCAACAACGCAAAGTAATTATATATGTGGTAAATGCAAGAAAAATTAAATTGCTGTAGGGCAGATCTGACATCTGTGTTAGCAGTGGTGCTACAGATCATTAGTTACAGGCATTTCACACCAAGTACTACAGAAGATAATTTAAGCAGTGAGGAAACCAGCTCCTTCCCATCTCTTGCCCTAGTGACATTCTCTTTTCCATTAGAGGGATTATTTCTTCCAAGCATGACCTCTTAGGCTTTGTACATATTAATGTTTTAGCAACCAAACTCCACTTACACAAGTTTTTTTAAATAAACCCACACAATTTTAATATTAAAATACATTTCTATTTTATGGTATCTTGAAACAGCAGCTACATGCAAAGTTGTAACAAGCGAATTACATTTAAAATCCTGTATGAATTTTAATAGTGTCCTTTTAAAATATACACAATTTAGCATTTTGACTAGCTACAATCTTGATTTTTTTTTCCATCTATACTGTAATTTAAAAAACATCTATTAATTTGTTCTAGTACTGTACAGCTTTGATTTCTTAAGAATCACTCCCCTTCCTAATAAGAAAGAACTATCCAAAAAGTGGTTCAGAAAACTATTTCTGGTGGTGTATGGGAGTCTACACTGCATTCATTTTGCAAATCCAGATGCAATGTTACTTAAAGAACTAAGTTCAGGTACGTTTGAGTTAACATGCAGTCTCTAAAGTTGACCTAAGGACACAGCTGGAAGACAAGTCTCACAAGACGCATGCTCTATCAGAAACCTACCCGGTACCAGAACATGTTCAAATTACCCCTGTATTGCCCAAGATTTAATATGAAAACCAAATGACTATGACTTTTCCCCTGGTTAGAGAATTTTTAATGTGGGCATTGCTGCCACCATATGGCAAAAGAGCTGAACTACTCCTACCCGTCCTCTGCACCATGGAGATTCTAACCTGCTCCTGCTGCCTGCCATTCCACAGGCCCTCTCGTCCCAGCTACTCCAACCTCTCACAAAGCTCCATCATTGCCACTGATCTCCCAAATTACTTCCACCTAAAAGAAGATTAGAAGGAACTTAAAGCATTCAGATCTTGCTGACAGTCTCTTCCAAGCACAAGGCACCACCTATATGAACATTCCAGTGTTGTAGAATTACGCCAAACGGATATTCACAAAAACAACAGAAAATCTTACAAGTAACTGAAGCTTAACTGGAGTACCAACAAAGGCTGACAGTTCCTTTCCTAAAGCACCTTTCTCGAAATCTTCTCCCAGAAAATCTGCTTTTAGAAAGTTAGACTCTGCACACTACCCTGTCACCTGCAGAGGCTCAGCAATCTCCAAGCAGGTTCCTCATACTGAAGAAACATGGTGAGGTAAGTCACCACAAAAAGGGAGTTCCATAATTTCTCACACACAACAAGAGGTGCCTACATTGGTTCCTGCTAATTAGCTCTTATGAACAGTAGCTTGCTTCATACTTTATTTTTAAAATACTTGCCTATTAAGAATCATATTTTTTTCTAGTTCTGCTGCACATCACCTGCTCAATTCATTTACACAAGCAAACAAAGCACCAAAGGCACCACAGAAATACCAGCCTGTGCCATAGCTGTAGGTTTAACCTCATCACTGGTGAGATAAGGTTCCACTGGTCTGAAACAATCAGCAGCACTCTTGCAGAGTTTGGACCCAACTTGCAAACATCTGGGCATCACATTTGAAAGAATCGAAAGAACCAGGCATTCCTCACTAAATACCATTTTTAGTATCTTCACTCTTTCTCTAGGTGATCAATGAAGATAGGAGTTCTGCAGTTTACGAACCTACATGCTCACAGATTGCTTTTTATTTCTAGAACCATTTCACCTGTAGCTTTCCAGAAGGGAGTGGGAAAAAAAAAAAAAAAATCGCATCATGCACGATGACAAATAGGATGTATTATTTTGGCAAGGCCAGAAAGGAAGTCAAAATGACCAGGGCCTCCTGGAGAAAGCTAAGATGCAGAAACCATTAATTCAATGCTCAATATCTTTGAAGGACTGTGAAGAGAATGGCTCAGTCAGTCAGATAAAATGTAAGGCAACTGAACAGTCCATGCTTTCTCTTGCGTACATACCAGTCAAGAAAAAGATGTGCATACACTCACCTTTTTTGCTCTTTGTGCTATATTAGGCGTTCTAGTGAGAAGTTTTTCAATCAGGTATTCTCTATTCTGTAAAACCAACATATGGTGAGTTAAAACTCAATACTAAGAAAGAAGAAATTTCATGTAGATTTTAAGGCAGAGCAAAATTTACTCATAGGGTTAAACGTTTTACCTTGGCTTTCTGGAAAAATTTGCATTTTAAAAGTTCTGCTGCTGTGGGCCTGAAAGATCAATAATAAATTAGAACAGAAAACAAAGACCCCTCTCAGTGAATACAGTACAAGACGTTAGTTAAATGGTACGTCTCTAATACTTTTGAATTAGTACTGTATGAATGGGGAATGAATGATAATAGCTACTGAATTAATTCACACATACTCACTTACCACACATGAAAAAATTAAGTCTCCCTACAGCAAAAATACCCCAAAAAAAAGGAAAAAAAAAAAACAATCAGTCTCTAAGTTGCCAACTTTACCCCTTTTTCTTTCAACACAAACGCATTTTACTCTTCAAACAAAAAAACAACTCGGGTATTATGTTCTTCCCTAAGTGACTCTAAGAATGCAACTGAACTTTGCTCCACAGCAATACAAGAATAATTACGTTTTCCAAACAGTAGCATCAATACCTGCTACCAGCATTCTTTTACTTCATTGATGTCTGTAGGTATTCACAACAAACAATACTGACACTATTAACATGATGCATAAACCAAAAAGAGTAATCAGGAGCATCTTCCAAAGAACCAGACAAATAAAAACAAAAGCAACTGTTGTAAGGTCAAAACATAGACATTTCACTTTTACTTGCAGTTCTGTTCAAGCTTCTTTCTTCCCTTTATCATTGTTTATATTTTGACATTTTCAACAGAAAATCACAATCTCACAGATACCAAAGTGATTTCAGCAGCAGGATTTGTCTCCCCTAGCTTCAGGGACCTAAAAAAGCTTATCTAGCCAAAGCCAGACTCAGGTACTACAGCAGACTCTGGAGAGGAAGTAAAGGATCTCTTGGGGCGAAATAAAATCCCTCAGATTTCTTTCATCCTTTTCATTAGCCCATACCACTATCAGAGACTAATTTTGACATAGCTAAGTGTCCACACAGCTAACACCACCAGGCTTAGCACAATAAACTTTGTATGTGAAAAAAGAAGGGGAAGAATAAAAAAAAAAATTAAAAATTTATAAAAAATTAAAATCAATTTCTGTGTCAAAGTTATAAAGTTCTATCTCAAATTAACTCTTAAGACAAGTATCAGTGAACCAGTACCATCACATCTCATAACAGGGATATGAATAGTTAAAAGCTAGATTCTTATAAATGTTTTATCCAAAATAGTGTTCTCCATTCCTCTACCACTAATTATGCCAGCCAGTTCTGACACACTGATCCAGACATGCTTTCAGGGCCTGTTTTCCACACAGGCCAGGGCAGTGAATTGTGTCCGAGGACTGTAAGTAGCATCCTTGGCACTGGGGGAGAGACACACACCCACACACAGACTCCCAAAAGAAGAACATCGTGGTCTGAGACAACAACAGTGCAATGCCAGTCCTAGAATGTGTCACAAAGAGCAGGCATTTCTCCCAGAACTGACACCACGACTACGGAGGTATCTCTGTGCAAAATTAAATCCTAGCATGAAAGAAAGAAACAAACAAAAATAGCAATGACCCCACGATATAGGGACACTCACTCCTTGGTTAGATTAACTGACACACAAATCTAATCACCTATCTGCTGCTCTAATTGTTCAATGCAAGGCAATCCCGAGTATGAAAATATTGCACATGTTCAAATATCAGTGTAATGAATTAGTGTAATTAGTTTAAACACCAGTGTTTTAACACTGATGTCATAACTACAGATCAGGTAACTCAGCATTCTGTATTCAAGAAGAGAATTCTCATGTTTTCATACCAATTTAACCTTGCTCTGAAAATTGCTCAACACTGGAAACCAAAAGAAGCTTGATTAGCCAGAACTCATTTCATTCTTATCTGTAAGCAGCAAACTGCAGTGCTAAACTTAAAGCATCAGGACTTGCTATCAATCATCAACTGAGAGGGGCTTTGGAATCTAAAAATATTACACAAATGATCCTTCATATGATCATTCATATGAAAAAAATAATTTAAAGGATTTCAAGAATAAACATGTGGCCACATAAACTTTTTTCTTAATAATTAGTATTAGTAGAATTAGTATGGCTGCTGTCACCTTTACAACTTCACTCCCTACAAGAACATCCTCACTTAAGCAGTGTAAAGCAGCGTAAAGACAAGTACGCACCATAAAAGACCTACACAACATTGAATCAGGATTGCGCTCTCAGAACAATTTCTTTTTTACCAGAAATAACAGCTCTGAAACTCTTCCAGAAAGTGATATATTAAATACCCTTAGGAAATACTATTAATTAGAATGTGCCTCCTCCAACCCTTCAGCAAAAAAAACCTACAAAAATGGGTCTACATAAAAATGAATAAAGGATAAATAAATTAATCATTCTGGGAACTTGGGACCTCAGCAATATTTTTGTAATAGAACTTTGATATTTTCATCATCGTGGCTATCCTATTCACAGAAAGAATAAATCACAAAGATACTATGATATACAATTGCCTATATAAATATGAGAAAAACTCTAAACAAGCTTGGAGCCCCTAACTTTACAGTAAAAAATAAATACCTCTTAATAAGTAATCTTCTCTGGAAATATCCAAGTTAAAGCAATACTAAGCTTATGGCACAAAATGAGAAAAGTCAACATTAAATTATTTATTTATTTGAAAATTATTTTAAAGGCCAAGAGACTGATATGTTTGGTTACCAACAGTTCTATGTGATCAATCTGAACAGTCTTGTTAGACTTACACACAATATCCAGATTCATATCTTGCCTCAGATAAGAAATTAAGATGTAGAGCAAGGACTTCTGTTTGATAAGAGTTTAATTCAACAGTATATTTAAGTATAAATAAATTAGGTTAACAACCCAGAAGAAGAAAACTTAAAACAACAATTAAGAGGCAATTTCTTTTCCCCAGATGAAAATGACTGAAAGCTGCTATTTACAAAATTCAAAGCATACACTTAGAGATAATGTTTAAACACTGGAACTTCAAGTAATCTGTATATTAAAAAAATTAATTCCACTGTACATGTCAATAATGACCTACCTTTTGGAAGGATCTTTTTGAAGGCATAATGAAATTAGTTTTCTAAAGGATTTGCCATACTTTTTCATCATCTCCTTGTCTTCTACACCTGTCTCTAAAGTAGGAGGGTCATTTTGAAGCGTCAGCATTAACACCTACAGTAAACCCAAAATAGAGATACTGTAAGCGAAATTAATTCAAAACATACAGAAATTAAAAGAGAATAAATATTCCACAGAATAAATATATTTATATATTCTGAGTTGCTATTGGAAATGAAGCAGTGCTAACTCTCTAGCAACATTAATAATACAGCTAACATCATTAAGTAATACAAAGTGATTGTTACTTTCATAGGAGGGTATTTGTGATAAGGTGCTGCTCCTGTTGCTAACTCAATGGCTGTTATCCCAAAACTCCACATATCAGCCTTGAAGTCATAACCTCGCACCTGGAATAGAAACCAGAAAGAAAAAACAAGGTGGTGATGTCTCAAGTTCCAGAAATTACAGACTAAATAAGTATTTTTTTATTCTTTTATTATTTTTAACATTAGGAATACCTGCTCCATTACTTCAGGGGCCATCCAGCATGGAGTACCAACAAATGTTTTCCTTACTTTGTTGCGAGTAACATCACCTCCTGTTGCTAAAAATGCACTAACACCAAAATCTGTGAGAGGGGGGAAGAGTTGAAATCTGTTAAACTACCAATAACAAAAAGCAGGTCTTACACTTTAGAAAGTAAGTCAGTTCATAAAGTTCTACTTATAGAAACACCCCAATGCAGAGCTTACCTTTATTTCATGACACACAGTTCTCGAAATGCCTACAGAATAGATGGTATAGTTTTATCTGGGAGACCTGCACTAGGAATCCCTCAAGTTTAGCCTCCTAGTACATATCTTCCTGAACGTGGTTACAAATGACTCCAGTATGCCTGTCACTTAAAGCTTTCAAATGTGCACTTTGAGCCAAGGTCTGAAAGGTTTGCACCTGCTATTATTCAAAGATAAGGAGCTACCAGTGTATAGCTACTAAATCTGAATGCAACTTGAACAAGAGGGAATACTACATATAACTTTAACACTTACGGAGATTTGACAAATCAAAGATAATCAGTGAAGTGATCAACAATATATATTTAATAGGAGACCATGGCATGAATAGTTTTTTTCCCAATTCCAAAATAGCAAAAAACCTTAGCATTTTGTTAACCTGTCACCACATCAGTGACAGCTACAACAGAAAAGGTAGGGGATAAATGGAAGAAAGAAGAGTAGACAACCAATGTATAGAGAAATACTGTCATTTTGAATGGATTTTAAGGTTGGCACAAAAAAATTACATAAAATGTAGTTTTATCATTACTTTCCACTAAACTGCCATTAAACATCACAGACTCAAATTCTGGACCTCTTCTACATCACTAAACCACACAGAAATTCAGCAGACAAGTGAGAAGCAAGCTTCAAGCAATATTCTTTAATTTTCCCTGCAGCTTGCCTGATGAATAAAAAAAAACAAACCATTTTTTCCCCCCAAATCTGTAAATTATAAAATAGACAGGCTTTATTTGTATTTCTGAAAAGCATGAACAGCCTCAGAAACACCTATTTCTGTTTTTAATGTCCTAAAAATCAATGCTTGTATTAGTGACAGTTTTCTGAAGAGGAACTATTACATATAAAAAAAAAAGCTGAATAGGCAGAAATAAATAAATACATACATATATAAATAAAGGACAGCTATGGAAAAAAAATTATATTCTTTCAGTACCAAAGATAAATAGTTTGTATTGGACAATTATTTACAGGTCCTTTCAGGAACTTAGATACACAGCTAAAATCCTGACTTAACCTTTGCTACCCTGCTGCTGTTTTCCCTGTTGACACAACATTAATTTTGAAAAGGACAACAAACAAGAAATATAGAAGGGTGAGAGAGGACAATGAAAAAAACCAACCAACCCAAAACCAAGAGTAAAATCTCTTCTTGCATAAGCTTCTAAATGAAATATTGCAACACCTCACTAAGAAGGATGTGATGAGCATTTAGTTCAGCAAATGTTTCACTATAATACTACAGAAACACTGTTGTATGTTTATAGAGAGTAAGAATGCTTTGGTAACTTCTCAATAAAAGCAAGACTTTAATTTCCCATCCCAGATACAGCTTTCTCAAATGCAGGTTATTTAAAAGAAGACACGACCTACAGTGAGAAGGGTCCTATCACATAGGAGACAAAGTATTCTTGAGAACAAGTTACATAGAGGAAAGGGAAGGGTATTACAAGGAAAGAGATGAACAATTCAACAGTTTTAATCGCTCAAAGCTACAGCTAGTATCAAAGAAAAAATAAATCTAATGAAGAGCCCTGATTTAAAATGTATTAGTAAAGCATTTTAAAATTAAAGGAATCAGGGCTGCAAAAATAAGCATAGCCTACAAATCATTTGTTCCCTAACACCTCGACCAAGGCCAACACTGATTTAGTGTTAGGCGTAGGGTTGGGAAAGAGACAAGGCCTGTGGCCTCCAAGGGACCTGGGCAGCAAGGAGCCTACAAAGGGAAGGCACAGGCTGCAAAAGCATTTCCCCCCTAACTTTCTCACCTTGACAGTGGCTGTAGCCTTCAGCCTAACTGCCTAACAACCAAGGCCCTGTGTAGGGTTACAGTTAAGACTGGGAGAGAAATAAAGCAGTAAGCTCCTCTGAGAATGGGGGTAGCCAAGCTTGGGCTGCCAAGAAATTGCCCCTGATAAATCTTTCTGCTTCATCTGGCTTGACTATCTAAGACAAAGGCTCTGCCTACTTTTAACCACTTTTCCAAACGTTTCTGCCAGTATGGATTAACACAGGAGTGAACACCCAAAGAACCACTGGTGCAACAGGGAAGTTCATACAGCCACCTATGCATAAAACTGAAAAGCAGGATCTTCTGCTGAGACTCCTAAACGTGCACATTCTTTTTCTGACTTATTTTACTGAACAATCATTTCTTGGATGGTCTAAACACATCATACAGCCCATAGCTTCTACATTACCACCAAATCCCTGAGTACGATTGCTTTTTGCAAAATGCTCCTTACCTCATCTCACACATCTGTTCCTTTACTAGTTTCTCTGATATTTTGAACTTCACCAGGCAATTCAGGCTTAGAAGGCTGGAACCCTGACAAAGTACCAATCATCTTGTTTGCCCAAAGCCCCAGAGGTTACAGTCCCAACAATTTTAAGTAGAATGTTGAAGCTGAGAAACTGCAGTGACTATTTAACATGGTATTTGTAAATAAGTAAAAAATTTCCGGCTCTGTACAGAGGAATTTTGCATTTGAAAAATAAGTCTCCCCAATATAAATTTTCCTCTTTCCCACCAAAAACTGAGCAGATTCTCTATGCAGCACCCCTGAGATCCCTAATCAGAAGTCTCTATAGAGCTATCTCAATTCTTTAAAGAGTTTATGTTCTTCTGTATCTGCACAAAATCTTTTCTCAGAGAAACAATGGGTCAAGCTCTCTTTGTGAGCCCCTTAGAAGCCAGAAATGATAAAGGACAACTATGTCTTCAAAGACTACTCCTCATGTACATTAGCAGTGTGTGCTATGGATACTTCTTTTCATTATAGAAGCCTCATATGTGAAAGAATGAGCAGGCAAAAGAATTTAAGTTCTTCTAGCAAGTAAAAAGCAGCAAAATTAAGTTATCTATTCTCCAAAGGCCAAAGGAGAATTTTTACTTTGCCAAGGCAAAAAGATGTAAAAAGAATGAACTTCATTCAGCCTCTTTGACATTCAAAACTGACTTTCAGTTAATGTGCAATGTTCAGCTGTTCCAAACAGAACAGCCCCATATCAACAAGTTTGACACTGCTGCACTCATCAGAGGATTGGAAATAACCTGGTATTGAAATAATGCATCACTGAAAGACATATTCCACATATCTATCCAGCCACGGAACTCCCTCAGAACTGCATACACTGAATGCCCTAGCAGCACAGTTAAAGCCTTACTCACTAAGACGCCTACAGCTAAGAGGAGAAAAAGGTCAAGAAACCGAGCCCTGGAATTCAACTAAAAAGGGATAAATGAAGCTGTTGTTTGAATGTTATCTGAATACCAAGAGAGTAGATTTGATTATGTGGGAAAGTAATAATCTAAAGTCAACAGCTTTATTTCAGATGGCTCCTAAGATCTTTATCTTTCAACTTTTAAGACATTATTATTACTATTTTTAATTAAGTCGGTTGTCTAGATATCTACACCTTTCCAATATGAGAAAATCTGAAAAATACTTGAACAACAGATACCTAGAATCTTAGCAGTTGCCCAAAGTGCTATAAAAGTGAAGACAACTGTAGGGTATAATCAAGTGAATAAATAAAATTTAAGTATCTTCTTAAAATTCAAGTCTGTAAAATTGACTATCCACTTGAAAGTCTTGAACTCAAAACAGAAGAACTAAAACTGTTCCAATTAGCAAATAGCTTATCTGCTAGCCAATCTTTTCCCATTCAGTTTCATTGACTTCAGACACTGCCATATTAAAGTCCTCAAAATATACATTAACATGGTACTTTGAAAGCATTGTTGATACGAAAAAAGAAATTTTGGCTATATCCATTTTTATTATTGAGGGCTACTAAAAACAAACCTTTCACCACTGGGTCACGAGCTATAAACTGTGATAGGCCTAGGACAGGTATTGCCACCTGCTCATTCTATATTCCACATATCTGATATTAACTTGAGAGATGGGATATGGAGTCTTGCTCAGTCCTTAAACTTTCCTAAAGACCAAATAATTTGCTTGTTACAGACTACCACTCAAGAAACAAATAGATATGTTCAGAGGGTATTTAAGATGCTAAACTCTATCCAACTGATACCATTGCAAGACAAATGGTACAAACGCCAAAAATTGTTCTCAGTGAAATATATCTCATGCATATCACCAGCTACTTCATTTATAGCCAATATCCTCATGATGGGCAGTACATACACTTGCAGAAACAAATCAAACTTTAATGGAAATATAAGCTGCTACTGTTTGCAAGCTGTTTAATCAGTATTTTTCTGTGTTCCATTAAATATAGAAGGAAACATTAAGAGGACATTAAAAAGTCTCCTTATATATTGAATAATTTCTAAATCATGTATCTTTAACTAAGAATCCTGAAATTGGATAATTTGCAGCTACAGCACTCTAAAAGGAACAATTAAAAGCCAACAGAAAACTTGTATCTGTTGCCTATAATCCAGGTGCAATTACCTTTTTCTTTTATTTAGCCATTATTCTACCACTGCCATTACCTGCTATTTGTACAGAGCCATCTTCACCCAGAAGAATGTTGCCAGCCTTCAAATCTCTAGAATATACAAATAGAGTTTACTTTTATATATAAAAGTAAATATATGCACATTTTATGTAAATAAATAAATGTTGCATAATAATTAGTTTCACAAGATAGCATTTTAAAATTAAAAGACAGAAACAGGAACGGAATACAAAACATAACTGATTTACAAGAAAACAGAGTGCAGAACTCAAATCCTCACAAACTCTAGCTCTTTTGTATAAAAGGACCCAAATTCAGCTTTGGTACGAAATAAGCACACTTTCGGTACAGATTTTAAGAACAAAAATATTTAGGTATAAAGCAAAGTTGAAAAAGTTTTCCTCTTTGATCTCACCAGAGAAGAGACCTATTTAAAAAAAAGGTAAACATACTGTAGATTTCTACCCAATGAAGCTATTAAAGCTCGGGAACAGCAACCTTATTTTGCTATAGGTTACCCGTGATGAAAAGTTTCTTGACACTGAATCTGTCAAAAATTCAGCATGTGCTTGACAGTCAGCTATATCCATTTAACACATTATTCACATATAATGTTAAGAAGAAACCTTTCTGGCTGAGTTGTTTGTTGGGGTTTTCTTTGATAGAAATGTGCACCATATTCTTAATGCACAGGATAAATCTTTCATACAGAATATATCAAGCATTAAGAATTTGAGCAAATCACTCATTCCAAGATTTACTGAAAATAACTAACACACTGCTACTGACAGTTAACATAACCTGTTTCCTTCTATAAACAAGAATTTATCAAAACAAAACAAAGCCCAGAACAATTTTGTAAACATCTCCAACTGGCAAATAACATCTGATACAGCACTCCCTGAAATGCACAACTTTCACCCTCAACACACATGGGAAAAGGAACACACACTGTATCTTACTGAACAGGACTTCTGTGGTACTGCAGAGTTTACAAATTAGATGCTATAAAAAAATGAGGAATCTCAGATTAAAAAAAAAGAAACATCAATTTGTTACATCGTTTTTAAGGTCCTTTCAGAATAGATAAACGGAGTTGCTAAATGCAACCTCAAAGGGTCCTTTTATCCTTAAAAAGTTAATGATATGTTCCTTCCGCAACAGTATCAGTTTAACAGAAGACTATGAATTAATGTTTGAGGCAGATCTTTGGCATTCCAGATCAGAAGTCAAGATAATTGTTCTTTATTTCTCCATTTATCTAAATTTTCTCTCTGCATAAGGAGGAAATAGTTCTTGATTTACATCAGAGGCAGTTCATTATAAGATGAGACATAAGAACTACACACAAAGAACAATTACTGTGCTACATCTGCACTACCTCCAGCATTCTCAGAGTTCTGTCTGCAGTGAATCTTTTTTTTGTTTAAAAGATTCCCTTACAAGAGGCTAATGCTTGAACAGAGAGAAAGAGTGCCTGTTGTAGGCACCTTCCTTAAAAGGCAAATTCACTTCAGTAAAATTAATTAGGGAGGTCAGAGTACAGCATTTCCAACATCCAAACAGCAGAAGCAACTTGTGGATTGTTACAGCATATATGTGTAGATCACCATAGAGGATCTACACAATTTACACCAAGCAAGTCAATGGAGATAGAATATAAAGAAGAGAACAAACAATAGATGTGTTTACACCAAGGTGCCCAATCCCAGCTTCATGTGTTGTCATAACACAAGAGGTCTGTAGAGCTGTAATACACGTTACTGATTACCATGAAAAAAATATTTCACATTTATACAGCTGTGTTCAAGTGCCCAAAATTACAGGTTTAATGTGCAACATAGTCACAGACCATATCACATAAATCAGGTTCAGATTAGATACTTGGAGTGCCAGCAGGCAAAAGAGTAGAGACCATATTCCTGCATACTTTGTGCAGCACAGACCTTTCCTAACTATAAGAGGGACAGACAGGATAAAGACTAGGCAAGTGCTAAGTATTAGTGACAAACTTCAGTAAAGATTACAGCATCTGCCTAAGTGTTATCATTTGATAATTACTAAGTGCATTTACAGTATGTGAAAGAGGCAATACAATTCTCTTAGCCTGCAGATCAAACAACTGCAGCTGACCATTATCAACGAACTATACACACAACTTTGAAAATAATTTTTTCACTGCATGCACACATGCTCCTACCTGTGAATTTGCCCATTCCTGTGCAGATAGTCTAAGCCTTCCAAAACTTCTTTTAGAATTGTTGCTATTATTGGTTCTTCGAGGACACCATTTTTGTGCTCTCCTCTGTTGACAATATACTTTATTATATCAAGCATTGAACCTATATTGCAGATCCAGAAAAGAAGAAAAAACATACATACAGTGTTACCCTGTCAGATTCCTTAGAAAGTTGTATTTCTTTATTCTTTCTCTGCTACCGCAATTTAAATCTTTGCATGTATGTGTGAAGACCACAAGTAACTAGGCCTCTGAATAAGCATACCACTACCTCATTCAAACAAAAAACAAATGACTGGTTTTTGTCAAGAATACTCTAACATTCAGTGATCCACTGGAAAGATCTGCAAACAGAGCAGAGCTTGAGCTAAATCTACCATTTATTAAAAATTCATGAGTATCTCACACTTAAACAGATATGTAGAAAATGTTTTGGTTTATTATCCAGCTTATAGTTCATGTGTTCACAATGTAAACATACAGCTGCAAGACTGGAAGGAGATATTCTCTGCAAATAAATGATGATGATATCCCTAGTGACATCCAGCTTGACACAGAACTTTGGTTCTCATAAATTTCGAGGGATATAATAGCAACATTTTCTTTCAAACCAAGCTTTTTTCAACAGCTCACAGTAAATTCCTACCATGAATCACTGGTTTCTCTCAGGGTCTATGCTTGCTTTTGATTGCACTGAATAATTCAGCCAAGTGTGACATGTTACTTTGTGAGCACTTCCTGTCCTTTCCTTCTAGGATGACGGTGCAGCAGCCTGCTGGCATCAAGACTGATCTTAAAGAGTATCATGTAGCAACCAGGACCACCACATATTACTTCGGATCCTCGCTTTTCTAAACCACAAGCACATTCAGCTCAGCTCCTTCTCTCACAACCAAGTAAGACTTTTATACCATTAACCATAATCATAAAAACTGTAATGAGTGTTTGGTTACATGTAACATGTATAATGCCTGCTCTAAGAAGAATCTTCCTTGAATAAGGAATGAGAAATCTCTCATTATGAAATCAGAAATACATGCCTTTTTACAAAAATAGAGTGGATTCTAGCGAACATTGAAAAAGGGCCACTCTGACAGAAGTGACTTAATTCTCATCAGTCTTCCCTACACAGCCTTCCCTACACAGCCTTGATAGAGAAATTTAGTATATTAATTCAGAATAAAAAACTACAGTAGCTAGATCAACAAAATTTATCTCAAATAATTCTTAGCCTGTATTATCCAACATATACATACAAACTTAAGCTTGCACATTCCTGATATAACAAGCCTATGTCTGGTCAAGGTTCGTCCTACATAGTCTCTCTCCCCCCTCCTTATTTGGTTTAGGTCAATTAACTCAAAGAACATATATTAGAAAAAAAAATAAATCATACAATTCCCTAGGCAGCTAAACAAGTGAAAGCAGTAACTTACCCCCACTTAACAACTTCATAACCAGCCAAAGTTCATCCTTCACCACAAAAGATGTGTAATAGGTCACCACATTGGGGTGATTGCATTGACTCATTGCTTGAATTTCTTTCTGTAAGAAATACAAAGCCCAACATAACACAGCTGGCTATCAGTTCTGCTTGTATAGACAGAAAGTTTAATTTTCAAAGTAAAATACTATAACAGAACTTAAGTGTACACAGGATATGCATCAAGGCACCAAAACATTTCAATTTACCTATAGAACTGCATGCAAGACAAAACACTATTGCAAAGAACACAGGGGAGGTTTGGCCAGGATATACAGGCCTAACTTCATCAATTTTCTTTTGGAAGCAGCAAAGAAGTTACTCCAAAAATTCCAAATTCAGAGTGAACAATGAAGAATGAGCAGTCTCCAAGAACTGAAAGCGTGGGTACAGGCTGGACAACAATATGCAAGGAGAGATCAAAACCTACTGCTTTTCCTGTTCAAAAGGAATATGAAAAGAGTAGAATTGGAGCAGTTGAGAAAGAAGGAAGGAAGCTGTTGGACAAAGAACACAGCACCAGTGACCCAGCTACTGTGGGATGGACAGGAGGACATCAGAGCCACGCAATCAAACAGAAGTGGAAGAGGAAAAAGCAATGTTACAGACTAGAAGTCAAAGGAAACAATCAACTAGAGGAACACACAGGCACCAGATTCACAACACAGCACTACCAAGTAACACTATCTATGATACGCCACAGCTGTACAAATTAAGAATGACTGCCTTGTATCCGTTATTTAAGATGGAGTCCTTTTTCTATTCACTCTTTCACATAATTGTCTTGTAACACCTTTCAAGCAGCTCTTATTATCCTGCAAATCCTTTAAGTAGGAGCCTTTAGGCCTCCTTGTTACCAGAGGGTTTTGCTTCACACCAACTTCAGCTCCCACAATCATACCTCTCCCTCTCTGCTACTGGCCACATAGATCCATCCCTAGTGCTAAAGGACATGGTCCTGGAGGGAGAACCAGTCAGGGAGCCAATTCAGCTAAAAGCCAAAAACTCTTCCACCTCCCCTCTCTCCCTTGAAAAGCAACTGCTTTCAGGTGGACTCACATTAGACACTGACTCACCAGCCCTGGTGCAAGACAGGCACTTTGGCAGTCCCACTTAGATTGATTAAAGCTGCTACAGATGCCATTTTCAACTTTCAACCTCTAATTCAGTGTTTGAAAGAGGGGTTTTTTTGCTGTTGTTATTTACAACGCACTCAAGGTCACAGCCATTTTCCAACAAAAAGTTAATTATATGTATTAAAGACTGTGATTTAATCTCATGGTACCTGTTGGTGATTATTAAGTCAGGCTGTAGTTTGACACACATTTCAGCTAGTCCTGTAGTCAAAAGCCCTCCTCCCTAGACAGCTTCTGAGCCCTGAACCACAGAAGGATGAAAGCCTGGATAATCATGCAATGAGTCTGTATAACCAACAAATTTGCAAAATAGTGTTCCCCACTCAGAAGACAGGAGGTAGAAAACAGAAAAAATTTATGTGGGGCATACCCCATTTTTCACAGCAGGCATGTCAGCTTTAACATGAGGTTTAAGGTTCTTAATTCAGCTATCCATACCAAGTTTTAACTGTAACTCTCCCACTCTTTATTAGTATTTCATTTCTTATATTGTTTTATTGTTTTCCTATGCTGGCAATACAACAAGGGCTCAAGAAGTCTACCTGCCACTGCTGGGCAAAAATACAGCTCATCTATTTTACTCACACATTAATACTGCAAAAATGTAACTACTTGACTGTGGTAAACTTCATAATCTTTAACTGGAAAGTGTTTTGAATATTTTGACTGCCGGCATCAGCTTAACAGCACCAAAGCCCTAACAGCACTTAAAAATTGAAAGTCTGTCCCTCATCCCTCTGCTTCTCCCTCCCCTGTTTGTGCACTGCATCAGGAAATATGCCCAGGTTAAAAGCTAACTTCTTTTCGGCCAGGTTATTCCCGATGCAGTTCCCCTGAGCAGCTGCACAGGAATGTGTGTCGGCCTAAGGGCAGGTGGGTGACACAGTTAATGAACAACTGTGAGACGAGTCCTTTCGGTGCTCAGCTGCAGGGCCTGCAGGGCCAGGGCCGGACCCCAGCGACCAGGCAGGTGCCACCGCTCTGTGGGTGCTTCCCCCGGGGTACGGCTCTTTGAGGGGGTGGACATAACACGTGAGGGGCTCCTCCTGCCTCGAAAGGCTAGCCATGGCAGAAACAATTGTTCAATCCAACAAGCCGTTCTGTATAATATTCTTTGGTTTGCAGTGCTGAGATTTTTGCTTGTTTTAAAAAACTGAAGGGGATGGGGGAAGATACCCAGCACAGGACAACCCTAAGGACAGGAACTTTTTTCCTGGACTCATGAGGTTAAATTACATTTAGCTTACAATAGTGAGAACACAGGACATTGCAGGAAACAGAGTATTGAATTTCAGGAGTTTGGCAGTTTGTGTAACCTTAGTATTATTTAAACTCCCTCCCCCACTGCCTTTCTATTTTAATTGACACTGGCCCAAAGTCTGCTTACGTGGGCACCAGGCTTGCTGCATTTTCCACTTCTCTGAAGCCACACAGCTGAGAATTTCCAAAGGGTGCCTTTGCACACCATCCATAAGCACTCAGCAGCAGGATTTTACAAAACAGCATGTTCAGAGGGCAGACAGAGTTTTAGAACATCCCTGTGCCAATGGAAACTGTTTGATCAGAAAAACAAGCGATTGAAAACTGATCAGACTCAAAAATTAAGTTAAAAAACCCAAAACGCAAAAGCATTCTAAGTATTATCAACTGAAATAGAAATGTTAATACAGTTTTAACAAGACTTTTCAAGGTCAATGATGCCCTTTTACAGAATTAGATCCCTATTTTTTAAGCAAAATTTTAAAATCTATTAGAACTGAGTCAGACCAAGTATACAGAAAAATAATTATGTATGTGTCTGCATGCCCATGTGTGCATGCCCATATAAAAGGAAACATACATGGCCTTTTTTTTCCCCTCCTAAAACACAAAATCTGAACAGAGAAAAGCAGAAATTGACTTACGTTAAGAAATAAAAAAGATGGATAGACAGTTATTTTCATACCAAAAGAAAGCAATATGGGACCAAAAATTCAAGACTTTTTGTGCTATTTGGCAGACGGTAAGTAGAGGCATGTCAGCAGTAAAGACACTCAAGGACTTACTAACGTAACTTTGTACAAGCTGGTAACAAACTGCAGTCATTTCTTTAGATGACCTGAATATCTCTTGCAGATTTTTGTCAGTTTTGTCTGGTTTTATTTGTTGTAACTTTTTAACTCTTAATTTCCATTACTAGTTCAAATTCTAATCAAAAAAGATAAATTTTTTACCATTTTATATTACAATTATTAATATTTCTGATTTTGTAGGTATGTTCCTTATGGGCTGCATATGTTAGCATATCATGCACAGCATCTCACCTTGGACACATATCAGAACTTATCTTTTGAGATTTTAGTTGACAGAAGCCTCACCACTTCAGAGGAAGCCTCCACTACCATAATCCTCTTTTAAAAAAAACACATCCATGTCCCATAAAAGATGTTACATAAACTGAAGGTGAATGCCATCAATCACCAGGGGAAGAGCATTTTGGGTCCTCCACTGTAAACAAGTCATTTTATCTGAAGAAACTGGATGGACCATACCCTCTGTATCAAATTCAAGATATCTTTTGCACTGGTAATTCCCTGCTGAGGAGATCATTTCCTTCAGAGGCAGGAATTTCTGCAATAGAAAAAGCCCACAGTCTCTAGGCAGTAGTATAACCTGTGGAACAGAAGAGAGTGTTCTCATTTTTAGAATGGTTTTGTGTCCTTCAACTCTTGTTATGCTGTTTATATATAAATACGCATTAGTCTTACTAGCACCTGACTAGGAGCATTAGAAAGCAACAGGTTTTGTTTTCAACAGCTCTTTGTGACTTTGTCTGGATTGCCATAAACAGTGCAGAGGAAAAACTCCTGCAGTCCCTTTTACAAAGGGCCCGTCCTCCTCTGATCAGTGACCCACACAAACAGCATTCCTCAAATGGCTTCTTTTGGCCTATCAGATAAATGCATATTAATAGCTTTAACAAGAGTTTCCTTGTGTAGATGGCAGTGTAGTCCTTCCTACTTTTCCCCTCAAAAGTTATTATTATGATATGATCCAATAACTAGATTTTGTCATGTTTTGGTGCTTTAGACACTTTAAGAAGACCTACTAAATTTTACTTTTATATTTTTAATCAGTGTTTAACCAAAGGAAAATGTATCTTTCCTCATTATTAAGAAAAGATAGACAACCAGACAGTAATCTTTTGAAAATTGTGTCTCCAGGAAGCAAGGGGTAAGGTTCTTCCCACAGTTCACTACAGCTGGTTATCTCAAGATTCAAATTTGCAGTTCCTGTTTTTGTGTCATTAGAGAATATACATTAGTAAAATATATTTTTAGGGAAAGGGCATACTTTTTACAGGTTATTTTCAAATCCTTTTCTCACTATTATCCTTCATAAAATTCTCTTGGGCCAAGCAAAAACCAAAATCCAAAGAGAAGTCTCCATGTAATATGTTCCACTCTGATTTACTTACAAGTAATTCATCCATACTGGTTTGGCATTTTTCTAAGTTGATCCTCTTTATTGCTACACGTTCTTGCCTGGGTTTGCATAATGCTGCCTGGACAACTGCTGTAGCACCACTACCTGGAAAAGGGCAGAAAAGGGACACAGTCTTAATATAATAGAAGTTTAAACCAGTGACCAACATAAGAACCACACACTGATGAAGAACATAAAATCTGCTGTTTATCTGTCTTCAGTGCTTTCCCCACATGCATACCTTTCCACTAGCAAGAAGGTTTGCACACCTCTCTAATAGAGAAGAAAACCCTCAATGCATTTCATACAGTTTGGAAGCCATTACACTTTTGTTTTCGGACACGTGTTTTAATCAAGAACATGACTTGCACAGTTAACACAATTAAAAACATTATGCAGACGAGCAGGGAGTGCGTACTTGATCAAATGTTATTTCTTTCTGTTCTTTTATGTCAGTCCCTTTTTAACCAGGTTTTTATTCCCACTGTGCAACTAACAGAAAAGTATCAGTAAAACTGTACATGACAAACCTACAGTTTCACCTGTTTCCTGCTCATTCATCACGATTAAGGTAACATCCTACAAAAAGCATGCTGATTCTTGTAAAAGGCATGGGAGGCACAAGTATCACACCAACAGTAAGATGCACATTGCTGAATGTCCCAGCAAAGAAAGTCAGTCATGCTTAATTGACACAAAAGAATCACATATAGTCATACAACTACACTGACAACAAAGCTTGGTGGAATTGAACAAGTTTGGGGGAAAGTATTAAAATAATTTTCTTTAGTATGCTTTATTTGCAAACAGCAGGAGTAAACAGGTCTTGTTGCTTGTTTTATCAAACACATACCTGCTTTGGCTCAGTCTGTATTGTCTTGCTAAATTAATTATATAATTGCAAGTAATATTCAGAAAGAGTTTTGCCCAGGTTGCACATCTTGCTGCCACATCAAATACAGCAGTGTGTGCTTCTCAAACTAATTACATCATGCTCATTCACGCAGAAATCCCCTGCTTTTACCTGTAATTCTAACTATTTTAATACAAATTATAGATTTCTGGTAAGTCACGAATTGAGCAACACATTCCATTGGCCTGCTCATACACCATGTTCTATTTATGCTCAATAATTGGCATGTCCTAGATGAATACAAATTGTGAACAAAAAGCCTTTTGTTGTCAAGCTCTACAAACGCGGATTCAGTTACCAGCCGACTTAAGAACAATTGAGAGCTTTTCCCTCTGCACATCTGAAAACAGCACTGGCAATACCTCATGACTGAAAGTTATTGTCCACGTTTTAATTGCTATTTTCTTAGCATTTTCACATAATGTTTGTTCACATGACGTCACTCAAATCACAAAGCTTTTTAATTCAGTGTATGAATTTCATTACAAAATTCTGAGCTCATCTAAAAAAAAAAAAAAAGTCTCAACAGGACAAACTAGTCATGTTTTTGCAGGATGCGGTCACAGACAAATATTGACATGTCCTGTTCAGTCTGCTTACAGAATAAAGCCTTTAAAAATTCCAATAACATAAGTAATAAAAGAATTAAGAAAAAGTTTAAAAATTAAACAAGACATCTTAAGGAAAGAATCACCAAGTCAGCACGATTAAGCTCAAGTAAGATTCATCTACATCACTTTAATTAAGTTCTCATTCAGTAGATACTGAGACACAAATTCTCTTGTTACTTTGGATACACAACTCCAGGTTGAGGCAGGGGGAAGAAACCCAATTTTTAGCTATACAGGAAACAAAGACCAAGATTTTCCTTGATGTATCTTTTTCATCTATGCAGGTGGTTCTATCAACTTGTAGGAAAAAAACCAGATCTTCACTTTCAAAACTCACTCATATACAAAGGCTAGATAAAGGACAAACAGAAAAATCACACAGAAGAATCATGCAGCCAATGCCAAGATGAAATCCTGACTGGTTCCTCAAGTTAATGACAGTAACACTTCAAAACATTTTGGAAAAATTAGGTTACCAAAAAAAAAAAAAAATCCTGTCACATCCCTGAACCCATCCGTCTATATCACTTGCTATAGTTTTGTGAGACCCCAAACCAAAGACTATTTGCTAAGAGCTATTTAAAAATTCTTTATTGCAAAATTAACCCTGAGCCATTCTTATGCACAAGTTGAAGATCTCTTCCTCTTTTGCCGACTGAAAGAGGACAAGATGCCAGATTTTAGGACAATAAACTAGAGTTTGAGCTTATTTATATGAGAAGCCTTTCAGTGCATTTCCCTGCGTTTTAACATTAAACAGAGATGACTTGCAGTGGGATATTCTTCACCACAAGAATATGATGCACTGACAATTCAAAAAGCTTTCTGTTTAGAATAAAGCCAATCCACCTTGGTTTCTTCATCTCCTGTCTTCTGAATACTCCACACAATATAGTATTTTGATAGCAAAGGCAATCTGTGCAGCCTGCATTCTCAATGGGTCTACATATAAAATTCATTTGAAAAGCAGTTTCAGTTACTGAAGCAGGAGCCAGGCACTTAGTGGATATATGCCCCCTTCCTGGTGGGGGAGGACCAAGTTAGAGATCAGTTAAGAGGGCTGAACATCCACAAGTCCATGGGTCCGGATGGGATACACCCGAGAGTGCTGAGGGACCTGGCAGAAGTCATTGCAGGGCCACTCTCCATCATCTTTGA
>BJBW01001930.1:0-133880 GCA_004320125.1 Scolopax mira
TTAGATCTCCCCAGAGCCTCCTCTTCTCCAGGCTGAACAGCCCCAGCTCCCTCAGCCTGTCCGTGTAGCAGAGGTGCTCTAACCCCCTAATAATTTTTGTGGCCCTCCTCTGGACCCATTCCATCAGGTCTATGTGCTTCTTATATTGAGGGCTCCAGACCTGCACACAGTACTCCAGGTGAGGTCTCACCAGAGCAAAGTGGGAGAGGGATGTAAAGAGCAGAGTAAAGTAATGAGGGACTAAAATGCAAACTTGGAACAGATTGGTTTAATACATATCTGTACATAAGAACTGACTCAAATTTCTCTACATTTCCTTCATACTCATTTGTGTCTGGTCAGTCACGTTACCTCTGCAGTGTAGTACTCAGCACTACCTTCAACACACTACTAAATGCTTCTGGCAAACATGCGTTTCTGACATTTTCCATGAAGGTTGGTGCTATTTTTCCACATGTAACCTATCTGTGAAGAAAGACACACCACTGATTGACTTTCTGACTATGCTTTCAGCCCTGTGAGAGGCATGGCCGTGCTGTAAAATGCTCCCACTCCAGTTGCAAATCCCTTCCTACGTTCCAGACAAACAGATATGCCTCTAGGGGCATATGGTTATTTTCCCTCCTGCTATGCAGCAACAGAGAAAATGAAAATAATATTTCATACTCCTGTTTAGCATTCCTATTCATTTCTGCTTGGATTATTAAATGTAAAATTGGGAACACAAAGCACAATTTTGACCACACCAGCATATCATCTCACTGCATAGTTACCTGTTAGCAACCCAGTAGTTTCCCACAGAGACAGATAAGGCTAACTCCTGAAATGATAAATGAAGAGTAGGCAGGAGTGAATTATTTAATATCAGATTCATTCCCAGGCCCCAAACACAGAGTAGAATGACCTCCAGGGATCTCTAATTTTTGCTCATCCTTCCGTGGTGGGCAGGTAGAAGTAGGTGTGCCTGGATGCCAGGGTTGGTGGCAGCCAGGTGCAAAGCCTCTCCAGGCGCTGAGTTTGGGCCTCGGCTTTGAGACGTGTAAGAAGCCCACTGTCTTTCGTGCCCCCCGGGCAGTGAACCGTGTCTGCAAGTGACGATTTCACCTCTCTCCTTCTTCCCCTCTGGCTCTCACTGCCAGTAAAGCTCTCCTTACGGAGCGTAAAGAAGCAGCTTCTGTCCCAGTGAAGAAGGTTCTTTCACTCCAGTAGCTGCAGAATAAGGCACTGTTTTCAGTGGTGTTGATCATTAAAAAGCTCTTTTTCTGCTGCCTTTTTTTAAAAGATAGTGTACATCCTGACAGGAAATTCAGACAAGCAAAAACAAAATGTATACTTACAAAACCAGCAAGCCAAAATGGAAAACTCCCATGCATGCCTAAACTGCATGTTAAAGGTGTGCATAGACGCAAACCTTGATCACACAGAGTAAACAGACAGTTCCTATGTATATGGCAGGCTTTAACAATAGTTTGTTTAATAGAAAAAAAAATTAAAATCCCCCCTGCAACTAGCCATTAAACTGAGATCTACGAGGTCAATTACTTGCCAAAAGCAAGTTGTTTTGGCTCATTCTAAACAAACAATCTAAGCAAACAATATTTCCTGCATTGACATTGCATTTACCAATTTTTTCCAGTTGTGAATCTCATGGCCTTCTTATTACAGCAAGTGCTGACCTACAAGCACAATATATATGAAGACCCTGGAACAATTTATCATAATCATCATGCTTGAATAAACATTGTTGACAATGCTGCACAGAGTTTTCAAATAATGCATCTTGAATGGTAGGAATATTTTACTCTTGGCAAATGAAGCACTGATTTTATTTTTATTCCTTAAATGCAAGTTTATAATTTATTTCTGCATTTTTTTTTTTGCTTATAGCAAATTGTACCACTCTTTGAAGGTGTGTTTCAATTTTAACTGGAACTAAAAGAAATTTAGATTATGGAACTGACCTATTATTCTCATTGCTTTTAAATATGTAAGTATTTTTGAAGTCTACTATTCACCTGGAGATAAAAGTAACCAGCAACAAAACAACCACAAGGCTATGTTGATATGCCATAATCTGTCTCAAATATCACTATTTGTCAGCATTCAAGGTATTAGCAAAATAAACTATTCACAGCTCATCCTTCTTTTCACAGCACCACTGATGTTGTTAGTACATTGATAGGAAAATAAATAGTCAGAGATATTGGCTTCTAGCACATAGAAACAAAAGGGCCAAGTTTCTCAAGTAGGGAAACAAATAACTAAGTAAAACAATCTTCCTCATTAAACATCTAAAAATATTTAAGGCAGTCATCCATTGTAATGGCTTCTAACGTCTAAGAATATCTATTGATAGAAGGAGTAACTTCTTAAATTTGAATAAAATTTAATCAGAAAATATAGCCCTATCTTGGTTTGCTATTAAATCTTCAGAGCCGTCTATCAACTGTGGCAACTGAAATATATAAAATTTAATATACACAGTGAAAAATGTGATGCATGTAGAGAAAAGAATCCTAGGTTCTAATGAAAAATGACGAGATCTGAAATTACTGTTACCACTTGGGAGGGAGATCTGGGGGTATGATAAATATTTCTATGGAAATATTAGCTCAACACTTGGTAGATGTCAAAAAAAGGCAAAAACATTCTTAATAATTATTAGTAAGTGAATAGAGAACAAAACAGAGAACATTACTTATACTGATTTATAAATCCTCTTCTCTCTTGCCATTTATAACTTAGACTGAATACAAAATTATTCTCTTTTTTTTTTTTTTTTCCTCACTACACTCATGCAAATCCCCAAATTTATTTCTTGTCTTCTTTCCTCAAAAATAATTTAGTGAATTTGGGGAAGAGTGAAAGGAGAACAACAAGGGTAATCAAAGACAAGGTGGACTGGCTTTTTTGTTTAGGGAATATGGAGGAATATATTTGAGGGGGGAAAAAAACCATGGAGATGGTAGATGGTTCCTTTGTCCAACAGAAGAAACTGCTGACAGCAAATGAAGCTAGCATGGACCAAGTTCAAAAACAACTCCAAACCCAAAGTTGTTCCTGCAATGAGAGTCATGCCTGTGGAGATCCTTGGCAAAGATATTCTGGACTCAGTGAATTTATGAGACATCAGGGTCAGACCAACAAGAGTTTGGAAGAAAGATTCATTAAAGGTTACTAAATGGACATGTACATCAGTCTTAGGAAATCTCCTGAACTCAAAATAGTTGGAGGTTGCAGGTTGCTTGCAAAAGTATCATATAGCAGTCCTTCTCTTTCCTAGGAATCTACTAACCATTGGAGAGAGAGTGGTTGCTTTGTCTAAGCGAAACGAAACTTTGGATTACATTATTATTGGTGCCTTCAATACAGACAGCTGAGTCTGTTAGAGGTCTTGTGAATTACAGGTATGGACCTGGTTGACAATATAGCACATTTAAATATGCCAAGAAAATAGGTGTCAGCAGTGTTTACCATCAGATTGTTAAAATATTCTGTCTGCAACTAATGAGCATCTCATTAGGTTATGCTTTTATTAAATGTCATTTGCTTATTTTAAAATACAACTGAAAAAAAATATAAACATTTCCACGGAACTAAACTTTGGGAGAAAGCAGAATCCTTAAGTAAGTTTTAAGGTTAATATAAGGGTTAGGGACCAAATAAGTAAAAGCTAAGCAGCCAAGGGTAAGGTATGCAGGGAGATGACCCTGGCTCAAGGTTCAGCTAATTGAACATGACATGAGATGTTATGTTGTGGGACAGAAGAAAGAGCAGAGTGAGAAGCTATCAAAAGTTACAAATGGTACTGTGGAGGCTATTTGTGTTTCAGAGATGGTTAAGGGGGCCAAACTTCATAAACAATTGGAGGGCAATAGGGGAAGTCTTCTGAGGAGAAGAACTTGCAATGCCATCATAACCATATCAGTAAGACCATGCAAGGTCAAGATTACCTAGGTAAGTGTATCAAAAATGCCAAATTTGGATACAGATACAGGAAAACTGGGACCAATGGCAAAAAAACCCCTAAGGGTGAGTTGATTATCTGGAGGGATAGCAGAGTAGAGAAAGGGAAGGATCAAGGAGGATGGGGGAACCTACACGGGAAAATGTTGATGAGGAGCATAAAGAGGTTTGGTGACATGTGAGCGTGTAGCTGGTCAGTCAAAGCCACCTGCCTGAGCGCTGCAGTGTGGGCACTCTATACTTTTTTATTAAACCCTATTCATAACTAGTTTTCTGTCTGTGTTTTCTATTCTGTGTATGTATGTGTGTATAGGACCACTAGTGAATGTCTAGCCAGATGAAGGGGCAAGCACCACCGCAGGTCTGGTGCTAGCACCTGGGAGGACCAGGACCAGCCATGGATAGCTCAAGCATCCAGGGCTGGCTACAGGAGAGGTCCTTGTGTGTCTGTGTTTGTGTGATCACTACACAGTTCCTATGTTGATCAACCAAACAGGATCAGACCATTTGCCTTTATGTAGGTGCCGTTAAAGGCACTCCAGTCTGTGTGCATTTGGGTCATCAGCTGTCTTAGTGAATGTGAGTGTCTTTAGAAAATGTCCTCAGCTTTACGGTGGCTGGGCCAGAGGAAAGGCAACCACAGCAGCCACGTGTACTAAGCAGGTGCCGAAGTTCAATGGATTCAGTGTCACTCAGCACCAGGGAAATTGCTCCCTGCTCACTCATCCTGTTCCCATCTGGTGAAGCTGATGTCTGCTTAGAGAGTAAGGCCGTTCCCCAGGAAAACTCGGATTAATTTTTATTGGAAAACTATGTCATGAAGACGCTTTCGATGCGCTTTGTTCAGAATGACTCATAAATGCTACTGGCCTGTGTAGGGAACCATAGATTCAGAATAAATGTGGAGGATAATACATTTATCCCACCTTTCAAACCACTTTGTGTAAATATTTGCTATAACCTGAAGAAGGATTGACTGAAAAGTAGCCTTCAAAGATACTGCAAGTTGCTGCAAGGAGTAGGGGCACACATGGAGGAGCTCTTATCTGTTCTCCGTTGTGGTTTGGACATTACTACATTGGCTTAAACTGTAAAAGGCAAGATTCCAGCTAGGCATTGGGGCAAAATATCTAATGACATGGAAATAGAAAAACAAATTCTCTAGATCATTTATTAAGAATAATTTAGAACAACATCTGCCAGGAACGCTTTAGATATTGTGTATGGACTCTCGAGGTCTCTCCCAGTGTTATTTTCTATGAGTAAGTATTTTTTACTTAAATTAACCTGACCAAAACATTCCCAGTTTGTATTATGAATCAGCAGCACTGTGTGAAGACCCATCTGTTTGCCTGGATTGTCATTTCTATTGTGATATTTTGCTGGTTTAAAATACTGTATAATACTATATAATAAATACTGTATAATAAAATTTGGGCAAATATCAGGTTGGCAGTCAATCTTTAGTGTCCAGTTACATGATTTCACCCTACCAACATCTGTTTTGTGGCCATTCTTGAAAAGTCCAAGCTGAATTCCTCACTTAGACTGTCTTGAGGGGGATGGTATAGTTTGCAAATAAAGACATCTGAATGTAAGGGCCTCAAAGATGACTCCCGTTATAGCTTACAGAGAACTGGTCAGTGTTTTCTGACCAAATGTCAGTGTCTGCTTTGCATGGTGTGTTGAACATCTCTCTAATTGTGTGTTTCAATTTGGATATTTACTGACTACTGTGAGAACTTAGACTACTGCCATACATGGGGACATTTAAGATATAATTCAGATTCTGAAATATAGACATTTAGTGCTATTTGAGAACCTGAGAACCTCCATGACCTGCACACTCAGGTTAGATCCACCTCAGATGAGACCTACAGCCTCAAGGAGTTGCATGAAACCCATAAGGCATCTCAAGTGTCACCAGATGTTTATACTTGGGTAGATGCACTCAGTCATCATCTTCAAGTTGAAAGTCTCCCTGGTTCATCATCTTGAGGGAACTGGTGGGAGCTAAATCAACAAAGGGGCATTGGTGCATGGCTATTGAGTTTAATTCCATACTGCCTTCAGATGCCTGGCTGTTGGAGTAAGAGTTATATTCCTGTGGTAAGTGCTACATTCCTCATCAGTTAGGCATGGGCAGAAATTCCCTCATTCTCCAGACTGCTGCCCTCCCTGCAGGATTGAATCTGGTGCCCCCCTAGTCCTTCCATATACCTAAGATCATGGATGCTTCTATTTGGCCTTTTCCTTCTTCCCTGGTTAAGGTACAGAGATATCTTTCATCCTGTTATGGTGCTTGGCAGAAAGTGCTTTGGGTGCTTGTGAGATGGTTGGGAAAGAATGCAGGTAGGCTGATGTTGCCATAAATCATCATGAAGATGAAGGGAAAGGAAGACTGTTTGCACAGTGCAGTTTGGGAACTGGTGTGCTATATGTAGAGAATGTGGGCTATCTTCTATGAGAGTGGGAAAATAGATCAATGAGATGACAGAACTGTGCTGCTGGGGAGAAAGGGAAGATGTGATACCTGTATGGAGAAAGAGAAAGAAATGGGCTGTTCTTGGGCTTGGAGAAGGGAAACAAGAAGTTGACTACTTATGAAGGGGATGAAAGAAAGAAACTACTTATAGCAGAGGTGAACAAAGCTGTAGCAAGTCCTAAAAACAGATCTGGCAACCATGGCTGCCAAGACTTAACTATCTTGGTCTAAATCATCTCTCCAAATACAGGCAATTGTCTCACTTTTCAAAACACCTGAAGAAGGAAATGTCCACTTTTTGCATACTAGCTGAAATTCTCAAATAGGACACACAGGTCCTCTACCTACCTCATTTGCAAAGTTCACTGCTTCTTCTCACTCCCCAGAGTTTACCTGAAGGTGCTGGGGCCCATTAAGTTGTGTAAGTGCTTTTGTTGGTTCTGATCCTTTGTTTTTCTGCTCTACAGGTTTCTATCTGCTTAGGAAAGATAACGGCGCTTCCCTACTCACAGGGGGATTTTGGAAATAAGAACTCTGCAGACAGCTCACTAACAAACACAGCCTGTGCAGCACCTAGTGCAGACTGTGGCACTCCAAGCTCTATTTATATTAAAGCCTTTGTGAAAAGGAGGATTATTATCAAGATCCTATATCTAGCACAATTATAAATGAAAGTATGAATAACATTGTAGAAACATCTCATATTTAGGTAAATTGTTATTAATAGAAGACAGGGAGCCTTAATAAGGGGGATTAGCACACATGAGCGGCTACATTAATGAACTGTTAGTATAAATGAAATACTTTGAACTTTCATCATTTGGAACAAGTAAGCTCGTTCATCTCCTGAGTGATTTGTGAATGTACCAAAAATACCCTCCCACCTTTGATGTGCATGATAGCTACTTTAACAGGGGTGGGAGGAGACAAGGGTGGAGGATTGTGTGGAGTACAGCAAACTCCCACATTATTCTGGTTTGGTTTTTTTCTCCTTTTAAATTTGGTAATCTCAAATTAGCTTTCAGACTCCAGCAACGGTCAAGAATATGGAAAAATAAACCCCTTAAATGAAAAGATGAGGACAGAATTGCACAGTTTCCCCCTACAACCAACTCTAGCCAGAGTGATGTGAGTTGCTTCTGCACCTCAGTTCACCCCGAGCAGTGCTGAGCTGGACGCTCACTCTTCCGAAGGGCTCCCCTGTCTTTTAACTGTCCTAAAGTTGGCAGCAGCTTTAAAAGACTTGCTGTGTGCAAAGGTGTGACAAATTCCGTAGCTAGAATCAACAGGTAGGACTCTGAAAAACATTTCCACGCTTATGGAGTGCGTGCTGAAAGCTTCCACTTAGCCCAAAGATGGAAATGAAACCTGTGGTTTGTTATGTCAACTGCTCAAATCAGCTGAAAATGTACAATTTGTTCCCACATATCAGAAAACAGGTTCACACCTCCAATATTTTTTATTAAGATGAAGATAAGTGTCACCAATTTATGATACTGGCAAGCATGTTTTTCATGAAATGAATGATGTTTTTGTAACTCAAATCTTGTGGTGCTGGATTAAGTCCAATTGTCACAGGCAACAAATGCGCAGTAGCTATAAAATGTCTTGGCTTTTATGTGAAAGAACAGTTTCATAGTTTCTTGGTATATGTGGTAAGTAAGGGACTGAATTAGAAATATTTTGTATTCAGCTTCTATGTACTCAGGGCATTGAATAATGGAAGGTCTTTTTCTTCCAGCTGCTTTGCCCTACCCAGTTTTCTGGGGCATACATGACTGCTGTCAACTGGCTGTGAAATACTGCAGAAACATAGACCATGATGCTTCAAAATGATATACTAGTACACCTGACCTTTGTAAAAAGTGTACAATGGGTAATTTAAAATTTAAAACATAATTTCTTTCATACTCGAACTGTTGAACTGTGTCTGCCCTACCATAGAACTTGCTATAAAGCAAGTGTGAGGCACATAGATTCTGTGAGGCACATAGATTACTCTTTCACAGGACGGGTGGATTTTATGGACTGTGCTGTGTAAAATTAAAAAGTCTCAGTTCAAATGCCATTGTCCTTCATATATCTCTCCCCAGATGCTACATGACTATTGCTAAAACCAAGCAATCCTTCTGGCATGGACTGTAGCTTTATAGTGCTGCCTCTAGGCTAAGCCTGGGATAAGAAAGCCTCTGAAAATAGAGATGGGCTTTCTCTTTCTAAGATTTCCTATATTATCCTATATAACCACCATATAAATACCTCCTTGTTAGGAATACTCCCACAAGGCTCAAGTAGGACAATGTCATGGGCAGGATCTGTGCAGATAAGACTTCTTGTTCAGTCCCAGGGTATATCTGTAAATATTCACCATGTAGAGTTTTAGGCATGGGGTTGACAGTGCTGTAGCACTACGTCTTCCTGCTCCAAATCTGTCTTTATTTCCATTCAGATAAGAATATTGAACCTTTACAGAACAAGATGCATCATTCCTGTTTATAAGGACAATTCAGCCTCAGATGAATAGAGAATTCATAAGTCTTTTGTGGGATGCAATGAGGTTGAAATCCTGGCCTCTGGTGGAGTCAGTGGTACAACTCCCTTGTTTACAAGGGTTTGTGGTTTTATTTAATTCCCTGTACTTTGTAAAATACATTTGTACTACAGATTCATTTTCTTCAACACTTAGAGAGTCTTTCTGAGCTTTGAAATTGTTAGTAGGATAGGTCCTGTCCCTATGCTTTTAAATGCTGTCACTTCCTTCTGCCTTTGGAGAGTCCAGGTGTGAAACAAATGTTTTAGAAAGCCAGATTGCAGAGGCAGAGGAATAATATCTTCAGAACAATCAGAGAGGAAGATTTATGTACATAGTGAGATATGTTGTTGTTCTTTAACAGCAACAATTGAGAAAGCATAGCAAAAACACTGGTGGAATAACTAAAAACATGTATCATCAAACATATAAGATATATTACCTAGCCCATCCCCACCCTGAAATTTGAATAGTTCTTTTCTCCAGTGTCTCTTAAATACCATAGACAAACAATTTTATGAGTTTTTTTTAATCTAGAGGCATGCCTATATTAATGTATCTTTAAATACAATTGGATTCTATCTAAAAACAACTGGAACTGTACACTGACCTTCCAAGAAATTACAGATATCCTCAAAGGAAAAAATAGTCTTGAATTGCATTCATGTATTAAAACACAGGATTACTGAAATTGATGAGGGCCCTGAAAGTTTACTCTGAATTGTTTGACTGTCCCAGTACACATTGAGCCTCTGGTATGTAATTTGTCTGGCATATATAATAGCTTCAAGAATATACAGAAAAGAGCTCTGAATCAGCACCTTCCCGTTCACTGCCTGAGCAGCTTTAAAAAAACATATTTGCATCATGTAATTCTGAAATCCTTGTAAATTTAGGAAACAACTAATTCTTACTGAGTTAAGGAAAGCCCTCTGTAGTTTATTTTTATGACAAGAAACAGCTTTTTCTCCCAGTGCAAACTTATTGAAGGCAGTGTTTGCCCAAGAATATTCAGTTGTTGGTAAGACTCATGTTGTTTCCCTATACATAAACAGGAAATATTTTGGAATACCTGTGAAATCTGCATATTTCAGAAAATGTATTCCAATCATAATGAGTTCCAGGAAGATTGGCTCTGCTTTCAATGAAGAAAATACATCAGATGGTGATTCTTTTCTCTTAATCTTGAACTAGGAGTTATATTCTCAAAATTGAGCAGGATTTCACCCCTGCGTACACAAATGCATAGCAATAAACATGAACTTTATTTAATTTTCTTTTAGCTGGGTAGTCTGAATAGAATTAGTGTTAGTGGAATGCTTCAGTTGAAAGTCGACAAATGTGTATTTTTTAAGCCTACTATTTCACTAAAGGCCAAACTGTGCAACTCTTTCTCATGCTAATGAGTAGTTGAAGTCAATGGGACTTGACATGTAAGTGCTCAACAACTTCAGTAAAGGTTTCATAATCTGGCCCTAAATACTTTTGCTTTGATAGACCTCTGTCTGTCTCTTGCTGGTCTTGCTGTTTCTTCCTGTTTCTCTGTCTTTTGAAAAAAAGGTTATCTCTAAAAATTTTGCTGGTGATATATTATGAGAAGAGAGCTCAGTAAGCTTTCTGCCACTTTTTGAAAACCTGTTAACAGCACATATTAATTACTGTTTCCTCCCAACTTCATTATAAATATAATTTTGTGCTGATCTACAAGCTCCATCTGACAGTACTGAGCACCACAATATCAAGATATCTACATCATCCATCAGCATGACTGACACAGATTAGACAATTGTGCTTTTTATCAACAAGGTTCCTATCTCTGAAGATACTCTCGGTGTAGTGCAAAGCCAAATAAAATTAAAATAATACAGTGTAGTCTACCAAAACACTGAAAAAAAAGAATGTTTCAACATCTTTTTGGGGGTATGTTTTTAAGAAAGAGACTAAACCTAGGATCTTGAGAAGGATAAATGTTGCAGTGTCCAAGGAGGGTTCTTGAGAGGAGACAGCATTTTTCTGGCCTTGGAGCTATGTATGCCTTCTGTAATGACATTTTATCAATAAGGCTACTTGAGATAATAATGACAGGAAAAATGAAACAGTAAAATTCATACTGTTAGATATCATGACACTTGCCTGCTAGGTGAGAGCCTTCCCTTTGGGCACAGGGAACCAAGCCCTACTCTGTTTACTGAAGGGCAGATCTGTCTAACCTGCAGGACCAAGACAGTGAAAAATGAAAGCAATTTCACTGATAGAGCCTGCTTCTAATACGTGTGCATCCCTCCATACAACGCAGCTTGTGGACTCAGGTTTCCCTAGCAGTGCTGCCCCTTTGCACTGGACCATACAAAGGATTTGTTTTATAAATCAAATTATTAGCGAAAAGCCAATCTTTAATTTCACAGGCAACAAATCGCACACATTTGTATTATATACTTTACACTGAATCCTTAATACAGGGACTAAATGATATTCATGATATTGGTGAAGGATTTTTCACTTCAATGAGATGCAATCTAACCTGCAAAGGAACTCCAGGTTCTTGGCCTCTCTGCTTTTTTTTCCTTCCCTTGTGACACATGAAAATCAGAGCAACATCTGTGGTTGGCCTTGGACTGGGGGCACTGTAGTGCTGGGACCATCATTGCTCTGCCACAGTCTTCATAATATGGAGCAGCAGAAGGGACTCCCAGCTGCATGGTAGGCCAGCTCCAGGTATGGTATTCTGTATTCACTTCAGTGATGGTCTGTTCTTGTCCCCTCCCTTCATTGCAAAGCAAAGTTATAGTTATCACCCAGATCTCCAGCCACAGCAATCTCTTTCTCAGTCCTGCTGAAGAATGAGTGCTGAAAGAATTGGTGGAAGTTATTGCTAAGCCACTCTCTATAGTTTTTGAGATATCTTGGAGAAGTGCCTGAGGACTGGAGGAAGGCAAATATCATACCAGTCCAAAAAAAGGGCAAGAAGGAGGACCCAGGGAACTACGGGCCAATTAGTCTCACCTCTGTTCCTGGGAAAATAATGGAGTGTCTCATGCTGGACACCATCTCCAAGCACATTGAAGATCAAGAAGCTATTGGTATTGGTCAACCTGGATTTACCAAGGGTAAATCATGCTTGACCAATCTGATAGTCTTCTATGATGTTGTAACTGGTTGGTTAGATGAAGAGAGAATAGCAGATGTCATCTACCTTGACTTCAGCAAGGCTTTTGATACTGTCTCCCATAACATCCTCATTAGAAAATAAAGGGAGTGTGGGCTAGATGAGGGGCCAGGATTAAGTCCTGGTTGTGTGACAGGACTCAGATGGTTCTAATTAATGGAGCGGGGTCAAGTGACCAGTGGTGTCCCTCAGGGGTCAATACTGGGCCCAGTCCTGTTCAACATATTCATAAATGACCTGGGCAAGAGGACAGAGTGTATCCTCAGCAGGTTCGCTGATGATATCAAATTAGGAGGGCTGGCTGACACTCCAGAAGGCTGCACTGCCATCCAGCGTGACCTGAACAGGCTGGAGAGCTGGGCAGAGAAGAACCTAATGAGGTTCAACAAGGACAAATGTAGGGTGCTGCACCTGGGGAGGAAGAGTCCCAGACACCAATACAGGTTAGGGATGGATCTTCTGGGAAGCACTGCTAAGGAGAAGGATCTCAGAGTCCTGGTAGATAGCACACTTTCTGTGCACCAGCAGTGTGCCCTTGTTGCCAAGAAGGCCAATGGAATCCTGGGCTGCATAGGAAAGGGTGTGGCCAGTAGGTCAAGGGAGGCCATTCTCCCTCTCTACTCTACACTGGTGTCCAGTTCTGGGCTCCTCAGTTCAAGAGGGATAGGGAACTCCTGGAGAGAGTCCAGCATAGGGCAATGAAGATGATTAAGGGATTGGAGCACCTCCCTTATGAGGAAAGGCTCAAGGAGCTGGGAATCTTTAGCCTGGAGAAGTGAAGGCTGAGGGGAGACCTTATTTATGTTTATAAGTATCTAAAGTGTGGGTTAAAGGATGTTGGAACTGGACTCTTTTCAGTGATTTCCAGTGTTAGGACAAGGGGCAACGGGCTCAAGCTGGAACACAGGAAGTTCCATTCAAACATGAGGAAAAACTTCTTTACAGTGAGGGTGTCGGAGCCTCAGAACAGGCTGCCCAGGGAGGTCATGGAGTCCCCTTCTCTGGAGATCTTCAAGACCCACCTGGATGCAGTCCTGAGTAATGTGCTCTAGGCAATCCTGCTTTAGCAGGGGAGTTGAACTAAATGATCACTAGATGATCTCTGACAATTCCATGATTCCATGGGGACACATGGGGACACAGAGCTTGTACAGCAAATATCTGAGTGTATTGCACTGCTTTGCCAGAGATGGCCAGGTCAAAGCAAGAGGTGAGTAGAGTTGCAGCTGATGTTCAGCAAAGTTTCCAAGATTATGCTTCTCCTGTGCTAAACATCTGCTGCAGCCTGTACCTCCTGGGCACCAAGTCGTCACACAGCAATGAGATTTAAGGACTTGTATAAAGCTACTGTCTGGTCTCTGTCTCACCAGTGGCTAAGCTCTGCTGTTTCCATACCAATTTATTGTCTAGCCCTGTTCCAATCATCCACATGAGGTGCTGCTTATGTATAGACATTGATATATCAGCAACAAAAGAAATATGGGTTTAATAGGCTGAATTGAAGATTTTGGCCTTTAAAGAAAGGAGAAAAAGAGCTGTGGCCCTGGTAACTTTCTTTTAAAATAAAGCTGTTCATCTTTTTGTGAGTTCAAAAGACTAAATGATGCTGATTTTTTTCCCTTCAAATTTAATCAGAAATTATCTACCAACTCTGTAACAGGTACTTTTTGTGTATTTGTGTTACTGCGGCTTTGAAGCTCCTTGACTTCACCACATCTGTCAAATTTTAGCCTTACTGGCTTACAACTCAGGGCAAGATATCCACAGCTGAAACTTCACCTGCCCAGCACAACATACTGCCATTCTGTGTTCCAGGCTGTATCCCAAGAAATCCAGCCATCCTCATCCTTTCCCATGGGAAATGTCAGAAAACTGCTGTGAACTTCAAGGCAATGTATCTGTATTCTGTATTTGCATTTCTAATAAGAAGCTGATTAATTACTTGAATAACATGTCAATTTGTACTGGAGTAACTTCAGGATACTACTGCTGAAATCAGTGCATTTACTCCACACAAACACCAGTGGAGCTGGCTGCACAGCTTTATTTAAAGAGGGCTCGCATATCCAAAAGCTGGAGTAAATTGCAAGAGTCCAGTGTCACTCTCAAGAGCCTTGTAGGCTGTCCAAGCACTTGATATGAAAATAATGAACCTATGGAAAAAAAAGGGGCTTTTTTTTTAATCTAAAAATACAGCACAAATCTAAGGAGCTGCAAATCAGTAATATTTCAGAAGCTGGACAAGAAAATAAATATCTAGTCAGGGTATGATCTTTTCAGGATGCAGCAAGTGCAGGATAGAAGTCTCTTTTAAAAAATTTTATTGAAGCAGTAGAAGACACTTGCCTTCATTGTGGGAAGCCAAATCCACATCTTTTCATCTTAGACCAGACATGAACTTCTGTTAGAAAGACCCATCCCCTGGGCTACTCTCCTGGGCCAAAGCTGAAACATGACCTCTTAGCTGTAGAGGCAAAATTGGAGGTTTCTTTTCCAAGGATGAAGTGCTAGACTGCTTCTCCACAGGAAACTGCACAGTAAATGAGCTCACTGCTCTTTCAGTCCTCCTGGACTCAATTGCTACCTCTTCTTCCCCTCAAGGTGAAAAGCTACTACCCTAACCCAGTATAACTGGGCTATTCCATGAGAAGCAGAAGCAAACTTGGATTCTTAGAGACAGGAAAAGGAAGGAGCAGAGCTCTGCTCACGGGCCCTTTATAATTCTCTGATGCAGAAAACTGTTTACACCTCCTTTTCCTGAGCTCATGCCAATGCAAGGTGTTCTCTGTTTTGACCAGAAACCCCATCTTGAAACTTGGAAATCTTTCCAAAGTATCCATTACAAGATCAGGTATTGATGAAAAAGAAATGGCAGGAAAAACTCCTAAGCAGCACTGATACTTCATAACAAAATAAAACCAAACCAAAATTCCTATTCCATAGGAGTTTGTGAAAGTTTCATTACTGTGTGTCAAGAGATTTTAGGATCTGAAATAGGACAATCTGAGTGTCCTGAGCATTGATGAATAGATCTAATTATTGAATATTTGACTCCTCTCAGAGTAAGGATCAATGGGAACTTTGTGTACTTGATGACTCAGTAAAAACAGAGTCAAAGGCAGAGCCAAATCTTGAAATGTTTTGACTAGAAGATAACATAAATAAAGTTATCCTCATTAGATCATCAGTTACAGATCATCAGTTATATTTCACTGGCCACATTATGTCTCAGCTCTTACAAAATGATGCTTTTGGTTTCTGTTTGTAAAATGACAGTAATTGCAAAAACTTTCTGCGACCTGTTATGGAAATACTAAAGATCCCAGGGAGTGCCCTCAGAATGTGAACTTTGATGGCATGCCATACTTATTTATTAATTTAACAACTGAATATTTGCATAAAACTCAGGTAAAGCTATTCCTATGAATAATCTTGCACAATAACATCAGACATCTCTACTAATCCTACAGAACATCAAAAGCAATGCTGGCTGCTATTCAACACTGGGTTCAGTGCCATGACAACAGATGGAATTCATGGCTGAGGGGTAAAAAAAAAAAGACTTCCATCCCCCTGTCACTTTTTGTAAGAATCCCTAAAGAGAAAATTATGCAAAGTAGTAGAAACCGAATGTAGAACAGGAATGCCTGTGAACGTGTGCTATCTGCATTTACACAAAACAGCTTATTTGTGAAACAGAATGTTAGGTGGTAAAAGCAGATATGGAAATCTTATTTAAATTCTAGCAAAGGGCAAAGAGGAGAAGGAGGGAGACTGGGCTGGATTCCTTTTACCCTAAGTTGGGGGGGAGCAGACTGAAATTCATAATATTATGGTCACAGGCAGATGACATGACAATGATTTTTTGATGTTGTTAAAATGAATGTTCTAATATTTTGTGAAGAGGTCATTATGAGACATTTTAATCTAAATATGTGTGTTTTGTGGTAAAATTTTTTTTGGCGATATTGTGATATCTTTAGATGGAACATTTTGGACAATAGTATCCTATAGCATAAGAAAACTATAAATGCAAAAAGTTTTTTTAAAAGCTAAAATTACTCATTGGTTTACATCATCCATTAACAAGAAAACTGTTGAGATGAATGGGAATTACCAGTATAAAGGAAAAAAAATTTTTTTTTCTTTTTTTTTTTTTCTCTAGGCAACAGCCCACAGAGTTAAGGTGATGAGTCAGACATGTCTACTATGCAACTACTAAAGACACCACTGTTTCTTCAAAAGGCCAGGCAGTCAGGCTTAGAAGAGAAAACAACCATACTTTTTGATGCACAAAAATGTCAAGTAACAACAGGCTGAGTCTTGCAGGTAGAAATGAGAATTCTGGGAACTGAGATGAAAATGATAAAAGAAAATGAAGTCTTAAGGGGTGGATCCAGTAATGCATTGGTCAAAATATAGTTTTTCCATTTGCTAACATGTTTGCATGATCAAATAATACATGTGGAGCAGAATATAGAGTAGAAATGTCAACACTTTAAAGTTGCTCTCTGGTTACCTATCCCTGTGTCTAATAGAAGCACAATATTCCATAAATAGATTTTCAGAATTGTCTTCACATTTTCCTCAGTAACAAAAATGTGGCTTTGTATAATGCTGTCCATCAGAACCATCCGTAGTACAGAACAGAAGCACGAGCAATTTTTTTTCTGCAAGATGGTAGTCAGAACTAACCATATGGTTCTGCATTCATTTTATTTTGGAATGCTTATTTAATACCCTGGTTATCGGGTACTGCAGGAGAAAAAGGAATATTTTAACATTTCCTAGCTACAAGGAAACTGCAAGTGCTGTAAGCAAACTTGCAGTAGTCTACCATTGCAAGAATACATAAGGAGCAAAAAGCCTAGCTGAATATCTTATACCTGTATGCTTGACCTTTGAAAAAGTTTGGCTCAAGATCTTCTCGTTTTGTGGCTTTGACTCTGTATCACTGAGACTTTCCTTTTATTTCATTTTCTTCATATGGTGAAAAGAAAGATACAGCCTTTGATAATAGCTGCAAAATTGTTTCTTATTTTATTTTTCTACTTATTCTCTGTTTTATTTTCAGTACTTATGACTCTGAAATGCCACTGTAAAATTTATTTCTGAGATACCTGGTGTTTCTGTCTGATTCTTTGATCTGACCTATGGCATGGAACAAGAAGACATGTGAAAGAGTTCTCTGCCCAAGCAGTGTGATCAGATGCTCAGCTGTGCATAGTTGCATGAAAGAGGATTCAGTTCCAGATGTTAGATTCAAGGGGCATTTTGAAAATGTGGTCAAGAGTAAACTATGTGTTAACCTTGTTTTGGATTCCCAGATGATATACTATGAAAGCATTTATTTGGCATTTAGGAAGGACTGCTCCTCCTCCTGTGTTTTACATAGAATTTAGTGCATGACTAAATCAACCTTATTAAAACCATCAGCCAAGTGGAGAAAGAAATTAATCATGATAGAGTAATAGGCAAAGTTACATCTTTTTAAACTAAGGAGGAATTTTATGTGCTCATTTAAAAAAAAAAAATCACTAACAAAGTTAACGTTCTCATACAATGGAAAAATTCCTAATTCCATGATACAGAATGGGACATCCAATTTAGAAAGGGTCAGTGAGTTTCAGAGGTCCCTTTCCTCCTTTCTGGAGGGAATACGTTCTTTGGAAACCTACCTTTTGAGGAGAGGGTGGAAGGCAGCAAGACCTATTGAGATGACAATGAGATCAAAAAAGAAGGAGTGATTATTCAAATCCCTCAGAGAAATAAAAGCCTGAAGTAAGAAGAAATGAACCCAAAAAGGAGCAGGCAGGGTGGGGAGCGGGCAAAGGGGAATGAGAAGCAGAAACTGAATGCAGAGGGCAAAGCCTGAATGGGAAGCAGTGAAAGAATTAGGAGTTGAAAAGAGAAGGAGGAGGGGAAAGCGGGGCTGAGGAAGAGAAGAAAGCAGTGAGAGGCACATTGTGGTGAATGAAGCAAAGATGGAAAGTTTATTCTTCTCAGCCTGTAGCAGCTCTTTTGAATACTTTATATGATGGGCCTATGATGCTAAAACACAGCTTAACTGTATTGCTTTTCCTGGGGTCAGATTGATCAAAGTTTCCATTTTTACATCTGTTGCAGAGTGGGCCACACTAGTGAGTGGCAGGTACTGTAAAGTTTCAGAAGGCCATGAGACAGCACATCCAATCCTCTGCTTGGTTGCTTAGATACACTAATGAATTGTATTAGGAATTCCTCACCTCACATTTGCACTCCCCTATGTTTGAAGTATTGCATTTCAGATAATAACATAAGTGGACTCCAGGCATGCAAGAATAAATTCTTTTCTTATGAAGAAAACCACCTACAACATGGCTGCAACCACAAACAGCATTTTATCAGATAGATTGACTTCCTCATAATTTTTCTAAAATCTTCCTTCTGCAACCTCTGCTCTTTCCTCTGAATCCCCTATAAGTCACTAGCCCGACACACTTAAGAGCCATCAAAACTAAATTTGAGCAGGTTTCAAACCTGCTGAAGGATATATCTGATGATGGTGTCTAAAAAAGGAGTTGGTGATTAGGCCAGCAAAAAGAACTGATGATGCCTCCTAGCTGTACCTTTGAATCAGAGCAGGAAGCGTGTAGCAGGACATGTGATATCTACCTGAAGTGAGCTAAGATATTAGCCTGAAACTGCAATCTACAAATTAATTTTACTAGCAGTGTCACAGAAGTGGCAAAAAAAATATAAGTTTTTGTGTTTTGAGTAATTCTTGACACAGCTAGAGAAACATAAACCCTCAAGGGTTGTAAGTTACTCAGAAAATATTGTCTTAAAAAGCGCATAGAGAACATAATAATGTGCACTGATGGGTGAATATTAAGCTTTCTTTAACACTTGGCCTTTAACAGAAATAAATAGATGAAATCAGGTTATCAGTGAAGTGGAGACACATTAGTGATTTTCTTTATAAACAGTTCCTAAGTAAGGCAAAATACTGCTTATGTACTTATGTCCCAATTAATTTAAACCGCAAACTCTTAAAAAAATTCATTGTACCTATTAACTAAAAAAGAAGCTAAATTTATTGTATCTTGATTTTCTTCTGCTTTTTGAGCCTAATAGTCCAGCTGCAAGTGCAGTTTCCCTTTTAGGATTAGCAGGTAATAAGATGGCTCATAAGTCATCTCATGGCTCAAAGTATGGGCCGTATCTTGTAGGGGTCCAATGTAAACACACAGAAGACTTGTGAGAATTTGCACCTTTTGCCTCACTTTAGCATATTGCACAATTTGGATCAGGTTGAGTCTCCTTTTGGCTGCCTAAAGATCTGTGAGAGTAGGACTTCCACCTTTATGGGTCCCAGACATAAATTGAATCTAACCTGTGTTGAGAAAGAGAAGAAACTGAAGCTGATGCCGAAGAGGAAGAGAGGAAGAGGAAAAGAGAAGAAGGAGCTGGGCATTTGTTCCAATGAAGTTCAGCTAAGAAAATTTGCAAGATGATGGATTGCTTGTCAGTGAAAGACCTCTTTTACAAACTTAAATTTTTATGTTTTAGTACATCCTATGAATTTAAGAAAATGCAATAAAGGAAACTTATCCTGTTGTGTTCTTATTTATTTAATCACGAAGAACAACCAATGCTGTGACACTACATACTAACAAGTTAGACAGAGATGATAAATATATTGAGTAACGTAACTGTGGAAATAATGACACAAAGTGAAATCTCTGATTAAATACAGTCTCTGGAAGAATAAAATAAGTTAAGTATCCTGTTATAATCTCTAATAGGGAAGAAGTTAATAAACAGTGGTTATTAAAAAAGAAAAACTGATTTAGTGTAGGAAAAGTTGGAGAAATAAAATCTCCCACTGAGAAAGTAACTCACAAAGTCATTTTAGCAAAAGATAATTTCAAATCAGAATAAAAGGCATTTTGCCATAGGTAAGAATACATTCTCATGTGTTCTGTAAATTTGTTTGGTTTTTTTTTTTTTCTCTGAATTTAGTTAAACTACTTAAAGATATGTTGTGCAATCAAATTCTGCAAAGAAATATTGGGAAGCTTGTGCAAGGTTTCTGCCTATTTAGACTCATGAAAATAATAGTAGGTGGCTAAACCTGCAATTCTTCTGAGTTCAGTTATAGCAAAGGGCAGATATCAGTATTCTGCAAAGGAAGTGTGATTCAAATTGCATCAAAGATTAGTATCTGCAAACTTCATCTTCCCGGTTAAAGAAGGTGACCTATTTAATAATAACATTTTGCAAGAGATTAATGTGTTTCTATTCATTCCCCTTTTGGTGTTTCTATTCATTTCCCTTCTTCCCCCATATAATGCTGTACTCAGTGTCCCTCTGGTTCTGTGTTTTCCTGAACTTAGGAATGGAGAAACCTGACAGGGAGTCTAAACTGAGTGTTAACTACTCTTTCTTTATAGCTTACTTTGACATATGTTTAGATGAAGCCATAGCTCCTAGCAAAAATAAAAACCAGCATTGTCCAGACATTTCAAAAAGTTGTGGCTTTTTTTTCCTTTCTCCAGCAGGACGTCTTTCTTGTTTCCTATTGGTAGCAGGCATTAATACATGAGTAACTTATACTTGCCTCCAAAGAAAAATTCTCTTAAGTAGAGTTCCCCGCGGCAAAATCATTGCATGTCAAAGACTCCACTAACATTGTGCATATCAGGTATGAAACTGCTGAATGGTCTCTCTGTAGTGGCAGCAGCCACCCTTGAGAGCATGTATTCATTGGATCTCACAAATCCCTTAGGGCTTGATGAACCCTACGCAATGAGGTGCCTTCTGTCTCTTCTGGCTAAAAGTGATACACAAAATACTTTAATACATTACTTGGTTGGCTTAATGTTTGGGCTCTTTCCTGAGCCAGGGAGCAGTTTAAGTGATCCATCTTAGAGACATTCAGTAAAGGTATTATGACTCAGAGCTTCCACACCCCATCATGTTACTATATTTAACATTTGACCAAGCACTGGCTGAGCAGCAGTAATCGCCCACGTACACGCCCTGGGATAACAGGAAAAAAAGAAGATTAGGCCACAGTGGAAGAGATGCAAGCTAAGTTGAAACACTGAATGCTTGCCCCAGGACCAGAGCACACATCCTGACTAGCAGAGCTGTTTGACTGACGAGTGAAGACCTGTGCAGCTGAGGTAACCTGTATGTACATCCAAACCCTCAGAGTAATTATTGTTCCTCAGCCCATTCTTGGCTCTGGGAAGGAATCCTTTGCAACTTCAAAGGATGCAAGGCTGATCTTCTACTCTGACCACCAGGGGGTTGATGTGGGAGTCTAAAGATATAGTCCCTGTTCAGCCTGCTCATCCTGCCCTGTTCCCATAGCAAAGAAGGAGAACACTGTGATCTACAGCAGGCCTGGACTGAAAGCAACACACACAAAACAGGGACTTAACTCTCCAACTCAGCCAGACATAGATACATCTAACTTTCAGAAACTCCCCAATATTGCGCAACAACTTCTATCATTTGGTTGCATAAACCTACCTGCCTACTAACACTTGCTTCTGAAAAGTCTTTCGTAAACCCAGTTTGCCTACTTGAGAGGATACATGTAATTGTCAGCAGTTGTTCTGGGTGGTGTTTTTAAGAGACTTGACTGAAGGGATATGGTTAAGGACTAAAAAGTAGGAAAATATCTAATCAATGGAAACTTGCAACCCTAAAAGGAAGACATCTGAAGACAATCAAGATTTTTGAGAGGACATAATTGGAACAAAATTTAGACAATCACGAAGCCAGAATGGGATGTTGAGAAAGAAGATCTCCTGAGGAACCAAGAGCTATTTTCATCCCCATTATATAAGGTAGACAAGTACATCTAACAAAATATGAGGATTGGTTCTTTTTAAAAATAATATACACCGGGTAGGGTCACCATGTGAATAAGGTATATAATAGGTTGTACAGTCTGTCTTTCCTGTGTGACTTCCATAAAATCCATATTCAGCATGTCTTGCTTTCTAAGCAAACAATGGGACATTCAGCTTATATGTGAGGGTTGAGGGCATTCCAGTGAAAGACAGGGCACAGAATGGGAAAGAGAAGCAACATTGGCACAAAAGAGGCAAAGAATGCCAATTCAGAAGGCGGGTGTGAAAGTAAAATCTGCTTCCATGCCTGCTACAGCATATATTACACAACTGGCACTTACTTGGCAAATCACCCTCTCAGGCACTGACCTTGGCAGCATCACAGGGGTAACCTCTATGTGAGGAAGGACTGTTCTTCAACAATGTCTCCAAAATGTTTGGCACCAAAGCACTTTTTAAAGAAAGCAAGCATTTCTTCCACTTTGTATTTCAGTTGAAAACGAGCATTTTCTTTTGGCTGCGAAGGAGACATCCTGTCCGTGACTTTTGGTATATTCTTCATATGGTGTTCCAGATTATTTTATATTGCATACAAATGCCATTGCACAACCATCCCATTTTGTGGATGTTCCCATGTTACAGAGCAATGAGTGTATTCAGAGAGTTGCTTAACTGAAATGATCTCCTTGTTAATTATTTGGGGAATTATGACAGAGTGCTTGGGGCTGCACTGCCCTGGTAGAAAGTCTACTTAAGGAAAAATGGAAAGGATTCCAAATACTGGTGAAATTGCGATGTGTTTCTTCCACTGATGTGCTATCTTGCACACAGAAGTAAAAAGAAATATCAGGGATATTAGTAAGAGGAGTAGTCTTATATTTCTTTAACAAAGTAAATCTGTTCACTTTAATGGTTTTCTGGAGGTTACATACATTATGTACTCAGGTCATGTGGAAAACAAGTGCCCAGTTCTACACATGTGAAAATGAATGCTATTAATTTGTGCAAGCAAAGTTAGGAACATGATGTGTTAGCACCACAGTATATAGCTTTTGGACAGTTACTTTAAGCAGGTATGGGATCACAAGAATGCCGGGGTGAGATTGGGTGTTTCTAAGTACAGTCCAAGGATGAAAATCAGTTTTCTGGATAAGAACCTAAGGCTCTCAAAGAAATTTGGCGTTAATTTTGAACATGATTGTAATTAAGATTCCTAGAAAGAAAAAAATGTGTTTGTCTTCCAGTTTTCAAAGAAACGTGAAAGTGAATGGAGACAGAAATGTGGATGAAATTTACAATGTGGATGAAATTTATTCCCAGAGACTTGATATTGATTTGCATTTGGCCTCTAAAGAATAACTGAAACTTTACAGTGCAGTCAAATAGCAGGATATCTCCTTGTACAACAAATTCAGTCTTCAAAACAGGAGAATGAAACTCACATACAAATATGTAGGTATTATAAAGGATTTACAGTCTCTTCAATGCCTCCCACACAAAGCCTGTTTAGATGGAACATGGGCGTTACTTTAAAATAATGTAGGTGTAAATGCTATTATGAGTTTAAAAGGATATAATCATTCTGAGAAATATTCTTGCTAGGAAAGATTGCACTAGTGAACTAGCAAACCCTTGTAGGTAAACATTTTAAGAAGCCTTCTAAATACTGTTTTGCCCATATGCATCCACACACTTACTACCAGATGGCACAAAAATGGCATCACATGTTGATCTCTCTCTTTTCTTGTCTTGCTTCCACTGTCACTCATTTTGATGAATAGAGGGTCAGAGCCAAAATGACAAACTATGACAAATGCTTGGGGCCCAGATGAGGAAAAAAGACTCATTTGAAGTCCTAATTTGATCCTTTTAATGGTGGGAAGGGACAGGAACTAGGCCTGATCAGGAGGGATCTGCAGCTGACTTTCACCATCTTCCTGACGTGGATATACAGTCTGAACTGAAGCTTTTTCTTGGCTCTTGCTGTGTCTCCATGGTCTGAGGCTGCAATATGCCCTTGTGTTGGGTGCTGCCCCTCCTAGACTGGCTGTGTCAGCCTCGAATGTCCATCATGGCCTGGAGGACTTCACACAACATTAGTTCAATTCCATTTTCTTCAAAAACACCATCCCTCTTTAGAAGACTGAATCATATAGGCAAAAGGTTTTTTTAGAGGATTACAGAAAATGTATCAAAATGCCAATATGAAGAAAATCTTAAATTCTAGAGTTTTTTCAGGTGGACATTTTCTTTGTAGCTGTTAGAAAGGTGTTTAGCATCTCTTCCTCAATATTTCTATCTTGGAACTGAGAACATTTCTCCTGCCATGGCTCACAGGGAGATACAGGATCCTTGCATTTGAGTGATCTGTCCTTACACTGCCAGATAATGTCACAAAGTCAATACCAGGGAGCTGCAAACTGCTCTTTCCTGTCCAACATATAGTATCCTGCTTGTATCTCAAATCTAGGGGTCTCCGTAAAAAGTAATGCTCCTGCATGCTAGTGCAAACACTACTTGCTGAATAAATAAATGAGTTTTCTCTCACACAGCTATATTGCTGTGGCTTGTAACTCCTGCAGGAAAATCTTTGTAGTGGTTTGGGCTGGGCTGGCCACTAAACAAATGACAGATGCTGTCTTTAAAGCATCTGCTCAAAATAACCACATTCAGATTTTTGGATTACAGCTGAGATGATTGCTTCACAACAGCCACAGCAAACAAAATATGATGACATGAAATCCAACAAAGCTTTCTGATGAACAGACATCAGCAAGTAACTGTATATCTTTGAAGATGAGTGTTTAATCCTTCTATTTAAAGTTCTTGGACTCCTTTATTTATAGCCATTTCTATGTCTTGTCACTGTGGCTTCTGAGTGGCTCACAAGACTTCCATGAGCAAAGCAAAGAATTATCCCAGTTGGGGGGGAAGGATAAGTGGAGGCTGAGAGAAGTGGCAGTCACGCAGAGCATTTGCAGAACAGCCAAGATCGCAATCCATCCTTCCTCCCCTTTATGAGTTCCCCATCCTTCCTTCCTTTTACTGGACTATTGGCCAAATAAATATGTGCCTTCTATCCAAAGGTCTTTCTCTTGGTTTTATCATCATGATCAAGCTAATTGGGAGCAGGAGGGTAAATGAGGCATAGCTGATGTACATGGCATGATGCCCAGCTGACGCTACTATTAACTGATGCCGGAAAAGTTAGGAAACCATAGCCTGGCACTGCATAATAGGCCTATTGCAACTCAAGTGTGGGGCAGGGAGAGATTTTCCTGCAGCTGGCACCCTGTCTACAAGTGGTGTACAAGAGAAAGTAATGAATGACTTGACTCTTTATGTTTTGTACGTTCATTTTATCACAGTTCATCAGGCACCCATGAGTCTGACTGATGACTCCATGTAAAAAGCAACAATCATTTCCCTTAAGAGAAATGAGTGACAGATAAAGAATAAGCTGCAATTATAATCTTCATTTTCATGGGTTAGGTTGGCAATTTAATGGACTGTTCTCATTAACTGATTTAAGATCCAATTCCCTCTTTTTATATCTGATGTGAATATCTTTAACTTAAACGCTGCTTGTGATGCAGGATAACAGCTAACAGCTAACATCAGAAATAAGAAACACTGGACATAAACTAAATTTTAATTTCAAAATGAATTTGCTCCATCAAGATAAGGTACCTGGCACCTCACTCAGCACTTTTTCCATTAAAAGACCATATTTGCCCAAAGGGCAGCATCTGTTAAGATCACTGCTGCCACATGGAAGCCTTTTCCAAAATGAAATGAGGATATAAATTTTTTCATCACGAAATAAATGTGTGTGTTAAGCAAAAGAGAAAAACAACTATGTAAAAGCCAAACCCTGCTTTGTAAATACGGGCGAAACTTGCCCTTTTCTGGATTTATAGTCTGATTTTCTCCAAATAGGATTATTTTCTCTGAGTAGTTAACTTTGGAGGGACAAGACTGAGCTTCTTGGATGAGACAGGCAGATCACCAAAGATTTTTATGAAGCTTCAGAGCTATTAGTGGGTATGTTACTGCTTGGTTGGAGATGGTGATGATTTACAGGAAACTTGTGGATAATTAAAGGCTGTGCAGAGTGGCTGCCATTAAAAAGCAATTATTTACCATTGATTAGCATATTATGGTGAGGATAATTGAGCAGAGGAACAACTTATTCAGGGTTTTGATGGATTCACCATCACTGGGAATTTTCTTTAAGGTTGGCTGCTTTTCCAAAAGGTACATGCACATTCAAACAGGAAATCATAGCTAAAATATTCCAAGACTCCTTTTGTAAGGGTTTGGATTTTAATTAGCACAACGCTTACTTCTGTTTTTCCCTTCTATGGTATTTGAAATGTTACAGGGTTTTGTGTACTGATAACAGAAGCTATTGAAAGATTTATTTGTGTGAGGTGGCCTCTGGTAAAGGGTTATTCTTTAATGCTGATCTGCATGTACCTCCCTTTCTCCCTCACAAGTAGATGCAGCTATTGAAGAGACTGAAGAGTGAAGGCTGAGACCTGACTCATGGTTCCTTTGCTCTGCTGTTGGTTGTGTATCACATCTAAACCACCTTCTCATTGTAGAGCTGTATATCAGCAATTTCCAGATTAGGTACAGAACTAGTTCTTCAAGATTATTTTCCCATCATAAGAGTAGAGGAGTTGTCTTGGGAAGGACAGAGGGGCAGAGGAGAAATGGCAGAGCCAGCTGAGAGGCTCTTGTCGGTCAAAAGAGTCATAACCAGGAAAATACCCATATGACCCTGCACCACTCCACTGTGGCATCCAGCAATAATATTCAGAACTCTGGCAAGAATTATAGTTGCATGGGCAGTTCCCACACCACTGTATTTTTCTATTCCAGGGCTTTTTTAGGGTCTCCCTGTCCCTCGGTCCCTTCCAGCAGCTGCTGCTGCTGCTGCTGTGGATTTGCAGCTGCTCTTTCTGTGTGTGCTCTGCTGCCATATGGCACTGTAACTCTCACTTACCACAGCTCTGCCCTCTCTCCTAGTATCCATGGTGTTATTGAATAGTACAACACTTTGTTCTCTGAAGAGAACGTTATGTGTTTTGGCTATTAATCATGAATCTAGTGTTTTTTATTCCACGGACCTGAAGGCCTAATTAAAGCGATGCCAACTCTTTCGTTCTCATCTGTCACTCATTCTCTGCAGTCTATGGGAAATTATCCTCTCTCCACCCATCCTTACCAGGTCTGTAAAGCTCTGATCAGTGGGCAGAAGGATGTCCCCAGACATGCCATCTCCAGATAATACAGTTTTCAATAAAATTTATCTTAGAAAAATATTGGAGATTATTTGTTCAGTTGGATTGGGAATGTTCACTGAACATGGTGTCCCATGAAAACAAACATCCACACTGTAGGTCATCTGAGCTCATCTTTCACAATCTGTCAGTGCATTTTCTCCTGTTGGAAGCCTGTGGTGTCATGGTGCTGTGGGTAGGCAGGTTGGTTTATCTCTCTCTGTCTGGGCTTTGGATCTTTTCTCTAATACTACAGCACCCAGACCAGAAGTCAGTCAGAGAATGAAAAGGAGGGGAATTTAACTAGTTTTTTCCCCCCATTCTCCTGCTTTTTGTTACATTCTCTCTCTCTGTTTGTTGCATGTACATGAACAGCTATGATCTGTAATGACCTCTCATATCTTCTGCAAAGACCCTCTATTAACAACACAGCTAGATCAGCCACATGGACACGTGTTTTTGCCTGCCAGCCTGAAATATCTGGTAAAGCAAGCAAAGGCTGTAGCAAGCTACTCTGTTCTCGACCTGTCATATCCTTATGCTCTTTTCTAGAAGAGAGGAGAAAATAGCTTTAATGCTATCCATCAGAAAAATGAAGTCTGTTATTATAATGGACTGCATTTCTTGGCCTCATTTGCTCACCTGCTGTAAACTACTCACTAGGTAGCAAAAACTTTATTAAGTCAAGAGCAACCTGCTTGAAGACAGCAGGATTGAGCAATTAAACTTCTATATCCAGAGTTACAAGATGTCAACTGATGGCATCTTTTCTTTCTGCTGTGTTGCCTCACACAGAAAACCTGGATGGTCTATGAATAATAAATATTGCTGAGTAACAGCTGGAGTAACTCAGGGTGCCTGTGTTCCCCTCAGTGAAATGCTTCCCTGTATAATTTACTAGGCGTCTCTCATTAAAGCACAGATAGTATATACAATTACGGCTAACAAAACGATGCCTCTGAACAAAAAGGGTCACTGCGTTGCCTGGAAACTGTTAGTCCATCTAAAACTGAGCTCCTGCTATTGCAGACCCGTGTTAATTTGCTGCTTGTGAGCAAGAGCAGCTACAGCAACTCAGCCCAAGAACTTATCGGCAGGAGGAACCCTGCCATAGATGTGCTGACCTCCTTGTGCCACATCCGGGTCACCTGGACGGGGTAAATGCACCATGATGCTATGGGGTGGGGGGTAAATCCCAAAGTCTGTGTGCATGGAAGCCAAGGAACAGCATACATGCTCCTGACCTTGTAAAATAGTTCTACACATAACATGGCAGTCGGGAGCCCTCTCCGAATACTCTTCCCTTCAATAGGGGCATAGCAGCAGCATCAGGCTAAGAGCAAAAGGCAGGGGGTTAGCTTGAGGATAACTTTTGTGCATATATTAATAAGCTTGTTTCTTCGGTTCAGTGGTAGAGGAGCATTATGGACTTTTTTCCTATGATATAATGTCACAATTATTTGTGAGAGCCAGAGCCTATTATAAGGGACACTTCATACAATCATGTTTGCTGAAAAATTTTTCATGCTTGTAAGAACAAGAATATATACCCAATTATTTTTAGAGTGGCAATTTTCTCCATGTGGATTTAATTAGAAAATGGGAAGAAAAAAAAAGAGAAAGTAGGGTTTTGTTTTTGTTTTTTTTTCCCCACAGATTTAAGTTTCAGGAAAAAAAATTGCTGCCTTGGTAGCCTTTAAAATGATAATAATAATAACAACAATAAAATCTTGTTCTCAAAAGGCCAGGAAGGCATTTGATGTAAATAGACTCAGCTCCATGGAAGCTCATGGATTTGTGCCAATTGATACTAATTTAGAATCTGTCCTGACCTTTCATTCAGGGATATAAAGTGCCCTGATGGCAGCCACAAATTTTGAAAACGGCAGAGTTCTTTTAGGGCACACTTTAAAGAATAATTGAACCTTGAAAAGAGGAAGACTCAATGACAGAAAATCTATGGTAAGTGGGTTTTTTGGAGGTGGTGGTGGGGTAACATAGTGAATCATATTTTCTTGAAGGCCGTGACTCTATTCCTCAGAGTTATATTGAACTGAACCTCAGTATGTGAGAAGAGCTCATTGATTTTGATGGAATTGCTCACAGACCAAGGTCCTTATTCAATGACATTTAACTTGATAGAATTGGATCTTGGGATAAATACAAATAAAACATTTTAGTGAAAGGCAGATGATGCAACAGGATAGCATCTTTCCAGCCTAGCTACCTGAGTAACCCTGTAGGCACTGAGCTTCCTACGCATGTCACTGCAGTAAGGCTTGAAACATTCTTGATACTCCCATATGCTCATGCTGAGGAGACAAGTAACTAATTCCCACCCTGAATTGCAATCAGCAATGTTCTTTGCATTATATGCTGCCGGTTAGTGCTCAGTCTTGGGAACAGGAAATCCTGAATCCAGACCTTCTTTCTGATAGGGATTTAATCTCATTCAGGACATGCTGAGGAGTGGCCAGCCCCCCAGCCCTGTGCTGTCCTGGATAATGGTGTACTCGTCTCCCTTGAAGCTGCATGGTGCAAAGTGCAGTGCAGTTTGCAGAAGGCAAGCAAAGCTGATGATCTCCTCTGTGTAAAGGGATGACACCATTCCAGTTTTAGGTGTTCCTCTTCTTCTCCCTCCTACCAATGGCAGGCACCCCAAGTGGAGCGTGTCTATGTCTGAATTGCATGCCTAAAGTGGGTTCATAGTCAGCATTAAAAAAAGGGTTGGGAATACATGAATGTTATACCATTTCTTATATTGCAGTATTTAAAAGGAGCTCTGAACGGGAAAGAGCGTCATGTTGTTCCTCTGTGCGAGCTGCCATCACACAGCAACACAGGTGGACCTTTGCTCTTTCTCCCACCTGCTTTGTTTTTCTTTCCCACAGTAAAACACTTCATTCTCTCACTTATTACTTCTGCACCTGCCTTCATCTATGAATTTCTGCCCATATCTTCTCTCCTTCTTAATATACACTTTTTCTTTGTCCCACTCTGCCTGAGCAACTAAGGATTTCAGCTCTCAAGAGCTGTTTTTATAGCCTTGCCTTGGATATCTCACTGTTCATGGGGTAACACTTGCCTGACACCCCAGCACTGTGCTTTGCAAGTTTTTTGGGCAATAATAGTCAGAGCTACTGTGAAGTTTCTCCTATGGATGCGCACTTTGATGTCTGTTTGATGTCTCTTCATTTACCGGTAGTCATGCTGAGGCTACGCAGCTGGAATGGGATAGTCATTGGTAAATCTTATTTTGCTAATTGTTCTTATGTCACACAGAGCAAGGAGGCAAGAACACCCATGGTACCAATCTAGTGATAACTGTTTTCTGATTCCTGTCATGATATATGAGCAATCAAGGACAATGCCTAAATCCAATAATGTAATGCACAAAGTGTCGCCTTCTTAGTTCTAAAGTTGCAAATGCAAAACCTGCAAAGCTGTGTTTGGTGGGAAGAGCAAAAGAAAAACAATTGGATAAACTATGGAAAAAGTCTGTTTTAGCAGCTATGACATGAATTGCAGAGTGCATAATTTCAGAATTAATTAGAAGATTCTGTATTTTGAGAGATAAATGACTAAATGGTAAGTGTGTGTGGTTTGGAGTTACAAATGAATGGAAAGCTCTGGAGTTTGGTGTCAAAGAGATGTGTTTGCAGTAAGACTGGGATGAGGTTGAATACAGAAAAACCAAGTAAGGCAAGTTGTTGAGGGATATTTAAAGGGGAATAAATGTTGTAGATAGATTTAAGTAGATAGACTGCAGCACATGAGCAGCACTAATTGGAGAAACATACACTAGAACATAAAGAGTCTGCATTACATTATCATCAGTAGATACTGTGTTACCTTATCTGGATATTTAAGTTCAGGAAAAAAAAGGTCGTACATTAAATATCAGAAAAAAAAAAACATTCACTGCAGTGAAGCTAATGTATTGGAATAGAGCAGTGTATTTATTACAAACCAAGAAGGTTAGAGTTAGAAAAAATGAAAAAAACAAAACACAAGGAACAAAGAATCAGTGTAGTGCTTCATAAACAAGCATTGATTTAATTGGCTCCATCTTAACTCTGCTCCATAATTTAAAAAAAAAAAACAAACAAAAAAACAGAAAAGAAAAAGAATCAGGACTTTGCCTATGTAGACATGAATGTAATTTAACAAAACAAGTTGAATCATGAATTTAATTACACAGCAATTGCAAGTAAAGTGGTTGTAATGCTGTCATGGAAATGTGACTATGATAAACTTATTCACATTACATTCTGTTGCTAATTCAATTTCCATGCACAAGCCCAAAATGCTAGGTTTAGTTCTGTCATTACAGATATAACAAAACCAGTGTAAAGGAAGATATGTTTTGTAGCTCTTTCAATAACAGGATATTAAAAAGCTATGTTTTCCTTCCTAATGAATGTTATACTTACGATTAAATAAAAAACCTCACAATTTTATATTCAATCTTTATGATTGAATATAAACCACTAATGATAAATACTACATTAAAAACCACTGAAACATCCACAGTAAAATTGTACATGAAAACTCATATTGAAAATGAAAGAGAAATAAATTTGAAGAAACTCTTATTGTCATCTAGGAAATCTATGGAAAGAGGAAAATCGCCTGACTCTTCTGCATCTTGCCCTTATCACAGGAGTATTACTGCACCCACACTTCACAGACACAATTCTGTTGCTAATTGAAATGTTAGTAACTTAAAAGGAGTCTACATATTTGTTCTTTGATTCTATATGAATCTATAGATAGATTCATTCTATATGTACTATATGAATTGCAATCCCTGCCTCTTCCAATCATGGCTTTTTGTTATAGCGTGGTAAAAAACTCTGGAAAATACCTATACTGTAATGATCCAATTAGTTTTAGAATAGGCGGTTTAGAGATCTGTTGTCCAAATGACATACCATTCCATAAGAATACTCAATTTTTGCCCAAAGGTAACAATTTTAAGCTCATGTAACTATTTTTTTCCGAAGTTTCAAAGCTGAGGGTAGGGGTCAATCACTGGACATAATGAACCAAGCAAGCTCCTGCTGGGAAGGGAAAAGTAGTACATCACTGATCCCCTGCTCAGGAAAAATGAGCTACATGTTCATTTTTACCCACTGTTGGTATGCGAGGTTAGTGTGGAAGAAAGGATTACAAACTAGTTGTATGTGCACATGGCAAGTAGCTGATGTTGGTAAGCCCTTTCCCAAAGACAACTTGTCTAATGGTATGATGGTTGTGCCATCACATCCATCACAGAAACCCATCCGTGATGTTGGAAAGGTTGTAGAAACAACTTAATACCATCATAAAGTTGCTGCTGATGACTTGACTTGCCAGTTTCCTCTATCAGCTTTTGATTTGTGTTCTACAGGGTTTTCAGTTTGCTAAATAAAAGCTCTGGTTCCTTGGCAATGGTGTGTGTACTGTTAATGGATAGATCTCTGTGAGGAAAAGATGTACATACTTTTGATGCCAACATAAAGCTTCTAACACTATAGTAGCAACAGGAGTACTACACCAAGTATAATGTATAATCTGGTTTACAAGAAGAAGAAAAAAATTTGAAATGTTTCATTAGGACTTGAACTTCTTAATATCATAGCCTAAACTATCTAGTAATTTACTATAATGAATAGCCAAATTCTGCTCCAGAAGAAGCCATTTTTGACAAAAGAAAACATCGGGGTTTTGGTTTTGGTTTGACATTTGGCAATAGAAAACATTCCGGGGAAGTAAACGTGACAGAAATGATATATTGGAAGTAATTTTTAGAGAAGCCCTGCCAATGCTGAGCTGTGGGCCACAGGTCCCTTGTACACAGCTCTTGGAGGGGCCACCTGCCAGACTGTGCTCATTCCACTGGGGACTAAGTGATCACCAAGACTGGAGTCTCTTCTGGGTGTTTGGAGACTGAAGACTGTGCCTGAACATGTGGGGTCCAGGGTCCTTAGAACTCATGGCAGCCTCACCTCACCAAACCACCCACCAGTTGACTCCTAGGGATATATTTCCATCCATGGGTGACTGTCTGGTTTATTAATGGCTGGGAGTGGTGGTGGATGACTTCTGTCATTTGCTATGTAGTCCCCAGCTTGACTGACAAAAGTGGCCTTCCAGGAACAAAATTTTAGGGATCCCTGTCCCTGTTAGAATGTTGGCTCTAAAAGGAAACAGGGAGACAACAACACAAGAAGAAAATTTGCCCAATGATCATGCCAAACAGTTTATTATTTTCATAATTCTTTCAAAAGGATGACATTGGCATCATCACATATCCCAGTCTGTGAAATTTCACAGACTGGGAAATATCACTGTTACATACTTCTGGCTCTAGCTGTTGATGTCTTTGTGTCTTTCTGACCTAGCTTCCTTTTTAGTTTACAGTTTTGCTTCTTCCTCCTGTCTGTCTTGTCAGACACGTTGTCCCAAGACTTACCCAAGCTCTGCCTTCGAATGATGATTAATCTAGCCACCCTGATAATGAAAGCTGTTCCTCCTATTTGCCCTGAAAACAAAGTACAAGGAGATGGTCACTGTTGCTCTCACCCTCAGGAGTGTGTAGAGACTGTGTTCCAGAGAAAAAGGACTGATAATGCAAGTCAGTGAGCACTCCCACTGATTTAAAAAATCGCCTAAAATGCTAGACCTAAAAGAAAATTCTTGAGATGCCAGATGCCAATTAAATTTTTTATAGTTTTCTTTGTATCTTTGTTATATGTTGCACTGCCCCAATAGGATATAAAGAGGATGGTGAATATTTTGGTGCTTGGAAGTCTAGATACAAAATATCTGCTGTTGCTGAGAATAGAAAAGAAGGCTGGCAGAGATATTCTTTGTGAGCACTGCCAGACAACAAAACCCCAGAATTTTACATAGGTAGAATAAGGTAGGGTTTCCTCTGCACTAGGATGTCTCCTGTTCATCTATGAGAGATGTTATTCGTGAGACTTCTGAAACTACATTGCAAAAAATGGTTCTTTTCTTTTTTTCGTGCATATCTAAAATTTCTGTTCTAGTTTACAGTGAAAAAGTGTTTTCCTGTGTTTCTATTGTGACTTGGTTATATCAGAATTTCTGAATTTTGCTAAGAGAGTTTTAACTGTTTCAAATAATTTTACAATATGAGTGTCATTCTTCTGGGTAAAAGAGGGATATATTTCAGTCCAGAAAAAAAAAATAATTCAGTCTAATAACAGGAGAATGCCAGGCAGGGAAGGACATTGTCACCTAACCAACCAAGCTCACCACCTTGGCATGTGCACCTCTCAATCAGTTACATGTTTTCCAATACAATCTGGGGTTTTTTTGCTTCTCAGTACAGAAGAAATTGAAAGTGAACTGGAGCAAGTACTAGGAAAAAAGGCATTTTAATATACATTTTATCTCACATCCAGTGTAAAGGAAGTTAAATACGTAGAAGTTAAGTGGAGATAGTTTTTCTTGAAAGCAGTGTTTTGAAAATGTAATTTTAAATATTTAAAATGGGATACCTAAGGAATTTATTAATCAAGCCTAATTTTTGTGTATAAAATTTTTTGGTTAAATGTACACTTCATGACTCCATCCTGCTTAAGGGAGGACTGCAGCCAGAGACTAAGATCTCAGAAATAGGTGAATTGATGGACTAATATAAATAAAACAAAAATAAGTTCAAGGCTCTTTATCTAACTTATCTGAGCTTTTGAAAAGGATGAATGTTAGTCATGGCTGTTTCAGGATTCACTTTAATACATATTTGATGAGATTTGAAAGAATTGAGACTTAGAAATTCTCTTTTATTTAGGCTTTTCTAAATACTAAAGTGAAATCAACCTCGGATTTAAAGGAATATTAGCTCTCTCCTCACATATTCTGTCTAGGCTTGTGAGAACTGCCCATTGTACCCAAATACAACAGTTTCTTTAGCAGTGCTGAATCTTAGACACTAAAGACAGCCTCTCCTCAATGGGGTTTACTACAAGGGGAAAAAGAAATTTTCAGTGCGTCAGAGAAGGGACAATCTAATCCTCTTTGCTGGTACATCTGCTCTGGCAGTTTTGCTCTGCAAATCAAAAGACATCCCATTAATTAAAGTTCCTTTTTCTTTCATTTTTATTCAGCTCAAGAAATGTGACCAGTATTCAAGGAAAAAAAAAAGGAAAAAAAAGGAAAAAAAAAAAGCAAAGGTTTCAGCCCACTTTAGTCACAAATATCCACCACCAGAAGTGTTTGCCCTTTGTCTGGTTTCCGCTTTTTTCTCTTTCTTTTTCTTCCTTCTTTCTTTCCTTCTCTCTCTCTCTCATTCTTTCTTTCTTTCTTTCTTTCTTTCTCTCTCTCTCTCACTTTCTATCTCTTTCCTTCTCTCTCACTCTCTTCCCCCTTTCTCTTTCTTTCTCTTTTATGGAGAACCTTCTCCTTTGGCAAAGTGCAATACATTCAGAGTCTTACAAAACAAAGCTTTCAGTTCTTGGTCAGCAACAAACTCATCTTTGTTCATGCAGCTCTTTTAAGGAAAGAAGGCCAATTTTATGCAGGTTTCTATGGTCTGCAGCACAAAGGCATCTATCTGCATGCAAGCTATCTGGCAGGCACACAGCAGACTATGAGATCATCTATTTTAGCAATTGCCAGCTGCAATGAGGAACTGCAAAAATGATAAACTGGTTTATATAGTGCTTTTATTTTTCTAAACAGGCAGCACTACCGATTTATGCATTGTTCTGTGGACAGATAACAAGTGCAGCTAATGGGGTGCCTTCACATCTAGATCTCAGGACCTGGTCTGCATTTTCCCCTATGAGTCTAGGTCTGTTTTCATTGGGCACTAATGTCATCTATCTTAAGCAGGAAGTGATGCTCGACTGCTTTATCCCTGGGGTTTTAACTGTTGTCTAAGGAATTCTGGCCCTTTATTTGATGGACTTTTACTGTGCTTTTGCAACCATCCACTATTATTCCACAGTGGGTGGCCAGCTATTTAACACTTGCCAGTTGCATCATACACTGCCCATAAAGACCACGTACTGTAATTTCACAGCATGAGGAAAATGAGAATATTTCAGAATTTCTCCTGATAGAAGAAGAAGATGTTTTTAGAAGGGAAATTGAATGGAATTAGAAGTGGTTTTATATATTAAAAAAAATAATCAGCACATTATTAATTCAGTAGAGTACTGCATTGTAAGAGAGGGCAAATCCAGCTCTTACCTATCTGTCTGAGGGGCTATCCTAGGTAGGATGCATAACCTGATCTAAAACACAGTGAAAGACCTTCTTTCAATCCAGATGGGTTTGAACTGGATCTGTGATGCAGGCTGGAGGAAGGCCAGCAAAGGAACTGTACTGTGTTTAGGTGCGGTTCAATGGGTTTCCCTGTGTACTGGAAGGAGAGGAGAAGCCTAGAGGAGAAGTGAGTGTCTGCGTAGAGAAGAGTCAATCAGAAAATGCTCTCTTGTGAGACAACATTCCTGTTACGCACAGTGTCCACCTCATGAACAGTTGAGCAAGATACCACATGGTAAGGTATAGTGGGAAATTGCGTTATGTCAGTGCTTGCTCAAAGAACACCTTGAGCATTTTTTTTCTCTGTGCAGTGACTGCCAGGAAGCTGATGCCTCATTGAAGGACAGAGTCTCTGGATTGCTGCACTATGTAGTTAAATTATGACTTCCCTAAATTTGAAGGTAAAGCATACCTTCCCTGTGTGAGAAGCACTCTCCTGAATCTATCAATACCATCCTAAAATGTCAAAACACCGGATTTAAAATTTGTTTTCTGAAAACATAATTTCCCAGAATACATCATCTCTTACATGGCAATACAATTCCCTGTAATTTCTGAATATCATGGCTCTTTTTAAACTAAAATTACCTAAAAAGCATAAAAGAGGGTGGAAGAAAACAGGATGGTAGTCATGCTTCATAGGGTATGTGAGATATATTTACCTCATGAGTAAAAACAACACAAGATGCTCACTTGCAGACCTATTTGAATGAGAACTTTAATACACAGGAATATAAAAGATTCATAAGCTTTTGTTATCCAACACCAGGAGTTTGGAAACAATTAAGTTCTGTAAATAGAGGATACTGTGTACTTTCCATTAAAGTGGGGTATCCAGTTGCAGCTAGTGCCACGGGAAAACTCACCATGTTCATCAAAACAAAACCTTTGCATCCAGCGTATTCTATTCCAACTAGTGTGATCCTGCAATCAAACCAACAATTCTTCAGTATCTGCCTTTTGGATCACAGCATCCATTCTTAGGCACAGAGCAAAACCTTTAGAACAAATGAATACATCATATTGCAGCCGAGAAGCTGAAATACTACCCAGGATGACACTTACTGCTGTAAGCAGGTGACTGTCTTCTTTCTGCCTCCTTAGATGAAATCCAGGCTTTGCCTAAGGATATATAATTGTAGATACCCTAAGCATTAGAAATGTATTATTACTTTATTTTATTAGTGATACTATATTATTAGCTTGTATTAACATTACTGTTTACTAGTCTCAGCCCACGGTAGCAGATGTTGCATAAATGCTTGTGAGAACTCTGTGTGTATTTGAGAAGATGATTTCTCACACTGCTTTTAGCATTTCTTATAAAAGCCAAAAAATAAGCCTTGTTTTGTTCCCAAATATGAAGTAAAATTCATGCCTTCAGTAACACCTTTGTGAGTGGGTGAGAAGTGAATTATATTTCAAAAGAATTATTTAGCCACCCACACATAGTTTTATAAGGATAATTAATCTCTTAGTTACTACAACTTAATCATCTGCCATCTGTAAGGTAGGCCTTCATAACAGGCTGCATGCACACTGCACGAGAAATGACAAAAAATTGACTTTATTAACCTGCAAAGGAAAAGCCACCTAAGGCTCATTTGCAGAGCTTAGCACGGTAAGCGTAGCAGTTATTGCTGCTCAGCTTATGTGAAGTAACTTATTATGCCATCATAATCATGAGGCTGTGGAATTTATGTTTCTAAGTGCTTATGTCATTTTTGAGAATGGGACTTCAACAGCTTAAGTAATTTAGGCACTTTTGAAGATTTTACCTTAAGCAATGATAATAACGCCTTCCAGCTTTGCAGGAATTAATCGAGTTTAGGCTTCTACATTGTGCTGAAAGATGCATTTTGCAACTGGAGCTATACACTGTGAAGACCTCGTGATAATAAGCCCTTATCCTTCTTTGCAATATAGCATCTGGAAATCATGTCATTTAATATTTCTAATCCAGTATTTCTCTCTGGACCCCATAAATCAGTCCAGTTTGCTCTTTTCTGCTTGCTCATAGATGCTTTTCAATATGCAATTAAATAGTGATACCTGTAGCCAGTTGTTTTCTTACCCTGCTAGAGATAAAAGATACTATCTGAGTATCTAGATATTGGTACACACATCATAAATTATGCTCAAATAAATGCAAACTTTGAAATCACTGGTCATATGCAAATTTCCATAAAGCTACTGTAAAAAACCAAGATCTAACTTAACAAGGAAGGGAGAGGCACCTTCAAGCTGATGTGTGATTAGGCTTCTGCTGAGGTCTGAAACAATGTGTTATGTTAGTCTTTAAAATGTGTTATCCCTTAGGTAATAGGGATTGATATATCATGGTGATGCTTGGAGAACAAAAGGAATGAAGGTAATGTCTCCAAATGAAATCTTAATTTACACAACCAGTTCTTTGTCCTTTGTTTTAATACATGAGACAATCTGTTCATATGTGGTGTGTAAGGTGGTACAGCATAATTTAACATTGCTTATTTAACACCAGATAGTCTGTGCTCTTTGGAAAAATATGTAGAACACAGAATTATATATTGGCCTTCAAGCACCAGGCAGTTCAATCTGCCTGTCCAGAGCAATGCATCACCCTATTTGGTGTTCTTTTAGAAAATAATCTATCTTTTTCTTCACTCAGGATTTACATAAATCTTACGGATTTGAGGAAGCCAGTATGTATGAAGTCATACAACATTTAGACCACATCTAAAAATCAAACAGCATGGAACTAACACTTCCTACCCAACTAAAAGAGCCACCAAAAATTCGTCCTCTCAGATCTGCACTTGACTGAAAGTCAAGCCTTGCAGAGCATGTAGTTAGGTTCAAAAAGAGGCTCTCTCAGGATCTCAGTAGACTAGAAGAGTAGTAAGTTCTTTGTTAACTTGACAGATCTCACTGTCTCCAACCGTTAAGGGTAGAAATACGATCCAATTCGGCTTTTGACTGGCATTGTAGAAGGTTTTTTTGGGCTGCCTTGGTTGAGGGGTAAGATTTCATTATTGTATTCCATGAGTTAAAAGGTGCCTTTGGATGCCTGATTTTTTAAAAGCAGGATGGTAATTTTTCAGTTGGTTTTGGCTCAACTGAGTTTCATAATGCCTCCACAATAAAACTTTCTATTTCTCCTAGCCACAGTAATGTGTTTTGCAATGGTCACATTGCTGCTGAACTGTTATTTTGCCAAAATTTTCTTTTTCCTTACTGTGAGGCAACAGAGGATATATTTATACAGCAGCCTGACAGCACTATGGAGGGGGTGGGAGGCTTTGATGTGCATTTGGAGAATTAAAACTAAAAAGACCTTTTGGATGCTATTAAGAGCTGTTTTCTAGAGTTTTAATTACTATCAATAATGCTAGATACAGACATTGAAATTTTCATTGCAATGAATAGGGTATGATACTTCTATTTTTATTTTCTCGTAGAAAAGACACTACATTAAAGAAGATCCCATTTGCCACCACTTATCAAAAAGGTAATAGAATTTATGAAGAGTTCATATGTTACAGTGAGGGACTTATACTTTATTTAGCTGATCAAAAAGAAAATCAAGGCACAACACAGATATTTACATATCCTTGTTGTGTACATATGTACACAACAAGGAAATATCAGTAGATGTTATCACAGTCTTTAATCTAGCAGGCAAAGGCAGTGTCTGGAAATTAAACTGAGTAATTAGGTAGATGGTATATATTTTTAACATTTGGGTTTGTTGGAGCAAAACTACTTGAGAAAGGGTGTTTGACTCAAACTTCAACCCTTGCTGGTACGTTCGAGACAAATTTAATCACTATAGTGGTGTCAATGATCTATTGTCTCTCTTGGCTCTGAAATAATGGATTATATATCATTCATGATATTATATATTTTATGTTGCTTTGCCTACCCCTAGCATTACCCCATTATGCCTCACTTATCTCATTCAACAGGTAGTATACTAATTATCTGTTAGAAGTTTTTGACCTGTGGGAATGATACTGGATAATGTTCTGTAGTCCATGCTGGGCAAAAAGTCATGATTTTTTATATAACTCCTTAGGTCTCATGACTTCTGAACTACAAAAGTTGGGATTCATCCCATCTAACTTCAGACATCCCTGCTGTTGTGTCTATGCCAGAACTAACTGTCCATGGATCCACTTATATCAATATAATGAAGTAGGTATTTTTTGGATGCAAGTCCTCTGTAAAACCTATTTTAGAATGAGAATGTAAACAAAAAAATAAGTACATAAAAAACCACAAATGCAAGACATCATGAGTTGAACTTTGCAGAAGCAAATGTGTTCCCTGAGAAATTCTGACATTTAGTATTTCTCAATTGTAACTTAGAGCAAGAATTAGTAATGAAAAATCAGAATTTCTTTAATCTTGAACAATTTTACATTCAGAAATATACAAATTGAAAAGTTATTGCCATAGGACCTGAAATAGTTCCACTGAAAATGGAGGTGTCTCATTGACTATAGTCATTTAGGAATGAGTCACAGAGTCTGATCTTTGAAACAAAGTTTACATGTGCAGCTGCCATCAACTTAAGTAAAATTTAACAGTGACATGCACCTCTGAAATCTCATTGTTATGTTGGGATGCAGTTATATCGCTGACACAGAATCTGATATGTGAACAAGTAGAATACATTGTTCCTTCTCTTATACCTTGCATCACTTAATAACCAATACATTAAGATCTTCCATAAAAGAGCAAGCAGTTTCTTATTCAAGCTTCCTACTGTGATAAGACTTCAAAAATGAGTCATGGTCAGTAGCATTCAACATTTACAATCAGATAAAGCTTCTGTGTTTCACATGAAACAGCAAGTAAACGGGATTTGAAAAGGTTAAACGATGACAAGCCTTGTGATCTTTGTGTATATGTGTGCATATTGACTATGATAAAAATGGAGGTAAAAGTCATAAATTCAACACAGTTTATAATATCAGCAGAAGCGCAGTCACATGGGCACATCAGTATAGCTCTAGCAGAAGGCTAAGATTCAAGGCAGTCTGGAATAAAATACTGAAGAGTCATAGAATCATAGAATGGTTTAGGTTGGAAGGGATTTTAAAGGTCCTCTCGTTCCATCTGCCTGCTATGGACAGGGACACCTTTCACTAGATCAGGTTCCTCAAAACACACAGGGATGGGGCCTCCACAACCTTCTCTGGGCCAGTATCTTACCACCTTCACAGTAATAATTAATGGAATTCAGTACCCAGAGGGATGCAAACCTTGTGGCAACACAACTTCTTCTGAATTTTGTTAGAAAATATGAAGTTCCTTAAACTGAAGAATTATTAGATCCTTTAGAGCAGAGAACTTGCCATTTGAGTGGGGGGGTGAGGGGAAGTCACAAAGCCAGACAGAAAGCAGAGCATCTGGAGTTGGTGATGTGTATCTTGGAAAAGTATAGAGGACATACTGTGAGCTTTGAGAGAAAATGAAGTAGTGGAGTACAGGGAGGAAGAAATACTCTCCAAAAGCAATGGAAAAGTCCTAATTGGTTAGGAAGGGATGGAAGTAAGGTTCCAGGTTGAAGAGAAGCATTGTAAACAACTCTTTAGAGATTTGAAGGCAGGCCAGGCCATGGGTTCTAGCTCTAATCTGTGTTAGTATAAAATATTAAAAATAAACCTGTTTTAAATTATTGGAGATAGATATAATTCTACAAAGAGCTTTCAGCAGCTGTATAACTTGCACTTTAAACTTGTGGCTTCTGATGTGACTAGAATGTCTTGATGGGATACAAACTCACACCTTGCAGTGGCTGGTAGTTAATTATAAATGTAATTATCCTCAGCACATATAATTGCACAGTAGTTTCTATTACGTTACGTCACAGTCAATTCATTGTTCTAAGGGTTATTTTTACTGCCAGGTGAAGAGTATGGAACATAAGCTATGAAGAGCAGAATGGATAAGTGGTTGTTATCAGAACAATTTATTCAGAAGTAGCTCTCTAAAACATATCAGAGCCCAGCATGTGCAGAACAGTTGTAATACTGACACCATCTGTGCGAGTGCATTTAGAGCTTAGCAGATTGCTACGGACTGATCTGGGCTTTTTTCTAAATCAAACTGTGTGATGAGTACACATGGCATCACAGAGTCATATACTGCCGGAGTTGTTCTCCGAAGAAAGCAAAAAGCAAACATGAGCTCATTTGATTGCCAAGTAAGATGACATCTTGCAGAACCCTGCAAGCAGTGTTGATTGTGAAGCTATGTGTAATTTCATTCATTGATTTTGTACCTTGAATTCCAAATTTACCTGGGTTTTTGCTCAGAAAAGGAAGTGAGATTTCTTTTGTTTCTGGGAAAGAATGGGGGAACTGGCTGACCCATGTAGACACTGAGAACAAGGAAAAAAATGCCTGTCAGAAGAAAAATAGGTTGCTAGTGGAAGCTGAAAGGTTGAGAGCCATGATGCTGACTAGAAAAAAGGAAGGATTATTTTAACATCTTATAATGACTCTTACAGCAAGGCCTGAATATAAACTCTGTATATGTTAACCATATCACCTTTAGCTCCTGTTTACTGCAACTAGAAGCCCCTCAGAATGGTAGCCTTGGATTTCATAGCTTCGTCGATAGTGGGCAGCATAATGGAACAAGATCTTTGTTGTTGTCTTGGGGAGCAAGATCTTTGCATCTTTATGGTTTGACAGGTTTTTGTACATTATTGTAGTTTATTCTTTCCGTTCTTTTCCTCGGTTCTTATATTCTGTTAAGCCTTTTGCGGACACTTTGTAGTCTATTCTAAGCATGGTCTGGTTTCCCACTATATTTCTTTCTGTTTCTCCTATGCTGATTCACAGCTGGAGAACTGTTTTTTCCTCTGCACTCTTTAGGCACTGATGGTTTAATTGTCTAAGAGAAGAGTGACTATGCAGTTGTTAATATAGAAGCAGTTGAAGTCAATTAAATAAGGCTGCTGAATACAAATCCAGCATTTGACAGCCCACAGTGTCAGTGGGACTTTGAAGTGAAAGGGATACAACTGCAGGTGCTGAGCGTTGAACCTCAGGTGTTGTCAAAATTTATGCCTGTCAGAGATGGGATGCTGCACCCTGTGTGATGTTAAGATTTTGCCTTGCCTCAGCATCCAGACCCAGGTGGGAGAAATCACACATGCATGGCTGTGACTGGGTCCTTTCCTAGAGAGTGGGATGATCGGTTTTATCCATCAAAGGTAGTAGAGGTGTATTGCCATCTTTTATTATTGGCTAATCAAGCTGGGAAAGTATTTTGGCAATAATATCCTATCCCTGCTGACTCTTTTCTCTTTCCTTTAATTGCAACTTGTATATGAGACAGCTGTAGAGATCATATTGATCAAATTATTCACAGCAACCACAGTTGTCCAAATTGCAAGAGCTATAAAGAAATTTTAAACTCAAGATGGGTAAGTTATGGGTTCCATGCATACAGTTTGCAACCTAGGAAGGGAAGAGCTCAGGTAACCCTCAAAAATTTAAGATATGCCATTTTCAAATAAATATGGCCATTCTTTTGAGCCATTATAGCTATTTTTCCTCATAAAGGTTTTGTTTATGTTGATAAACTTCTTGTGATCACTCCAATCTTAAAAACAGTTGCTTATCTTGTTACACTCAGTAAAAAATGTCAAAGTCCCAAACTACCTTTGAAAAAAAAATCCAAACCCAAACCCTATTTTTTTCTAGTAAAGTTGAGTTCTGAATTTTAAATACACCTGACTTTCATGAGAACTCTGTGGCTTAACTGTAATTTATAAACTTTGTGATATTTTTTTGTGTACTCACTCCACAGTGAGTACCTCTTTACCTGCTGTGTCTTCCCTGTGGCCACAGGAATGGAAGGAGTAAAACAAAATGAATAACTAATTCACAAGATTTCTGGCTTGATTTAGAAGAGGTTCTGTATCAGTCTGCCTTTATTTTCCCTGAGAATAGACTTGTTACTCTGCAGGGAGAAATTTTGACTGATATCGATACTAGAATAAGACTAAAAATCTATTGGGGAAGTCAAATGAGACTCAAAGAAAATTCAGAGCAGTTATAAGAGTGGTTATGAAGGAAACATATTCTTTAAATTTCTTTTAATCTTCCTTTTAATTGCTCCATTTGCACACCAGTGCCTCAACATTTATACTTCTGGGAAATTTTACACAGAAGGAAGACTTTTTCATGAGAAGGGATTTAGGCACACATCTAGGTTTTAAATGAGCTTAATGAAAAGATCTCCTGTGATGCTAATGATTGCTGGAAGGTTTTGCTCTTTGGTCTTTATAATTGGAATCTGAGATAACATCTAACTACTTTGTTTTGAGTGCTTCCATTTAATTGATTTTTCGTTAATATTTTCTAAAATTACTTAAAATACCAATAATGGGTTGATTTTTCTGGGGCTTAAATTTATCAGCTTTCTAAGTCATATTAAGAGACTCAGAGAGAAGACCTGAATGAAGTACTATCTCTTCATTTATTTCTGTGCAAAAAGCACAGTTTTTTTTATTATATCTTCTCAGAAATAATAATTAAAGGAATCAGTTTGTTTTGTAACATAAATGTGTTTTTTTAATGGAATGCCAGTCACACGAATTTAAAAAAATCACTCAGGTTTTAGAAAGAATTTTTCTTGACAGTTCATCCAAATCACAGAATCTTCTAGGTTGGAAGGGACCTTAAAGATCATCTTGTCCAACAAATAAATTGTAGCTGAATTTGAGTAAACTTCAGAGTACTTGAATATTACTTTCTGCCATGAAACGTCATCAATTTTCATCTGAATTTCCATTTCTTAAGGAACTCTGAGATATGAAATGGGATAAGAAGCGAAATATTTCAAAATTCTAGAAAAATGAAAAATTTAGATTAATCTTCTTGAGATGTTTCATCTCCATACATACAAAGTGGTCTGCTTGGATAAGAGTAAACTGCTTACTTCCAGTGCTATGTCTACTTTCAATAAAACACAACATGTTTTTTTTTAACTTCATAATACACATTAACATTTAGTAGAAGATAATAATTTAAATGATGACGTGAAAATAAACATTTTCCCTTTAATCAAGAAAAACTATATTTCGGTCCTATGGAAGTGAGTATTAGATCATGTTGGAATTGTGTTAAAAGTTGAGGAGAAAATTAGCTGTTTCTGCCTCATTGTGGCCAGCTTCGTTCAGAACTACTCTGTTCTTTCCATTGCAATTGCTTGGATATATCTTCTACTTGCAAGAAGAGAGCGATGGTTCCAGAATGACATTCACGTTTGTGTGAATTATTTTACAGAAATCAAAGTCAGCATTTTTTGTAAGGAATATTGTTCCTATTGTTCCCTATGCAGTCAACTTCAAGACCTCAGAAGCCACATCAAAAATATTGCTAACTGAAGTGGGGTGATAATTATAATCATTATATCAGCAGAAAAACGCATGAGGCAAAATTTTAGAATTGCTCTATGAGCAAGTGTGGTTCAAGTAAAGCGAACAGATCTCCAAACTTTAAAACAACAAAGTTACAACTGGAGAAAATTGCAACCACAATTAGCCTATGTAATTACACTTTGCTTGCATCTGATGAGTCAGGCTGATCCCTGGATCTGGCAATGGAAAGATGTTTTATCTCCAGGTAAAATTACCTGGGGATAGCTACCTCAAACATAGGCATTTACATTATAGACATCTGAAGCGAGGTGTGAGGAATCCCATCTCTGGGAGATTTTTCGTTTCTTGCTCTTCTTTCTTCTCTTGAAGAGAGATGGCAAAGCCTTGGCCATGAAGGCACTTGCCCAGAACCTAGCTGGCTGTCAGCACCATCACTTTGCTGCCTCTTAAATGTCTTTATACTTTCCTCTAGTAGATTTTAGTAAAAATGAATAGAATAACTGTGAACCTGTGTGGTCCTTTTATATCATGGGTCAGTTAGGTTTTCCCAAAGTTTCTAACACAGTTTCAGTGGCTGTTATAGCAACTAATTCCTTTACAGATTTTAAGCAGCACCTAAAACTATTGATTTGAGAGACTGAACAGAACCCACTTCTCAGGTCCCAAATGCTTATAAACTCATTTTCACAAGTCTTGTGAGAAGTGAATGTAACAAATAGTAGAGAGAATACTGGGCAAGGAAGAATAAGTCCTCCAGCAGTGAGATCCCATATTTCCTTTTCTCAAGTGTCTGGTTTGAAAGTAAGTAGGTATGTAAATACATATATTTGTGTATACATTGTATATATTTTTTATAAATATACACACATGCACACATAGATACTTATAAAAATTGTGTCTCTCACCCTTCTTGAAGAAGAAGACTGGAAGAAGGTATCTAAATGCAGAAAAACAAATTTGTTTTTAGTGAACAAAATTGCTGTTGGAAAGAAACTGATAGCCAAGGCAATGTTTAGAGGAGGATGGAAAAGCAAGTATTATGTACTGGCCCTTAAATGAATCCTCAGCCTGTCAGACTGTGCTTTTCATACTAGTTTTATTCTTCTATGATAAGACTGCAAAAAGGGTCCAAGCCTGTTCTGTCTGATCAGATACTAATACTTTATATTAGTAAGAGAAACATTTTAATGCTGGGTCAGTCTTCCCATGGGTCAGTCTGCCAGGGAGTAACATTGTCTGTCTCCCCCTCTTTTTTATGGGGTGTAATTTCAGAACAGAACACCAATAGAAGTTCCCAAGTGTTCCTTGACAAAACTTTATCAGCCTAAAGCAGCCCACCAACTGCTGACTTGAGCTGAAATGCATCAGAGACAAAGAAATGAATCTGTCCTAGACTGGGCAAGGGGAAGATGTTAGATTCTGTCCTATATAGCAGGACTGTGGCATGGGAGAGAATGTTCTGGAGAGCCTTCCTGATAGTGAAAGACTAGTGCCTGGTGTGCCAGGACAGTGGTAATAGGATTAGATGATCCAGTGGTCCTGTCAGGTGTTATGTTCTCGCATTTCTCTTATGCTTCACCTCTCCCAAATTCATGAGAAGGGGAAACTCAAGAACTTCTGCAGAAAATGAATGATCAGGCACAACTGGCGATGGCTGAGACTGAATCTTAGAATGATTTAAATTGGAAAAGACCTGTAAGATCACAGAGTCCAAAAGCAGCATCGAGAAAGCAGCAAAAGTCTGATGTCTCTGTTGCTGCATGTGACTTCTCCACTGACACTGGAGGTGGTGGTTAGGCTAGAGTGTTCACACTACTGCCTCCATACCCCACCACTCTTCAGCCAAACACTCACATGGATTGAAACTGAGTTACAACCCGATGTCCTACTAATATGAACAGAACTCTGTGACACACTTGAATTCTGGTACGTGTTTATGCAGTCTGTTGCTTAGCAATGAACCTGGGCCTCTGCTTATATTTTTTGGTGATCAAAGGACTTTGCAAGACAACAGAAAGCACAGCAGCAGCTGTTTTATACACTTTGCAACTCTTTTTGGCTGTTGTGCCATGAAAAGGATTTAGGCAAAGGCAAAACCAAGGTTTCATAACGAGACTCGCTCTTTTTTTCCTGTCACATCCAATACTGATCCATGACTTGCAGGAGTGCTTCTCTCCTCAAAACAATCTTTTCCTCTAAAACTTGTCTTTGAGTCTTATGCAGTTAAGTTGTTTGTCTCTTATTTATAATTCATCGTCCAGTTCTTCTCCCAACTCCTTTCTCCTCTCCAGTTTGTCTGGCTCATAGATATTTTTTCACTAGAATTTTTAACTTCCATTTTACCCGTTTCTGGCTTCCCTGGAGCTCACACAGACTCAGACTTGATACTGAATTTTCACTGAATTTCACTGAATTTTTAGAGTTGGAAGGGACCGTAGAGATCATCCCCGCCGAAGCAGGATTGCCCATAGCTAGAGCATGTCACTCAGGACTGCATCCAGGTGGGTCTTGAAAATCTCCAAAGAAGGGGACTCCACAACCTCCCTGGGCAGCCTGTTCCAGGACTCCTTCATCCTCACTGTGAAGCAGTTTTTTCTCATATTTGAGTGGAACCTCCTATGTTCCAACTTGTGCCCGTTACCCCTTGTCCTCTCACTGGCAATCACTGAAAAGAGTTTGGCTCCCTCCTTCTTCAACCCATCCTTTAGATACTTATAGACAATAATAAGGTCTCCCCTCAGCCTTTTGTTCTCCAGGCTAAAGAGTCCCAGCTCTCGGCCTTTCCTCATAAAGCAGATGCTCCAGTCCTTGAATCATCTTCGTTGCCCTTCGTTGGACTCTCTCCAGTAGCTCCTTGTCGCTCTTGAACTGGGAAGCCCAGAACTAGATGCAGTATTCCAGTTGTGGCCTCACCAGTGTAGAGTAGAGGGGGAGAATGACTTCCCTCGACCTACTAGCCATGCTCTTCCCTATGCAGCCCAGGATTCCGTTGGCCTTCCTGGCCACAAGAGCACACTGCTTGCTCATTGACATTTTGCTCTCTACCAGGATCCCCAGACCTTTCTCTTCTGAACTTGTCTCCAGCACATCCATGCCTAACATTGGTGCCTAACATTCTTCTTCCCCAGGTGCAGGACCCTGCTGAATATATTGAAAAGGACTGGACCAAGTATTGACCCCTGGGGGACACCACTGGTTACAGGCCGCCACCTTGAACCTGCTCCATTAATCATTACCCTTTGGGTCCTGTCACACAGCCAGTTCTCTGACTGCAATTAGTCTGGGCCCTCATAAGTGCCCTGACGTTTGTAAACCTGGGGTCCATGCTCAGCAGTAGGTGCTTTCCCTGATCTCAGAATGCCTTGAACATTATCTGCTATCTCCTTGCTCAGGGGACAAGATGAGACTGAACCTGCCCTACAGTGAACACCCCAAATCCCGTATAGCGTGTGTGGGTAATCTGTGTTTAAGACACTGTATTTCATTGATGATTTCCATGGTTTCATTTACTCGTTTAATCTTGTCACTCTTTTCTCCACCACAGTTTTTGTGTGCTAGTTTCGGTTCTACATTTTTCCGATTTAAGTCCTTTGAAGAGGGAGTAGGAGTGGGTGTTGAAGTTATAGAAAGCTGAATTTACAGATAGCAAGTTGAACCACTAAGCTTATGAAGATTTCACTCATAAGCTAAAGTCTTTCTGTTTTGGAAAAGAATCATAGAAAGTTATTATGCTTTTATCCTGCAACAATGTCAGGCTGTCTGCAACAAACAAACAGATTTTCATGCTAAAAATCTTTACCTTTGTACCTTGCATCTTTGCCTGCAAAAAATGCATTCAATCATATAAAGAGTTCAAGGTACAACTGCTCAGATATGTAGAGCTGTTTTTTCGCCATTTTGCGAAAATTAGTATGTGTCAGTGAATATTTTCTGACTACAGTTGTAGTCAGAACTAGTAGAAAAGATCTCATTTTCCCCACCCCCTCTGATGTCTTTTCAACTGCCATTTTAGAACTCACAGATATTTTTGTCAGAAATAATCTACTATTTCTCTCAGTCTCTCGACACTGCTTCTTTTTAATACTGTTGTCATTCATTTATGTATTCATTTTATGTGTGCTGATTTTCCAGGAAGCCTATCAGACTTCCCTTAGAAGCTAAAGAAATATATTAACACCTTGGGAAGACACAATTTTTTCTTCTTATACAATGTCCAGTGAACGTGGCTCAGGCCTTACTTACAAGGGTGTGTAAAAGCATTAGTGACATGTCTCTCTTTGGCTTCCTTTCAAAAATTATGTGTGAGGGAGCTGAATGGGCCCTTTGCAAGGATAGACCCTCCTTGTGCAGCAACTAGACTGGGATCATTATATATGGGCACTAATGAATGGCCATGAGACAGTAGCAGCAGCTGGTTATAATGTGATAGTTTTGAATGAGTGGCTTCAATATAAATACAAGTCTTTTTACCTCTACAAGAAACTTCAGTTAAATGTTGGCACCCAGCCTTTTGCTCAGTCAGAAGTCTCACAGGCAGCTCTTTCTGTTTGCTCTAAAATCATCCAAACATATTTACTCTAAATCTAATAAACAATTTTAGATTTTGCACATCCAGAAATAATTGCTAGGATCTGACAGTCTAACTTGCCTAAATTATCTAGTAGTTTAGATGTATGGCTCTAAATTCAATTGACAATGTAGTTTCAGTCATAGAGTTTAAGTAGTTGGTCTGTCCTACCTGCCAGAGTGAAGTTGTTATAAAAAAAAAGGCCATAGATTCATAGGGTCAAGCCACAGCTCTCAGATTAAAACACTTGTTTAGGATCATAGAATCATAGAATTGTTTGAGTTGTAAGGGACCTTAAAGATTATTAAAGGCCAACCCCCCTGCCATGTGCAGGGACACCTCCCATTAGACCAGGTTGGTCAAAGCTCCATCCAGCCTGGCCTTAAACACTTCCAGGGATGGAGCATCGATGACGTCCCTGGGCAACCTGTTCCAGTGCCTCACCACCCTCACTGTAAAGAATTTCTTTATGGTGTCTAATCTAAATCTCCCCTCTTCCAATTTAAAACCATTGCCCCTTGTCCTGTCACTGCACTTCCTCATAAACAGTCCCTCTCCGGCTCTCCTATAGGCTCCCTTCAGATATTGAAAGGCTGTTATAAGGTCTCCCTGGAGCCTTCTCTTCTCCAGGCTGAACAACCCCAGCTCTCTGAGCCTGTCCTTATAGGGGAGGTGCTCCATCCCTCTGATCATCCTTGTGGCTCTCCACTGGACCCCTTCCAACAGGTCCATGTCCTTCCTGTATTGAGGACTCCAAAGCTGGATAAAGTACTCCAGGTGGGGTCTCACGAGCACAGAGTAGAGGGGTAGAATCCCCTCCTGTCACCTGCTGGCCACACTTCTCTTGATGCAGCCCAGGATGTGGTTGGCTCTCTGGGCTGCCAGTGAGCACTGCCGGCTCATGTTGAGCTTCTCATCCACTTAAACCTAGGTTTCCACTCACACACCTAAATTAGGCGTTGAAGATCTCAAAAGCATAGATTTAGTCAACAGCTCATGGAGACTAGAGTGATTTTAAGCTGATCTATATTTAGTCAGTTGGATGTTGGGAACAGAGACTAATTTCCAGCACTCCTCCCCTCCTAAGTACTCCCCCAACTTCACAAAAGTTGGGCTACCTCTACCTGCTAGTTCTTTTCTTTCCTTTTTACTTTGAAAAACTACTTTGGCAGAAGACGTGGAGACCAATACCAAATATGTAATAAACGTTGGCTGCAAATGCATGCAGACTCTCGTACTGTGGAACGAGAAGTTTAGTATTTGTCCCGGTGCCATGAAGACTTTTATCATGGAGCACAGACCCAGACTTACAGTCTAAGTCGAGTGATGTGGCAGAACTGCCAGGCATATTGTGCAGCTTCACAACATGCCTGCGTGACTCAGACGGATTAGTCTCTTTTGTGCAACCAAGCCAGTTCCCCTGACAATGCATCACCTGCAAACTTTGGGAACATTTAGGTGTGCACACACCGGTTGTTTGTTCCACTCCCTCATGACTACACATAAAGTGAGGTGTGCACACACACGGTGAAACCTCCGCTTGACAGACTGACTCTTTGTCTGGGATTTTAATAGTTATGGGATGGCCAAATTATAAATGCCAGGGAGAGTAGGGGGGGAGGGCAATTAGCAAATAATTAGAAGGAAGGGGCAAAATCTGTATTCATCTGGGACTGAGAATGGAAAGGCAAATGTTGTCATTTGAATAGCAACTGAATCTGGGACCAGGAACCAGAGCTGGAATAGCTTTGGGGAACTCTCTCCACTTGGGAGCAGGGACTTCTAGGCCTGAGTCTGAATAGACAGAAAGGAGTAATAGGAGCTACCCACAGAGCTGGCAGAGCAAATGGCAACAACTGCTTCAGTTTCCACTCAAGAACAAGGATTTTCCTAGTCTGAATCTGATGAGGATCCTCTGAAGAGAGGAGGCCCAGTTTGCCAAGAGCAGTTCTCAGAAAAGAGGCAGCAGCAGGGGTCAGGATTCTCCAAAAGCAGGTTTCAACAAAGGGCTTTGGATCTGGCTGTGATTTTAATGTCCTGAATTGAGCTTCCTCTAGCACACCCTAAGTAGGAGGAAATGCTTTCACTCTTTTTAGCTACAATTCATGTATAACTGAAATAAATAAAAGTGTAAAGAAATTGAAAGAATATAAAGTTGTTTGGGAAACTTGTTGAAACAGTATGGCAATCGCACTCCCTCTTAAAAAGTCCTGGGAGCAGTTGGTACAAGTGGCACCTGAGCTTGCTAATGGAATTTGATTATTATTTTTTTCCTGTTCTTCAGTTTAGTAATTTTGCCCAAGTGACAAAATAAATTTCCCTAATATTCTAATACAATCAATTACTATCATTGTATATCTCTGGTTTTTTTTGTAATGAGTTAACTACTAGGGCAATGGTGGGATGGGAATAGTCCCCAACTTCTCAACAGCTACAGATTTGCACTGTGTGGAAACTCAGGGATCCTGGTGTACCCAGCTACAAGGATCCAGAGCTTGACCTATGTATTCCTTAGAATGGGGGAAAACTTCACATGAGAGGAGATGTTTTAGGTCTACCAAAATATTTTGTGGTCTTCGGGATAAAATTCCAATATTATTATATTTTTTTAAATAAAAGGTTTAATGACTATTGCTTGCAGGAGTCAAAACCTATTTAATTTACAAAAAAAAAAGCTATAAAATAATTTTCATAAATGTAAAAAGTGCTTGAAAACCAAATATTTTTGCTGCTGCTCTTTATGTTGTCAAAAAGAAAGGAAATAGTTCAGGGCTGACTTGAAACAAATTAGAAAGTATTTTTTAGGTTCAGCCATCAAACTGAAAAATGAATTATTTGCACATTACTAATTAAGATTGTAAGAAAAAGCCTTAAAGAAGAGGAGTATGAATTATTTTTTACAGCTCAGTGTGGGTTTTTTTTGGCTGTAGTCGCTCACAGGCATTGCTATAACCCTTTCTGTTACAGTTAGTTATGCAGGCTCCAGTGCACCTTTTTCAATTATTAGCAATACACAGTATCCAAGCTGTCTCTCCTTTGAGCCCCATTATTAAGGACAGAGGGGATCTATGTAACTCCTTTGCCCTGTGCAGACAGGAGGTAATTTTGCATGCACGGCTGCCTGCTTTCAGTAGGTATGTGCTTGCTCCGTGCACGATAACCTCTCTGTGAGCATAGATTTTGTGAGCAAAATTTAGGTTTTGATGTTTCAGTAACACATGCTTAACTCACAAGTTCATGACTTAACCTGGACTGCTGTTCGATTAAAAATACCAGTTTAATATTTTATCAATTACATTGTCAGGGTACTCAGGTTACTGGAGCCATTTCCTGATGTTAATATTCTTGGACAGTCTTTTTTGCTTAATTAGGACCTTTTGGAAGACCTGTACCTTGGGCACTATTATCTTAAGCTTAGCCATCTCAGTTGTTGTACTTCCCATTTCAAACTGGAATTACCATCACTTCGGTCCTATGTTCTGCACTTGAAGACCATAGGTTTCTTTCTGCACAGTTGCTTTCTGTCTCTTCCAAATAAACTTGGTTTTCTTGCTTTGACGGTTCTTGGTGTCTCTGACAGGCTTTACTTAGAGGTACTTTCAATGCTCTCTGCAGTTTTCTGTAACCCAATTTCCACCTTTCTCCCCGTGATTTAGAATGGTGATAATGTTTATTTTACTACATCATATGTACTTTTTTATATGCTACTTAATAAATTTAAAATGCTTTGCCTAGACTGGGCAAAAGGATTGAGAAGAGAAGAACACGTGAGTACAAACACAAAATATTAGATAAGCTCTTCAGGAGATTCTCCTTTTGATAGTATTGGTGATACCTGTTCTGAGGCCATCCCAAGTGAAAACATTTCACACTGTTGTACTTAGAAAATATAGTGTTTGTATTTCTATTTTAACACTGCCTTGACATAGGGCTGAATACCAAGACAATCCCCTTGAGTTCCTTGTAATGAAATGCACTCTCCTCTTGTTTCCCATTAGAGTGGATTATAACTGTTTTAAAGGACCTGGGAACATGAGGAGCTATGCATTCCTGTATGAGTATCTTCCAATATATTCTTATCTTTTGCAAATGCAGTTTTGTTATCAGCCTAAAAAAAGAGTCCAACAGCTATAAAGCAATGTCAGTGTAATCGGCAGCTATTTTGCAGGAAAAATAGCAACCCTCCCCATATCTTGTTCACCTTTTAAATCTGAGAAGGATATCAGGTTTTAGTCGCAGTAAATACTTCTTCACAGGCTTTCACATTCATAAGAGCTGCTTGCACTTCATAGTAAAATGTGAGCATAAATTGGTTGTTCCAAACATGGTTCCAAGACAAATGGTTCTCTACTTTTAGCCTTACTTGGTGTCTTGCTTTTATTTCTCAGTTATCATGATTCTTAGCTACTGCATTTTATTACACAAACAGCCTTGTAGGTTGGGTTTGAACTTTTTATTTTTCTCCATGTGGAATAGAGAAGACATGGCATGTCACAAACACACTGTCCTACACCTGTTAGGCAAAGAAATTATATGGGGAAAAATACACAAAGCTCTGTGGAATGTCTCATCACTGGAAGAGGATTATATGGTGAAGGGGAAAGAGCTGTAACAGTCAAATGACAAATGATAATTTGATGAATTAGACAGTAGACAGGTGGGTCTACTGTCTAGCTTGGATACGTCTGGAGAAAGTAAGCTGAGTCTTGGCATGAGTGTCAGGTAACAGGCACCTTACTTAGCATTCGTAATATATATTTCTATGGTCCGTATCCTGTTCTTTTGTGGAGAATCTCTATGAAAATATTAACCCCTGGTAACCTGCTCCTTAGCAATAATGACCTATTCCAAGGCCTGGATCTGGGTCATAAGCAAACTTTCAAGTAGTTTTCTCAGAGACTTTCCCAAGGCATGAGTCTGACAGCCCAGAAAGAAACATTATGGACTGAAGTGATAAAAACAGTACGGTTACAATGCCAACTGGAGTAAGCAAACTGCTAGATACCTTTCTGAACAGACTGGTATTTTACAGCAAAAATCTCAGGTCAAAGGGCTGACTAGAGAACTAATTCCCTGGAAATTATTAGTCTAAAGGAGCTTCCTTTTCCTCAATTCTGATAAAAACACCCTCTACTGAATAGTTTACAGGAGTGAAAACTCTGCAGAAAGGGTTTGTAAATATAATTTTCAAACACATTTTCTCACAAATTAGTATGGTCCAACATTTTCTGTTGGTAAACATAGTTTCAGCCTTCTCTCCTGTGCTGAAAGCTGCCACATTTTCTCTTGAGGCCATGGACTGGTTTGAAAGGTTCCCTGGGGGTCTGCTGTAAGGGGTCTCTCTTTGTTACCTGCTCCTGGAAGAAGGGGTGTTCTCTCTGCCTGCCAGGAAAAACTTTCTCAATACAGCCCACAGCACTCCCAGGCCCTGGCTGACCCTTCCAGCCTGGCTGAGAGCATTCAGCCCCATGTCAGGGTGCACCTCACGCAGGGAGCATTAGAGTGATGCTTGCAGACTTTACCTCCAGTGACAGATGTGAGATGAATTTGTTGGTTTCCTTTGGCTTCAACTCTAGCACCAGAAAGATGATGGGGAAAATTAATGCAAACTTATTTGAGCAAAGGAAATTCTTAGTATGAGGTTTGGAAGCTGAGTGACAAAGGGAAAAACAAAACAGCAAAATGTAATTTTAAGTCACCTCCAAAGAGCTTTCATGTCTCACATCTCTTCTCACTGACTTCTGGAGAGGAATTTCAATAATCAGAAGTCACGCATAGCAGCAGGGTCTTCCTCTTTCCTTACCTCTGTCCCTTTCTATGTAAATTAGGAATTCATTGTTTTCCTGGGGACATCCCTAAAATTCTTCCAAAGTTGCTGCAACATTTCAATCCACAAAGGATATATCATAAAAAGAATTAATTGTACTTGCGTTCTTGTAAACCAAGCTCATCCATATCTTTCAATACTACAACTTGTTTTGCAGCTCTGTCACAAGTAGTTCACTCCCATTTATTGTTAGTTTGGGAAAATGGTTCACAAGCTCCAGATAAGCCAGGTTCTTAACTCTTTCTGAGTTAACAGTTGTGCTTCCTTGCAGTACTGAAATTTATTTTAAAAGAGATAAGGTGAAGAAGTTTTCAATTAAACCTCTCACAGTTGCATACCTCAAACCTACCCAGAAATAGGTGTTCTAGCTTCAAAACTCTGCCTTAAAACATCACAGATCATGCTCAGACAGGGGACATAGTTGTAAACCTGGACCTCATGTCCAAAGCCAATATATACACAACTTCTTATACGTACCTGTACCTTGCTACCTACAACTTTGTGAAGTATGAAAGAACATCATTATAACAATCATAGAATCATAGAATCATTTCAGTTGGAAGGGATCTTAAAGATCATAGCATTCCAACCCCCCTGCCATGTGCAGGGACACCTCCCACTAGACCAGGTTGGTCAAAGCTCCATCCAGCCTGGCCTTAAACACTTCCAGAGCATCCACAACTTCCCTGGGCAACCTGTTCCAGTGCCTCACCACCCTCACTGTAAAGAATTTCTTTATGGTGTCTAATCTAAATCTCCAATCTCCCCTCTTCCAATTTAAAACCATTGCCCCTTGTCCTGTCTCTGCACTTCCTCGTAAACAGTCCCTCTCCGGCTCTCCTATAGGCTCCCTTCAGATATTGGAAGGCTGTTATAAGGTCTCCCTGGAGCCTTCTCTTCTCCAGGCTGAACAACCCCAGCTCTCTGAGCCTGTCTTCATAGGAGAGGTGCTCCATCCCTCTGATCATCCTCATGGCTCTCCACTGGACCCATTCCAACAGGTCCACGTCCTTCCTACGTTGAGGACTCCAAAGCTGGACGCAGTACTCCAGGTGGGTTAGAATCCCCTCCTGTCACCTGCTGGCCACACTTTTCTTGATGCAGCCCAGGACATGGTTGGCTCTCTGGTCTGCCAGTGCACACTACTCCCAAGTTCTTCTCCTCAGGGCTGCTTTCCAGCCGTTCTCCACCCAACTTGTATTTGTGCCTGGGATTCCCACGTCCCAGGTGCAAGACCCTGCACTTGGCTTGGTTGAACTTCATGCAATTTGCACGAGCCCACGTCCAGGTTCCTTTGGATGGCATCCCTTCCCTCCAGCATGTCAACTGCGCCACCGAGCTTGGTGTCATCTGCAAACTTGCTGAGAGTGCACTCTATCCCACTGTCCAGTTCACCGACTATAGTCAGTACTGACCCCTGAAGAACACCACTCATTACTCGCCGCCACTTGGACATTGAGCCATTGACTGCAACCCTTTGAGTGAGGCCATCCAGCCAGTTCCTTATCCACCGAGTGGTCCATCCGTCGAATCCTTGACTTTCCAATTTGGAGACCAGGATGTCGTGCTGGACAGTGTCAAATGCTTTGCATAAGTCCAGGTAGATGATGTCAGTTGCTCTGCCCTTGTCTACCAAGTGTGTGGCAGTATCATAAAAGGCCACCAAATTTGTTAGGCATGATTTGCCCTTGGTGAAGCCATGTTGTCTGTCTCCAATCACCTCCTTATTTTCCGCATGCCTTAACAAAGATTTCAGGAGGATCTGCTCCATGATCTTGCCAGGCAGAGAGGTATGACTGACTGGCCTATAGTTCCCCAGGTCTTCTTTGTTTCCTTTTTTGAATATTGGAGTTATGATCCCCTTTTTCCAGTCTGCAAGGACTTCGCCAGATTGCCATGATTTCTCAAATATGATAGAAAGGGGCTTATCAACTTCATCTGCCAGCTCTTTAGGACCCGTGGATGGATTTCATCAGGTCCCATGGACTTATGCACCTTCAGGTTCCTTAAGAGGTCTCAAACATGATCTTCTTGTACTGTGGGTGGTTCTTCACTCTCAGAGCCCCTGTACTTGCCTTCTGTGACTTGGGCAGTGTGGTTTGAGCCCTTGCTGTTGAAGACTGAGGCAAAAAAGTCCTTCAGTAGCTCAGCCTTATCCATATCCTGGGTAACCAAGTTTCCCATTTCCTTCTGGAGGGGACCCACATCTTCCCTCGTCTTGCCTTTATCGCTGATATAGCTATAGAAGTTCTTTTAATTATTTTTCACATCCCTGGCTAAATTTAGTTCTGCCAGGGCTTTTGCTTCCCTGATCTTGTTTCTGGCCACTCCGACAGTTTCTCTGTATTCTGCCTAGTCTACCCTTCCCTGCTTCCACCCTCTATAGGCCTCCTTTTTGGTCCTGACTTTGTCCAGCAGTTCCTTGCTCATCCATACAGGCCTGCTGTCTATTCTGCATGATTTCTTCTTTTTTGGGATGCATCTCTCCTGAGCTTGGAGGAGGCGATCCTTGAATACCACCCAGCCCTCTTGGGCCCCTCTCCTCTCCAGTTCTTTTTCCCATGCTACCTGGCCAATCAGGTCCCTCAGGAGATCAAAGTCTGCTCTACTGAAGTCCAGGGTAGACAGCTTGCTGCACACCCTCCTTGCTGCCTTATGAATCTTGAATTCTATCATCTCATGATCACTGCAGCTGACAATATCTGCAACAATGTGTTGCTTTAGAACAGCATTCTTGTCCTGGGGTCAGATGGTAAAGAGTAATTGTACTGCAGTCAGCACCATGATTCCTGTGTAAACACATTCTTCTGTATCCCATGGAATGCATAATAATGGATGAGAGGAATAATGCTCGGCGTGGATGAATGCCAGAGTACCAAAAGGCACAAACACATGATGAGGCAGCCCACTCTTCTTTTGGGGACAGTGCGCCATGGGGAGCATAGCTTTTGGGGGGTTACTATTTCTTTCACTGGACAAATTACACTGTAATGCACGTTGAAGGAAGGCAGTAACCCTACTAAGAGATTTCAGTGCTATTCAACCTAACCAAGATATGCAGGCTCATCAGGTTACTTCATATATCTAAGCCATAAGACCTCAGTATCCCAAAGAGCACAATATCTTGTAATTTTATCCTTTCTGAGATGTCAAGAAACAACTATTTTTCCCTTGCTCACCTCCTATATAAGCAGCCTCATAAGTTTGTCAAAGCACACATATTTAAAATTTTGAGTCTTTACAATAATAAAACATAGTCAAGGCCTTGTTTTACAGTCAGTTGTATCCCAGGGCACTGGGCTAGCCCTCTGCTCCCGTGTGCTGCAGCGAACACTAATCTGAAAGATGGCATTTCCATCATCATTCATTGTATTTGGGTTCAAATGACTTTTTTTCTGGCTTTGTGTCAAATATGTGTGCTGGGACATGTCATAGTTCTAGTAATTATTGATGCTTTTTTTTTTTTTTTAAATTACAAACATCTGTCTGTAAAGAAGATATTTTTTCAGGAAGGTGAATTCCATCTTCAGTCTGAGGTCTTGTGCTGGGATTGTTCTGCAAAAATATGCCACCGTTTTCCATAACACCATGTCCTGGAAAGTACTCATTGTCTTCTGTTTGATGAAGAAATGTCTCAAACATACTGGCCTTGGTACCAAAGTCACCTCAGCGTTTATCATTTCTTCATTTGCCAGGAGTTTTCTTTTCTCTCCTTTAGTAGCCTTGAGATAGATAAACCTCTTCAAAGTAGCGGTTTGGAGTGCCTTCCAATGAAAACCCTACTCAGGAAGAGTGGGAACTCTATTACCCCACACATCTATACAGTTCTTCTCCTCAAAGATCTCAGTGTAACCAGTAAACAAAAACACAAAACCAAAGCAGAATGGTTGATTATTCTTTTTCTCCACACATTTGTATTCAGCAGAACTTAAAGAAAACACCTCCTAAATCCCTTCTGAATAATTTAGCTTGAAATGTTTACCCTTTGACAAAAAAGCACAAAATAACTAGGAAATACAAAGTCCTGAAACCATTCCCAGAAGCCACTGTTGCATACACTGTCTACTTATTTCAGTTCCTTTATGCTCAGCAAGACCTTAGGGTTTCTGTTCAGTACAGGGCACATGGAAATACAAAAGACACTCAGCTCTCCTTCCTCATGGGAATGGGAATCTCAACAGAAGAGAAAGAGGACCGGTTCACTGTGAAATTTACTGTTACAGTGAAAGTTATTCTCCAGCGTGCACCAAGATATTCAACATAGCCAGAGTTCTCTTTTCATTTAAAGAGCAAATTGCAAAGCAGTACACATTTTACTACTTAATTTTTCAGTGTGCTTATGATTTTATGATAATTAATCACCATACTCTATGAGACCACCTTCTTATGACACAAGAATCTCCTGCTCCTTAGACCCCCTTCTTATAAGTACCTGAGCAATAAATTAAATATCGAAGGCTGAAAACACATGTAACAACATAATATATCAAAAAATAATATGTTTATTGTGATGGCTTCCAAGAAATCAGAGTCCTATCTGTTGAAAGGCTCTGGGGAAGGATAAAAGTATAAGCAAGCTGTAATGATGCAGTTGAGCCAGGAGGCCGAGCTATCTGAAACACATTATTACTGTTAAAATTATTATTCAAAAATCAACTGATTGAGCAGATACAATGGAATGTTTCAGGTTAGGTGACTAATGAGATAAAATAGACAAGAAGAAAAACTCCTAATTGTATCTTAGAAGTAAATTAAAGGAAAAGACAAGAATGAGCCCAATACTTAGGATGAAAGGGGAAAAAGTAATGGGTGAAAAAATGGCTGAAAAGTTATAAGTCTTTCGTATTTCAAATATAATGAAAAATTTGTTCTCCTATATGGTTAAAATAATAAGAATGAAAAACACAAGTAAGAACCCTGGCTCAAAAAAACCTTCATTATTATAGATATTCTCAAATTTGAGGGATCATAGCAACTTCCTACTTTCTTTCCTTCAAGAAATCATGGAAGACAAGAAAACTTAATGGCAAAGATAATTCCAATATTGAGCAGAGTAGAATGGAATTATAAAAATATGCCATTTTGATGGCCAGGAAGAATCGAAAACAAATTATTCAAAGCAGTTTGTAAGTATCTAAAGGATAATAAAGTAATAAGGAAAAAGAAATTCCTTTCTTTTCCAGAGAAATCATTACATGTACGGAGGGAGAAGCATCAGGAGGATGTGTCTTAACTTTTGGCCTTTGAGATCTTCCTGCACTCTCTCAAAGAAGATGTGTATAAATGACAGTTTTGGCAAGTCCACACCTGACAACAGACATCTGCTCCAGAGCTATTTTTCAACCATTTTTTATATCAGATTCTCTCTGACTCTGTCCTGTGCTCAATATTCTTCAATATTTTTAATAGTTTGTATGAAAGAACTTTCATTAAAAACTGACTAAGTGAAGATGGTGGGCAGGGTTCAGGATGATCTTGATAGTCTGAAGAATCATTTGATATAAAAAAGGTGAATTTCAACAAAGGTGAAATTCAATGTATTAGATGTTGGGATATAATACGGAACAGATATCTTCAATAGCTTCACAGACTAACTCTGAATCAACTATGTCATACTGTTGTAAAAAGACATATGTCATATTTTGGTGTTTCGAAGGTTGCTGTTCTGCTGTATCTGACACTGGTGAGGACTTAGTTATAGTACTACATTTAGTTAGGCCATCATATTTTAAGATGCAGTCGAAGAAAATGTAGAGAAAGCCAACAAAAAAAAGAGCTTTGGAAAATAGGACCCATTAAAAAGCTTGGAAAGATATGGTTATATTTAGCATACATATAAATGAGCTAACAAGGGAGGAAAGACATGAAAAGCCTTCCAATCCTGCAACAGCTCTTATTTTTATCTTTTTTTTTTTTTCTGTTAGCAGAATAATTCTCTCTTGTACTCCAAGTCCACAGAGGGTAGGGCAACAAGCATATAGGCTAATTTACTACAATTTTTGTTTTTAAATTTGGAAATAATTTATCATTTCAAAGTGAGTAAAGAATTAGAAAAGATAGTCTAAGGAGGCTGTATAATCTTATTACCTAGAGGATGCATTTAAATTTTATCCTGTTGTAATCTTAATCCTGTTGTAATGAGGGTACCCTTTCTCAACCTCTGTTTCTGAGGAATATTCTTTTCATGTTCTGGGTATACAAATGGTTACCAACCAATGTAAAATCACCATAATTCATTCAGTCCTAAAGGCAGCCCAACACCTACTGGGTGTAGCAACGGAGTTTGTCCAGCCAACTCCCTGTAGGTCATTGCTTTGCTACAAGCATACTCAGGCTGGTAAATTCAACAGTAGGAACCTTCTTCTGCCAGCCTCTTTCAGACCTAGCTGTAACCCCCCTTTTTAATGGGCCACCCACAAGGCTCTTTCATGGCGATTATAGCCCCCTTTGCCAGAAACATATTGTTTCTGGTGCCAGCTCTGAGCCTTTCATCCCAATATCCAAGCCACCGAACCCTCTTTCTGCAGCCAGCTCCTGGTCTATTTAACTTCACCCTGCTACTCCAAAAGCCACATAGCCTCTGGCTTTCTGCAGCTACTGGTGGTATTTCCCTTTTTGTGCTAGAAGAATTATTAAGTTCTCTCATGGATATGCACCAAAACTCAATTAAATGAGCCTGGTGGCTCACTGCTCATCTTGGTGAGTGATTTCAGGGAAGACTGCAATCCCTCAGACTAGAATTTGGCTGGGTTGAGAAACTGTTCTGGTGGGAAAAAACTGTCCTTCAACAAATTTGGTATCTTAATCCTGTTTATTGGAAATAATTCTGAGGTTTTTTTAAGAGATTGTGACTTCAGCTTTGTAGTGTATTACTTTTTCCATCCTTTCATAGAGAAATAGAAACACCTTCAGCTTGCAACCAAACCATTCCTTCCAGCACGCTTATATTAAGCCTAGAAATAAATATCTTCTTACTTGCATAAATTTAGATATGTCTGAGCCTTCTTTCTGTGGCTGAACTGAGGCTTAAGAAAAGATTCACATTTCTCTGTGTTTCCAAAGTGCCAATAGCACCAACATCACTCAGCAAAGTTTCTTGCACTTTTTCAGGTGCAAAGTGAAGGAAACTGTACAAAGAATGTGAATTCGCATGGAAGCCAGACTTTCATAAATAATATATTGGAAAAAAACTTACTGCTTTGGTGTTAAAAATAGATGTTCTTTTTAAGTATTGGTACTAAAAGCATGTTATTTGGAAACAGAGTTTTAGAAGGTAATTCAGATGTCCTATTTCAGGTGCTCCATGCAGATAAAATTTCATTGATGTAACTACAATTTTCCAAAGCAATTTACAAGCATGTGTGTTTCGTGGTCTGAAGTTAAATGGAGGCTTCCTGTAAGAGGCCAGTAAGCAGAAGTGTAAAGCAATGAAATTCTGAAAATCTGTCTTTTGCTTGAAAATTGAGATCCTTGCCTCTCTAAAGGGCTTTGTGTGTAAAGTTGTCAAAAAGATGAATATTTAAACAAATTTAGTGCTAGTAAAGAATTGTGAATGAGAAAGAGAATTACCATACATCAAAGAGATGCTTTTCCACAAAAAGAATATTTTAATGTTATTTGATATTTTAAAAAAAAAATGGGGCAGGGAAACAGAGTGTCACAAAGGATTTGGAATTAGAAAAAGACTGAGGAGTCAGAAAACTCCTCAGTCAATGTGGGTAAAAAAATTAAACTAATGTTTTCAGACCTGGATAATTATGATAAAGTACCAAAATAGAAACATTTTATTTTTAATCTCTCTGCCTGAGGACTCTGACTCACGTTTGCAAGAGGAGATAGTTGGGTCAAGTCTTATATCAGAGCTCCACTTCTACTCACCCCAGAGCTTTCCATCCCTGTAGGAAGTATAACTGAACAACATGTTCATCAGCTTCACTTTATCTGCAATCAGTGGGAAGGCAAAAGTACTAGAAAGCAATCAGATTTCCCTCTTTTCTCAATTATGCATTTTTGTTCAAATATTCTGTATACAAATGCTTGATTTCTATTCATCACTGGACTGAAACAAGGATGACTAACAAAATCACTGGCATGAGACTGATTCAGCTGAGATGGGAAGTAAGCCTAGTATGTCAGAGTGTTTACATATATTGCAGGTTATACATGCAGGGCAGAGTAAATAATGAGAGAACAAGAATTTACAAGCCAGTAATGACTGTAGAAAAGCTTTGAGAATTAATTGGGGAAAAAAGCTGGGTGAACTTCTATAATCACTAGAATTCCTCCAACCTACTTTCTGAGGCATACATGCTTTATAGTGTTTAAAGTTTTACTCTTACCCAGGATGAAAAGGAAAAAGGAAAATAATTTCACCAAATCACATGAGGTGTAACCTACTTGAAAGCTAACAAAGCACTTCCCAGATGAAACAGTCTCAACACGTTATCTTTTTGCTCTTCTTTGCATGTGAGAATAATTTCACATGCACTGACACAGAGAAGATATTTTTTTCCTTATTTAACTTGGTAATAGTTTCTGTTTCTGCTAATGTGTTTATAGACCTATAATTGTTCTTTTTCACAGTTAAAAACTTGGGCTCTGAGGTGAGAAAGTGTGCAAAAGAGAGAAGGGAGAACGTAAGAAGAACTAAGTGGAGAGCAGCAGCTGTGGAAACATTTCAGGTTTTACTCGTAAAAAAGCAGGAGGACAAGTGCAATCCTCAGCTGAAAATTTTCTCTGTGTCAACACAGCAACCCTTTTCTTATGCATTGCAATTTAAAGCAAACGTACACAAATATACACACAGACATGCCTTCTAGTTTTCTTGTTCTCTCATGTCACATGCATATACAGCATGACTACAACAAAAGCTGTCTGTGGCAGGCCCAGGAAGTCCACAACAATTTTTATTTCTCTGTTCCTTCTTACAATCGAAAAGAGACATCAAAATATTGAAAAGGGATTAAAAGGAAAAAAAAAAAAAAAAGAGGAAGGAGAAAAAGAAGGCCAAATGTCTAAATCTTTTCTTGTGGTAGCAGTATCAGAAATGTAGGTAATACAAACTAAATGTAACTAATACAAGTTTGAATTGCTTTAATGGTTTTAATGGTACTTCCACCAGTAGCTGGTGACCTATGATCTTTAAGGTCCCTTCCAACTCAAACAATTCTATGATTCTATGATTCTAAACAGCTGAGGGAACTGGTGTTGTTAAGTCTGGGAAAAGGAGGCTGAGGGGAGACTTCATCACTCTCTACAACTACCTGAAAGGAGGTTGTAGCAAGGTGGGGGTCAGTCCTCTCCCAAGTAACAAGAAATAAAACAAGAGGAAATGGCCTCAAGAGGAGGTTTAGATTGGTTATTAGGAAAAATTTCTTCATTGAAAGGGTTGTGAAACATTTGAACAGGCTGCTCAGGGAAGCAGTTGAATCACCATCCCTGGAGATATTTTTAAAAGATGAGTAGATGTGGTGCTTAGGGACATGGTTTAGTGCTGGTTAGCAGTTGGACTTGATGATCTTAAAGGTCCTTTCCAACATAAATGATTCTAAGATAATGTATTTCTGTACTGACTACAAACTGTTTCAAGACTTCAGTTGACCAAATATTCAACAGACTCCTATACAGGAGTCCTGTTTAGACACATTAGTCTCTACAGAGCAGTTCAGATCACATGTCTAAATATGTGTATAGCACACACGTAGACATCATAGGCTAGGCAAAATTAACCTCACTTCTAAACCTTAAATATCTGAAGTTAGGAGAGATAAATCTCTCTCTCAATTTCTTCTTGAATGTTTTCAAATCACCCAAATCAATATCTCCTACATGAATGCTGAAAGACACTGTGAAAAAAGGAGTCCTCAGCTAGTGTGATTGGTGTTGTCCTAGAGTCTCAGGGATTTACACCTGCTAAGAGACGCATTGAGTGCTTGGGCCAAGGGATGTTACACTGATGTCACTTTTCCTGACTGTGGAAAAGCTCCTCAGTGTACAGGTGTAGAGATAAGTACAGTACTGGAAATTTTTCTGAGTACTGAAAATGAATGTACATTTCTGTGTTATTGCTTACTTGAGGTAGTAACTTCTTTTTTTTCATTCACTGAAAAATTTAAAAGGAAACTAGCACTACTGAATGCTTTCTTAATATTACCTATATTCAGTATCGGACATTGGTGGAATTTTACAGAAAGACTATGCTATTCATGTAGGAGATATTGGCTTGGGTGATTTGAAAACATTCAAGAAGTGTTGGAAGGATGTGAGGGACATTCCTAAAAAGGAAGAGATAAGTGTAACTGGTTAGAATAATTATCTATAAATTCCATGGAAGCAAGGGAGTTGACATTTTCAAAGAAGCAATATATTTTCTTTCATCATGGCCCGTAAAGAATTTTAAATATTTGATAAAAATGCCACAAATGTAACATGTCATGCTATAAAAGTTATGATATGAAATATTGATTTTGACTGGCTGGGAAATAACATGTTTATCTTGGTATTGCAAGATTTGCATGTTGGAGAAAAAGAATCAATCAAACACATTACATAAGACAGAAATCAAGTCTTTATACAAGACATGCTGAAACAAAGCCAGCCCAACCCAGGAAAACCTGTTGATCACCCTTTAAAAAAAAAATCAGAAAGTTGTTTGGGCAGATTATGGGTGTGATGTTTATCAGCATAGCCTGCCTGGTTTTACAGATAGAAAGCAATTGTCTTGCTGAAAAGGATCTCGTTAGTAATTACCTTTTAATGCAAACATTAACTCCTTTAAAAGTGATCACCCTCATAAATAAGTGATAAGCAAATAAAAAAGCTCAAGACTTTAGTTTTTATTTACACACATGCATTTTATTAGGAAAACAATCAATGACATCATCTGACTATCTGAATTTTTCCAGTGATAATTTGTGATGTTTATAAAGAGTGAACTGCAATCCTATTTAGAATTACTTATTAAAATATCTCAGATAAATCCTCAGTGAATAATTTGGTTATTGTGGCTTTTTCTCATGATCAAACCACTTGAAAGTTATTTATGTTTTTTTCAATTTAAAAATAATTCTTTTTTGCAATTCAAATTTATTCACCAGATATTTCTTGCAAATAATTTTTATATGTAAACTCTGCTGTGAGGAATATGCAAAATCCAAATTGTGCTACAACATGCTGATCACATGATCTTCCTTTGTTCCCAAGTTGGTTGAATAAAACTTGTGAAGAGCTTTCTTCACAAGAAGAAGAATCTACATTTATTTGCTAATGCTTCATTAGAAACGTATTGTTTAACTGATCATTCCTGTTTGAAATTATAGCCATGGAAATAAATACAAGAATGATTAGGCAAAGCAGTTTCAATTTGCCATTTGTAATGAATATGCATGATAGTGTATGTGCATCTTAATTTAGTTCTTTTACCTGACTTTAGCCAAAACCAGTGAAAGACAAGAGCTGTGATTACATTACTTGACTTTAGTCACTCTGATTAATTGCTGCTGTGTTTCTTGGGTATGGAACAGGAAACATTGAACTGAGAAAATCTGTGTATCCAATTTGGCTCAGTAAAATCCATGTTATGCTGCCTTCTCAAAGGACCCCTAAAGACTGACATTTGCAAACCCATGCTCTCCACAGCATCAGTAATCCACCACTGACCTATTTTTGTACTGTGTTTATGATAGTTGAACTGTCTTTCATTATACAGAATAGGCATGTTTACTAAAAATAAATAAATTAAAAAAAAGATGTTAAATGAACATTTTAAGCCTGTCCATAACCACCTTTTAGTATAATACTGTCACAGATGATGCTGTAAATCCTTCAAGATTGTGTTCCCTTAGTTCAGTTATGTCTTTTGTTCTTAACCAGCTTTGAAATAGACTATAACAATATGGAAGATTATGTAAGAACATAAAAAGAACTTTAAAAACTCTCACTAGTTTTTTGAGGATTTTTTTTTAAAAAGATCAACATGCATTTTCTGCAAGGAAAGCTCATCATCTTTGACCTATCACCTGAAATACATGAAACCTTGTTATTTTTATGATTTTTTTCATGTTGCTCACAGATGACTCCCTAAGCAATTCATTCTAGATAATGCTATACCACCTGCAAAGAAGTTGCTGCCTAATATATGATGTAATTATAATTCAGTAAGCAGTTTGATAAAAAATGGTGGCAAAAGTCACAAAAAGAATTAATTTTCTGGTAACAAATAATTTTTAAGCTGCGTTAAACTGAAATGAAGAAATAGAAAAACATCTCCAGATTAGGAAAATTCTATGTGTAGAAACACATAGCCACTTCTGCATACCTGCCCATGACCTAATGTAAACACACAGTCTCAGTTCCCTCAGATCCCTTTGGGGATAGACATTTTCTAGTATCCGGTTGATATTTTCTTATGCAGTACATTTTTTTAGCAGAGGCAGTGTTATGTCAGGCAGGTATCTCTTGTCAGTTCAGGAGCTATCAGTTGATCATGATAGCTTCCATGTAGCATTAACCCTAGTGTTGCCTAAAGCAGAATTAGATCCTCTTTCAGCGTCTCTATTGCTATAAGTGAAGAGGAAGAAGACTGCCCTCTACTTCAGAGCCCTGGAACAGGCTGCCAGGGAGGTCATGGAATACTCTTCTTTGGAGATTTTCAAGACCCACCTGGATGCAGTCCTGAGTAACATGTTCTAGCTATGAGTAATCCTGCTTCGGTGGGGGAGTTGGATTAGATGATCCCTTCCAACTCTAAAAAATTCAGTGAAATTCAGTGAAATACTTTCTCAGACCTTATTTTGATCAGTGAAAAAATAGTCAGTCCATTTCTGTTTCTAGAGGTTTTTGGACAGAAACTAGCTCCTTTGTAAGTGCCCCAGTTTAGCTGTCTCTGGCTCTGATCTTTTCTAAATCTTCAGTGATTTCAGAAATTCTGAAGTAGCTTCAGCATGAGACACTGCTCTGTTAGCTCTTATGCTTTGCAGAGCAATTTCCTCTTGCTGAGTCAATCAAAATAGCCAAACCAACCCCATAACTATCTACAAAGAAATGACTGGCTCGATAGATGAGTGGAGAGCACTGAACACTGTCTGCCTTGACTTCTATACGCTTTCAAAACTGTCTTCCATAAGATCCTTATAGAAAAACTGATGGAATATGGACTGGATGAGCTGACAGTGTCTTGATTGAAAACTGCCTGAATGTTTGCACTCGGAGGACAGTGATTAGTGGTGTGGTTTAATTGGAGGCCAACAACAAGTGATGTGCACCAGGGATTGATGTTGGGTCCAATACTCTTCTACATCTTCATTGATGATCTGGATGATGGGACAGAGTGTACCCTCAATAGTATTACTGATGATGCAAAGCTGGGAGAAGTGGTTGATACACCAAAGGGTCATGCTTCCATTCAGAGCGACCTCGACAGGCTGGAGAAATGGGCTAACAGGGACCTCATGATGTTCCATATGGGAAAATGCAAATTCCTGCACCTGGGAAGGAATAACCTCAGGCACCAATACATCCTGGGGGCTGCCTGTCTGGAAAGAGGAACTAGGTGCCCAGTGTGCTGTGTTTGAGCACTGAAACAGGTTACTCAGAAAGGTTATAGGGTCTCCTTCCTTGGAGATATTCAAAATTCATCTGGATGTGGTCCCAGGAAACTTTCTCCAGGTGACCCTGCTTGAGCAGGGAGCTTGGATCAGGTGACCCCTCTCAAAACTCAACCAATCTCTTGTTCTGTGAAAATATTAAAGAAAAAAAGAGTTGGCTCATTGACTTAAGCATGATAAGAATTACACTCCACTATGAGCATTTGAAATATTGGAAATATTCACCTGTCTCAGGTGAAATAAATAAATGACCATTTTCATCTGCAAAAGCAAATGTTTTTCTAATAGAAATTCTAAAACAGAATCCAAAAACAGGTCAAAAAAGCTCTTTGGCCTGAGAAGGATGAATCCAAGAGAAAAAAGCCAGCTTTCTCCAATTGTTCTGCAACAAACCAGCATCTGAGGTTGCTGGAGTTCTCCAAGGGCAGAACAGCTGCCCTTGAAAACTACTGTAGCTGAAAAGTAGTGAATAAGAGGAGAACTAACCTTGACAGAGGAATGCTGGACAACAGGGAAAGGATATGAATTCATGTAATGCAAACTGATGTCTACACTTACATTTAAAATCATCCTTGAACAGCCTGAACTAACTGAATCTAATTTCTTTCTCTAGTTCAGGTTTTGCAGCTCCCACTGAAGTGATTCACAACATGCTATTATAACCCCTCTATATTGCAACCAGATATCTTTCAGTTGGGTTTGCCATTAGCAAATTTTTCTTTGCCTAAATTTAACATCATATCAGTAAGCTCCAGTCTCATATAGTCAGTCATAGCAAGTGAGACAAGCCAAAGAAGAAATAAAGTTGCTTGCTTGGGAGCAAGACAGAGGCCACAAGAGTGGTGAGAACTTTCACATTCAGTGTGGAGGATCCTGCATTTCTCAGAGGACTCTGAAGCATATCCAATGATTATTGAAGAGAAGGCAACTGAGGTAGGGAAATTCTGACAGGTGTGTTATTATTTTTTCTAGATCTGTGCATGTTTATGATAAACAGAACATAATTATGTTTTGAAAACCCTGTTAAGTCTTGTACTCTCTTACTTTCAGTTATTGTGGTGTGCTCAAGAATAAACCCTGTCTTGGAGCGTCTTGGATAAGGAAACATAAAATGCTTCATTCTCTTCATATCAGGAAAGTTAAGAGCACACATGACTTACGTTGAACACTGATGTGTTATCTAATCAGAGGGATAATTCCAAGGTTTGTATTTCTCTGTGATGGCAGCATACCTCACTGACCTGTGAAAATACATGGACAGATTTCTGATACTTGCAGACTCCCAAGTATTCTAGGTAGAAAGGTATAAATTCTGGTCTAATGACACTTACACCAAATGAATAACCCTTATCCAGAATGGTAATCAGGGAAGAATACAAACCAGAAAAATATGTTGTGTAAGGCCATTGATGTTGATGTAAAAACTTCAGAATTGGTTTTTCATTTATGGACCCCGTGGAAAAAAAAGGTTTTGTATTCCCGTTACCCCTAGACGTATTTCTATGTAGATTTAGCCACTAGTTTTAGTGGCAGCAATCATTATATTCATGGAAAGTGTTTTTCATTACCTGTTATAAAAATCACATTGCATGAGGAGATATCTATATCATACTAACAATCAAGAGTCATTTGCTTCATGGCACTTCAGGACCACATTTAAATGCCACTGCATTGCTTATTGCGTACTGATGATTAGTTAACTTTAATGTCCTTGATAATTGAATTAGACAGTTGACAAAAGATGAAAAAGGGAACAATATGTTTCATGTTCCTCAATGCCATACTTTTGTTATAGCACAGGGCTAAATTAGGTTTAAGAGTGAGCAGTAAAAGCAGATTCAGACCCTTAGTCCTTGCTCCAGAATATGAAGGCTAAGTCAAACAAACAGGAGGGTGAAACTGCTGTGAATCATTATACTATATACCATATAATGTTTGTAACTTGCATCCAAGACACTGGGAGAAGAAGCATCACATCCAACCCTAAAGGTCTACATTCTCTCCAGAAACACTAGATAACTCTGAAAGCAGATAAATCTTCTTTCTGGAAGGACATATCAGAAGATAAAGACAGAAAATGGACTAATGCCACAGGATTTGCCGCCTTCTGCAACTCTTACAACATAAGGAAGCAGATCTGGGAAAAGCTATCAATGATGTAGTATCAGAGAGAGCCAAACAATACAGAGAGAGACAAAAAAAAATCAGAAAAGCTGAATGACAAACTGAATATTAAATGCCAGTTGAACAAGTGCTACAGATCACAACCCAAGCTGGCGATAATATTTGTCCTAAAGGCCAAGGCACAGCCCTGAGCACTCCATGTTGCTAGTACGCTTACATTGATGTGGGTTTGATCTAACACAGCAAAGGTCTCCAGCATATGGGGTTGGTGAGACCAGCAGTTGTTTCCATTAAGGATTATAGAGAAGGACATTGTCTTTCAGAAGTGGGTGATAGAAATATAATTTAGCTGTACAGATATGATCTCTATGGTGCAACTTGCCTTCAGGGCCTGAGAATGGACCTGCTCCATCTTATGTACCAGTAAGATGCTTCAGATACAAGAATGTGAGATAGAACATCAACACTGAAATATAGAATGTACTCCTTTCTGTATATTTAAAACCATTTTTTTTTTCAGCTTGAGAGTTGTAGCAGTATTGGGAGTTAGAGGTTTTGCCTTTGCAGAAGTATACCCATCATTGCACACAGCTATTCATAAAGGCTGCTCTTCATTTGTATCTCGTCACAGGTGTGTTTAGAATTCATTCTGCATAATCTTAAAGGTCAGTGCACATGTTTATGGTTTTGCTGCACAAAGATTTGCTGTTGAATATAATTTTATGTCACAGTACTTATGCTCAATTCAGCTGAGGTCAGAAGAGAGAAAGAACGAACAAGGAGACAGGTATTATAAGAAAAACAGATTGTAAAGACTAAAAAACTTTATATTATCTATTTGAAGAAAGACAGAGAAATTGAGTCTGAAAATAGAATCTTTCAGTACATTATGAACAATTAGGAACAAGGTTAATATGGCAATCACTTCGGAAACAACTAAAGCAATTATGACATTTTAAAGAATGTTTAAAGATGAAATATTCACTGTAAACTGTAAATATTTTTTTGTTTGTAAATCTTTTTCTATGATAAACAGTAGAGTTTTATTCCATATTGCATTATAGAGTGCTATTCAATATAGTGTTAAAATGTCTGTTTGGACGTTGCATGCAAAATCAAGGCACTTAAGGAAGCCATGTGAATGTAATAGTATCTTAACTGTAATTGGATAAGAATGTGTATTTTCTTTCAAATCAACTAAAGAATCTAAATGTCCTTCAGGAATACATTTATTGTAATTGATAGATATGTTTCTTGTCATTGTAACACTATTATTCTCGTCTAGTTGAACTGTTCCTAGTTGTGTTCCACATATGCATGAAGTAGTGCTGTATGTTTAATTTTTTGGTGCTTGGGTTAAGGATGATTTGATATAATAAAAGGGATGTGCCTCATAAATGTAACATGAAAATTACAGGAACGCAACAACCTTTTCTACTGAAGAAGAGTTCATTTGTAAACCACAGACAAAAAGAAAAATAATCAAAAGACAAGGAACAGAAGGACAGTGATTCATTTATGTATTAGCTAAAGCAAATCCACTGCATTAAATTTCACTCTCTCTCCTGAATACCTAAATTGACCAGAACTCCTATCTCTTTTCATGTTAAAGGTATAGGAAAAAAAGAAAAGAAAAAAAAAAAGAGGAACTAACCACAAAGGAAAACAAAGCTAAAAATCTGTTCAATTTACATAACAGGAGAATGAGTTGTGTTCATGTCAGAGAAAATATTTGCCATTAGTTTGTGGGTCAGATTCTTCAATGGTGTTATTTAGACTGGTGTAAATGGGAATAGAATTACACTTTAATAATTTTCAAAACTCAATATCAACTCCTGGTCACTCTTTAGGAAAAGGAACGTAAAGAAACAGATAATTTGTGCAAGAATGGATAAAGCTATGTGCCTATCTCTCTTCCAAGTCAATTATTTTTGCAGGAGCCCAGCTCAGTAGCAAAAACCCAAACTGTTACTGCAACAGCTTTTTGGTTATCTGGGCAAGATTAATTGATGGTCTCAATCTCTGGAAAAAAACTAGCCACATAAACAAGACTGGGCTTGACTGTCTTCCTGACGTTGCAGTGTGTGCACCATTAAAACCAGCATGGACAGATCCTGTTTCACGAGCATAAAACTGAGTATAATTCTTTCTGCTCTAGAGATGGGCTGCCGATAGGAATAAGCCGAGGGAAGCGAGGTACATGTTTTCAGAGTCAGCATTCACTTTTTCTCTACACTCAATTACACTTCCTCTGTAAGAGTAGAGGATTTTTGACTGAGAAAGACCCTATTTTCAGCTGTTTGCCTGCTATGAACTCCTGTGCCAAAAATGAGCTGGTTCAGCTCTTTATATTGTGTTTCACTTGTCAGTCGGGTGCAGGTGTGTTTTAACTCAGCTCTGAGAATCTCTCCTGAGAGTGCATCTCCTCTGCACATCTGCAGCCAGGATGAGACCTGCATCAACACTCAGCACATACCCATGGGTTACAGAAGCGTAAAGGCTCCCTTCAAGGATCTGGTCCCTGGGTGACTTCTCCATTATTTAAAAAGTTTCTGGTGCAGCAGAAACATAAACCAAGAGCTGAATCTGCACTCAAAGTTCTGCATTTTGCTGTACCTCATATGTCCTGTGCTTCATAAAGAAATACTTATAAACTAAAAGCTCCTCTTTTTCAAAACTTTGGAGGCTGACTATGTTTTGGGTGTATTCTGTGAGTAGGTCTCTTCACTTTAATGTTAATTTTGTAGCAAATTACCATTTCAGAGCACATTAAAACAGACAGTATTTTCTTTCCCCACCCTTTCAAGTTTTCCTATGCTTATTGTGAAATACGTTCAAGCTGAGAGATGAGACAGGTTCTGCTGCTTAAATATGCTTATGTAAAGCCTACTTTACTTCTTGGCCATTGTTATGTTCGTTGTGCCTGTTCAGTGATACCCCAGGGTTCTCTCAGTGACAAAAGAGTCTGTGGTCTGGCAGGCTTCTGTTTGAAAAGGGTTAGGTTACTTCAAGAAAGAAAAGGTTGGGAAAGAAAAGCATACAACAAGAAAAAGCTTGTTTCATATAACTAAGTGTAAATAACTGAGGCTCTGCATGCATTTCAAAATTATCCTGGATTAAGATGGGATACACATACATATATACATATATGTATATATATATTCAGTACTACTGAATTCAGTATAATTCTAAGCACATGTCTTATTCAGGATGAGAGCACATTTGCCTGGAATTAGCTACTTCTAAAATACCCTCCTCCTGGAATAATTGTCTTAATTCGGATTTTTTTATGCTAAGCAGTCCCAAATGAAGTCTACATAGATGGACATTATAGATACCTGTTTATGAAAAGAATTCATTCTTGATTAGAAACAATAGCATATTATGTATGCTTGGAATGAGCAGTGTATACAAAAGGTTGAGCAAATGTGTGTTAAGGAAGATAATATGGGATAAGCACAAGGACCGTAAAACAAGCAAATTCATATTTATATTTAATTGTAAGAGAAATGTTAACCTTGAATGCTGAAATGTATCCAGACATTAAAACTAAATATTGACAGTCACCGGTGCTGGAATTTAGTTGTCTAAATAGAAACACATAATGAATACATTTGTAACTATATCTATTTACCTGTATTATATTGATTGTGCAGAGGACCTATGGGAGACCTCCTTTCTGGAGCAGCAACTGGCAGCCAGTTCATCTCAAATGGCAATAGGTACCTCTGTTTAAGTGACTGGATTCCATCTTTGGTGTCATTGCAGGTGTTTTTATTTCTGTGTACAAGAACCTATCTTCAAATATTCTAAATAAGAATTTAAGTACATAAAACAGTGTATTGATGTAATCTAGTTTTCTTTGGAAATAAAATACAGGTGATATTGATCCAATTTGATGAGGTCTTAGATTTCAGGATAATGGCTGATTCCATCAGTCTCTAGTGCTACATAAATTTCTCTGATCTGCTCTGCTGTTCAGGTTCTGGCCTCTTATAGCTGCTCTTATCACATGACTGTTGTCATTTACTCTAGTATAAAGTTACGGTGGATATACACTGGAGAGCACAGTCTGGCTCAGAATCCACAAATTACTTTGTGCATCTGTGTTTAAACACAGTCTTTACTCTCTCTATGAATTCAAATGGCTAAACTAATTTACATTCAGACTTTACTTGTTTCTTGTGTGCAGAAACTTGTATCTTGGAATGAAAGTAGGAAATATAAAACCCAAGTAGAAAGTAGGAAATAAAAAAAACCCCAACAGGCCAAGAGGTATAATGAAAATTAGCTCTACTGAAACATGTGGATGGCTTGAAGAAGTGGTGCTGACAGAGTAACATAAAAAATTTGCTACTTTGTTGTAAATAATCAAATTATTTACAACAATAAAAATCAAATATAAATTACAAATAGACTAAAACTCATCCAGTTGTGATGACTGCTATTCTGACTAGCATCATAGCTGACCAGAACTGAAAGAGTTATTCTCTGTAGAGTTGAAGTTTCATCACTGGTAAAATTAGCTCAAGACAGAGGCATGTCTCTAAGCAGGTTTGTGCATTCAGTGGGAGCTGTGCTAGGACATGAAAAGAATGATGCTGATGGGGTGAGGCCTGAATGGGCAGGGTCAGCACCAGTTCTACACTGCAGACAAAACAGTGTGGGCACAGAGTAGAAGGAATAAGCAGAAGCGATATGTGCAGGCACAAAGTAATGACAAGGCCTTTACACTTTACCAGACCACAGAGCCCAGCATCTGTGAAGAAAACATGGAAATGGAAGAGCCTTAATGAGACCATGATGACCGGTTGTTTACTCAACTACAGCACAAAACTCATTAGTATCAGCTGATTGCCCCTGTGGTGTACTGTAAGGGACCTCACCTAATTGCCTGAGATCCTGGAGATGAAAGATCTCTTCCCTTGAAAAAGCAATGATCTAATTAGTGCATTTCTGTGCAGCATTTCTGGTTCTATATCTTTCTCATATTTTGGTACCATGTTATGTGGTATCCAAAGGCAACAGCATTGAACTCTCTGGACGTTTAACATATTGTGCAAGCCTTTAAAGAAAGGTTTGTCAGAGCTGAACTGCCATGGGAAATTTTAGTGAATTAAGGTAATGATTTTATATTCTGCTTTGTCACAAGGGTGTTCAGGAAGCTGCAAATGAAATAGATTTATTGCATAACATTTCTTTGAAAACATTTGGACTGTTAGACTATGCAGGGAGAAAGAAGAATGCGAAAGAACCAGAAAGCTAACTGGAAATGGTTTTCCAAACATACTTGGCTTCTGCACAATAGAAGAGTGGAAGAATTTATGGGCTATGACTTAAGAAAGTCAGTGGATGCCCTCTGCAAGACCACCTACAACGAGATTCAGTTGTGAATTTGAGATTCCTAAGGTACAAAATACTATGCATGACAAAAATGGCTAATGACTGGACTGAACATTTAGTTGTGGATTTAGAGAAAGTACAGGATGAAGGCAATAAAAAGGGCAAAAGGAGAAATGTACTTCATGCGAAAGTGAACAGCAGGAAATATGTGGGTTTTATATATATATGTAAAGCTCTTTGTTTGACTAGCTTTGTAACTCTCATCTCAGCTACTCCAGGGATGTTTTATACTCCTAGCTACATGGGTGAGTCATCTGGTCAGCCTGAGCTTCAGCTTCTTCATCTATCGAAGTGGAGAATAATGTTCTCTGGCTTGCTGTAGTGTTACAACTTAGAGTTCCTTAGACCGTGTAAGTTTCAAGGTGGTAAAATACATGGGAATGCAGAGCATGGTCATTATTTTAATTTTCTGTGCTGTGGGGCTTTTGCCCAGAGACATATCTACCACAGGTATTTCTTTGATAAGCTTGTTTGAAGTGGTATGCCAAAAAGCCTTTCAGTTTGCAAGAGATTGTTTGTGTGTGCTTTGGAGCATGCCAGAACATATCTGAAAGCAAAATGCATTTTCCAGGTCATTTCAGATCACAGAGCATCCACACAACACATAGGTGCAGTACATAGACTACCTTTACACTACTGGCCCAACAGAAGCCTTTATTACCTAACAGCAGGGAGGACATAATGAATCCTGTGCAGTCTCCATGTGTTGCGTGTGTGATTGACTGCAGCCAGAGCCTTTCTACTGCCTTTGTGCAGTTTTCCCACCACTGTGGCAACTGCTCCATAGCTGGTGAGAGACAAAGTGCTTGCAGGAGTTGAAGTTGCTTGGTGCCCAAATAAAATTTTGTGTAGTTTCCCAAGAACTCTACTCCTGCCTCTAGGACTGCCTTACACAGATGGAAACTCTCACACTCATCCCATGTCTGAGTCAGAATATTCCTTCTCTTACCTCAGATCTCCTCACTCCTCCATTCAGCCTCTCTCTGCCAAGCCCTGCTTTTGCTGAATTTGGCAGCTCTTTGCCAAACAGATCATCTTTAACAGCTTTTTGATGCCTATGTGAGACTAGAGAGAAGCTCCCATGTCCCAGTTCAAATCTGGTTTTCACGTATCTCTAGAAACTTTCTCTTGCCCTTATTTAGATGTGTGATAGCTTATGTTTGTGAACGTGACTATGATCCTCAGTTGCAGATAAGTAGTCATCTTCAAAAGAGAACACGCAGAAACACAGTGAAGGTCTGCTCACAGGAGTGGTAGGCTTAAGCAAGGCATGGAGAGCTCTTAGATACAGCTAAGTATGCTTCCTATAGTAAGCAATAAACTTTTCCAGCTCATTAGGAGATGCAACCCCATACCACTTGTCATGCAAACTGCCTCTGAGTTGTGAGGAGAATGAACAAATTTTTAAAAGTGCTGTAGACAGATTGAGATTATACAGAGTTGAAAGCCTCTCAGAATGGATGAGATTCTCATGCTTCATGCAGAACAGAGTATAAGCCATGTTCAGACGATGTGGAGGTGTGCCATCTTAGTAATTCAGCATGGTATCAAAAGTAGAGAGAACTGGCAGAAGTTTGTTTCACTGTTCTTCATGTATTAGCCCCAAGGTATTGGTTCAATGGCATATATATAAAATCTGTACAACTACAGACTGAAGTCCTTCTTACCTTGTCATTGCATGTGCTTCTTTCCATTGAGCATATAAACTGACATTGGCTGATTAGTAGTGACTTGAGTTCACATCTCTCTCAGTCATAGGTTTAAAAACTACGAAGGGCCCTCAAACACAGATTTTGAGCAGAGAGGAGCATAGGGACAAAAGGGAGGCTGCTACGTCTTTTGTGGCATGTTTGACCAGTCTGCACAGTTTATTCACTCCATCTAGCACTTTGAATATATAGCTTAAGTCACAATGTTGCCAAATACCCTTGTTCCTTTATCAGACAGGTATTTGTAGAAATCCATTTGCGGCATGGTTTCTCAAGCATTGGAAAATCTCACAAAGTGTTTAGATCTGTTCAATTAGGAGTACCCATTTCACAAGCATTTTCCAGCCCCTTATACAAGAAGGCTTGGATCTGAGAGGATTATTCATAGAGTACTCTCAAAGCATAAATCTGTGCCAGAATGAACTATGGCTGTAGAAGTACATTGAACTCACAGTGAATTTCTCACAATGAATGGTGGATGTTGGTAATCCACACAGGGCTGTGGGCAGCTGGAGAGCCCCAGCTGAGTGACAAGAATTAAAGAACAAGCAGAAGTTCAGTCACTCTGGTATTTATTGCAGCAAAACTACATCTTAAAAATTGCTGGTTATCTTGGAAATGGCTGTGCATTAGTCAGGTTGTAAAGTTGTCAGTTTTATTAAGGTATGGGCAGTGAATTCTTGCTTGTTTTCAGTGATGCGAGAAAAATAGAAGGCAGTCATCAAAAGTGTCTTCCAAAGGAAATGAGCTGGTTATCACATTGAATATGGCTGTTTTTTCTCTTTGAATTCTGGTCTGAGAAACAAGCTTTCATGCTGATTTCAGGTTTGAAGGCACAGGTGATTTATGGCTGCCAAGATTAGCCTAATTACCTGACTTGTTCATGTGTCTCAGTGAATAGAGTGCCATTTTGCAGGAATTCAAAACTATGTCTTTGAACCTTTACAATAAAACTGGGGCAATGAAAAAGCAAGTATGACTTATAGGAGCAGAAATTGCTGCTCACTCCCAAACCTAGAATTTTTCCTCACTGAAAATTAATTGAAAAAGTATTCCAACCACACCGATGACATTGAAGAACAATTGTTTAAACTCTATTGGGAAGTTTAATGAATTTGGTTTTGACAGTATAACTAATGGGATTTTGATTGTGTACCATTCAGCACAGAAGACACCAACCAAGATGACTTTCCAGGAAAGGAAAAGGAAGAATTGATTAAATTATGGTGTGACAGTACTCTCAGTCTCAGGAGTGTCCCTGGAGTCTTTTGGCTGAGAAAAAGAAGAAACTAAGTTGCTGAGCTTGATATTAGATTTCAATCATCTTGATGCCTTGCACGTATCAAAATTCTGGGTTTTTTTCTTTCTCATGTGCTATTTGGATGGCTATCTAAGATCATGGCTGACTAGAATTTGGTGGCAGCCATTTTCTCCTTTACCATAAAGGCTACCTTCTCTGGTGCTTGTCTTAGAAGGAAGAAATCTCACTCTGACTTCTGAGCTGAAGAGAGATGTGAATAACACGGATATGCACCAGGAGGCCAGTGATCACAGAGACTAAAGAAAATGAGGCATGAGGAAATGTAATTATAACCTAATGGTTAGAGCACTCCTGTGGGAGCAGAGCCCTTACATACTTGTCCCTCCAGAGCAGTCATTAGTTTGAAACCAGGCTCTCTTTAGCTGCGTGTTAGGTGGCTCAGTAGCCTCAGCAGTGGACAATGGAACTGTCTTCCACCTGTTTCAAAGTTAAAGTCTATTTCTGATGTGACCCTTGTTCTGTGTTCATCCTTGGAGCCATTGGAAGACACAGCAGGTTACAACATGCAGTTTTCTCTCATTGTGCACTGTCTTCCAGTGTTTAATCTGTCAGACCTCTATGCCAAGATATATTCTCTGTCTCTGTGGGTTTTTTTTGATTTGCCAACATGTGAAGGCTCTCGTGTCTCTACTTGAGAAAGCCAAAGCAACGATGGGTGCAGTAACTCAGCTTGGAGCCTAGCTGGACAGCTGTGGTGGATCTTGTAGCTAAAGTGAATTTTCAATTTAACATAAGCCTTGAATTATTCTGACTAAAAAGGAAATAGCATAAGCTTTAGTCCCTCCACTTCATCATGTAACTAGCTAATTAACTTCATTGAAGCAGAATGCTCCTGGTCTGTCACTCCGTTGAACTTTGAAAGGGACAGCAAATCACAGTGAGCTCATCCAGCTTGGAAATAGCACTTCTGACAAGCGATGTCCTCAGCTTGGCTTACCTCCCCAAGGAGGCCAGAAGTTCAGATCCATTTCACACTCATGCTATGTTGCAAAGGCTCCTACTCATAACAGGCTTCAGAAAGGCACAACAGCAACGCAGTTCGGTATTTCAGAGGGATGTCTCGCTCTGTGCTTCAACCTGTGTAGATGAGAAAACACTATTTTGTGTGGCCTTTACATATACTCTTAAGCATTCTCAGTGCTTTGCAAATGAAAACAGAATAAATTAAAAAAAAAAAAAAAAAAAAAAAAAAGCACTCTCTCTAATAGCTTAGTTGAAAACAAAGAGAGTAAGGCTGATGTAACTGTATGAATGGGATCCAGGATTAACTGACCAGAGGCTCGGGGGTGCTGTACTGATTTCATAATGTGAATACTCTTTCAACTTTCGGCCTACGTATGTATCCAAAGAATTTTGGGGTATAGCTCAAAAAATAAGGTGTATCTTTTCCAGCAGTCATAAGTAGAGTAAATTCCACTATTTGAGGGAATGACATCACATTTCAGCTTGGACCCAATTATAAACTTCAAAGACCCTTCAAAGATTCTGAAATCTGTGTTAAGACAAAATACCTATTTGAAGTCAGTTCCTATAGGGAATTGGAGGATATTTATACTCCAAAACCCACACTTAAATTATAAAAGGAGTGGCCTATTTTATGCTTGAGCACAGCTCATTAGAGAAATCTCTTAACGAATATTTTTCAATCATCTAACAGAGAGAATCAAAGCACATAGGGTATAGTATAAGATTTGCATGGATTGCTCGGTACTCTAGTGGACATGTGCTCTGCAAGCTATGTGCTATTAATAGTTTTGTGCTCATTCATCAGCATATGATTTAATGATAATTTTAGTAGTGAATTTCTGTAGTATGTATATTATGAAAGAGAAAAAAAATGCATGAAAGTAACCATCATCTCTGCTGCTCTGAAGCAACATCTCTGATTTTCATAATTAATAGCAGCATGATTTTTACATATCTTAATGAATTTTCAATATCAACATTCTTTAAAAATCTTGTTTATTTTTCTGATTTATTGAATTTCATTACGTGAATCAAACTGCTACAGAATCTGAATCCTCCTTCCTCTGTCATCCTGAAATGTATATTTTTTTCTCCATTGGGCCTCCAGCCTCAACTAAAAAGGATGGGAGGTGATAACTATTTTCTGGGGGGCTGGACTCTGTAGGTTTGAACACTCTTAAGGCAAGAGAAATATAGAACAGCTATGGATGAGTGCCTGACCAATGGGATATTCTTTATAGGGCAGCCCCAGGCATCTTCAGTGCTAGCTGAACGTATATGTTAGCTATACATTTATTTGAATCCTATCTATTTTAGATGTGTTCAGTGTGGAGATGATCCTGAAGGACATCTATATGAGAGGACATTTAGGCAAAACCTTCTGAAAGCAGAGAAAAGGAAGAGTAACAACATATTTTTAAAGTACTTAGAGACTCAGGCTTTGCCAATTTGAGGGACAACCACATGAACCCCAACTTTCAGAAAAAGCTGAACTGCTGGAGATCTCAACTTAGATACTCTGGAGTCATTGTTCATATCTGGAGAATCTAGGAATTGAGACAAAACATCTCTCTGCCAAAGTGGACTTTTTTACATTTATAAAGTTGGTATGTTCTCACAGGGAGTAAAACATATGACTTTATAGTTTGTATTGACCATGACTTCCTAGAAAGGAAGGAAAATTTCATGAAGATATGTCAAGACAACTAAAATATATATCAGCGCTTATACATATGCGTAGTGAACCATTGCTGTTTAACCAGTTTCCCCCTTAGACAGCTCCTGAAACAATAGTGGGGGTTTTATTTTAATAAGGATAAATTCAGGCATCTGTGGAAAATAAGAGCTAAATAACCAGTGGACAACTTATCCTGTGTGAGATATGCCATGGGTTATATAGCTGCATCTGTGGGTCTGAGACAGTATGAGAGTTCTCCCACGCACTCTGTTGCTAGAGGGAAGAAGTAACTGGTTACCCATGCAGCCAGCAGAGAACAATCAAAACACTAGTAACAGATGATATCTTCCTTTCAAACTGATTAACTTGTGTCTTGTCCTTCTTTGTTCACATTTTCCCCTGCGCCAGCGTGGAGGGGGAATCACACGTGAGGCTGATGGCTTGCTCCAGAGAGCTGAGCAGAAGGGGAGGCAGTACACACACTCACAGGGCTTCTGTCCTTCCCCACTGTGTGACTGGGAACATGAGCTATGCCTCCAAGGATAGGAGGAGTCTGGAGGAACCCTGTTTTTCTATCTTTACTCCTCTCCATCTCCAGTTGGAAGAATGGAGACAAATGTACTGAATATGCAGAACAAATCTATTTCTTCTCACTCCATGAAGTTATTACTTTTTTTTTTTTAAATGACATCATAGCATTCTACCTTTTAGGGAACAGTAATATTCACAAAAGTAATTTGGCTTCTTTTACTGCTGTTTGCCTCCCCAGCAAACAAACCAAGGGGGTCTCTCACTGAATGATATCTGATGGAGTAGAGTGGACAAGTTGTAACATCATCCCCATCAGGATCTCTCCTCCTCTCTCCCTCCTTAAAAGATCCAAATTCCTACACTATTTCACTTGAGCCTTTTTACTCCCACTCAAACCTGTTCTGAAGGCTCATCAGATTTGCTCTGTGTGCAAATCCTTTCTTACTCCCTCCACTTCCACTGTCTGGCGCCACTTCTGTCGTGCCACATGGTTTCGCAGTCTTGTCTTCCCATGCTCCCAAGGATACCTACAGTTGAACTCCTGTCTAATGACCACCCACATGCATTATCACTTCCTCTTAGATACAGCTTTACAAATGCCTGCCATGAGTAGCCTATTGCAAGAATTATGTTCACTAAACAGTTTTTAATCATAAAATGACATCTAAACCACTCTGAGTTGGGTAAGCCATCTCCTTCCTCAGTATATTCAGTGTCTGAGCTGCCCTAGCAAATTTAGCACTGGCCTGGGGTGGGTCATTACTCAGCTACTGAGGCTTTGAGGGCAGGGAGATCGTAAAAGGATAAATCCATATCAGGCAGCATAGCAGCATGTAGCATATCCAAACCATCTGCAAATGAATTGGATCAAAAACTACAAAGGTTATAGCCATGTCTGAAAAATCATGGAATAGTTTGGGTTGGAAGGGACATTTAAAGGTCACCTAGTCCAACACCTTTTAAACAAGCAGGGACATCTTCAACATGATCAGAGCCCTGTGCAACCTGACCTTGAATGTTTCCAGGGATGGAGCATCTACCACCTCTCTGGGCAACCTCTTCCAGTGTTTTACCATACTCATTATAAAAAATCTCTTCCTTCTAGTTAGTGTAAATCTACCCTCCTTTAGTTTAAAGATATTACCTCTTGTCCTGTCACAGCCGGCCCTGCTGAAAATTTTGTCCCCATCATCCAAACTTGCGCAAGGGAAAACTATTGATTTATGCTTCTGGGAGCCAAGCTAGTATCGCTTGTGCACATGACAGTGCACTGTGCTCTTTAAATATATTCATTTATTCATCCTTAACACAGGGCTGTCTACAGAGCACTTCATAAATTGTACAGATGTACAGAGTAGTCTTCTTTTCAGAAAATCTAAGTTTTGCTGTTTGGAAGGTGGGAGGCCAGGGACAGGCCACCCCAGCCGCAGGAATGGTAAATTTGGAAAAAGATATTGCACTGGAGTCTCCCTCATTGCACTTGACCCCTTCCTCAGCAGCAGTATCAGCAGCAACAAATCTAGACAAAGTGTACACGGCAGAACTGCACACAGTAGACAAAATCTTGGCCGTTTCGCAAGCCTAACATTCTGCTGCTCTAGACAACTGCCTGCACAGCCTATGCCTCAAGGTGGCTTTGCTCCTCTCTCAAAGATCTGTTGTATCCTACATTTTTACTGGATCCCTGGGGATGGTCACTGACCCAAAGGAAAGAGCAAAGCTGGCTTACCACACCAGATGTGCAAGCTTTATCTTAGCAAGGAGGGCAGCAGCTGTCACGCTCCCGCTCTAGGAAATGATGCAGTTCTCCACTGCTTTAGGCTCAGGCTGCTCTTAAAAATTGCGTAGTATAAACCATAGATAGTAGGGTCCATAGGAAAGAGGCTGTTTCTGGCTTTTTTTGTTTTGTACAGTGCCAAGAATACCAAAGGCTTCCATAAATAAAAATGATAAATAACAATCTCCCAGAGTTTCACTGTGGTTGCCACATTCTGTGCTTGAATGTGCTTTTACATGATAATTAGTCGTAAGTGGTCTTATTTTCTTGCAGAATGAAGCAGATCTTGCAATAAAATAGAAGATAACATATGCCTAATGCTACTTCCACCCTGTCTGCAAGAAGAAAATTGAATTTGCCATTTAAAAATCATCTTGAAAGGGACCATCCAGATGCACACAATTTAGAATAGCCATGAAATTATGTTCACTTTGTTTCCTCTCCTCACACTATTTACTAATCCCTTTTCCTTTCATACACATCCAAAAATCAGGTTGTGCATAGGGGTCAACAAAGATTTTGCATCTTTTTATGTAGTCAGCAATATTTCCATGTCACAAAACTAAAATCACAGCTCTTAGCCCAGCAGGTTCTCACCAATTTTGCTTTTACCCAGTTGTAAAAGAGAGGTGAAATGCCTTCCAGTTGGGAACCCACAGGCAGACTTAGCGACACGTGGGAAAGCCTCAGTGCCTTCCCCAGCTCTCCCTTGTCTCTCCATTCCTTCTCTTTGAGACAAGTTGTGAGTACGACAGGGACTCCACAAGGAGCCAGCAACATGGCTATGTTGGTAAGGGAAAAGAAGGGAAAATCAGCTTTCTGGGCTTTTCAGTTCCATGCCTTTCAGACTGGATTTTTAAAAATCTTTGTCTAATTTTTTATCTCTATGCAAATCAGGATTGGCCTTTGCATTTGCCTGTAAAATCTAGCAAGCTCTGCTCTGCAAAGAAGAGATCTTATCTTTTGCTGTCATTCCTGCATGCATAATATAAATATGTATATTTAAGAGTTAATACTTCTTTTCTTTACTATATTGCTGTTCTTGCCTGTCCTAATACATATGCCTATGAAAATATACCTAATACATATATAAAATACATGTATACACAGACACACACACATAAATGCAGTGCTGCTACAGCCTGTGTAAATTCAACAAAAATTGTATGTAATGATGAGGAAAGCCAAGTCTGTCCAGATTATGTGACCTAAAATCTGAAAATGATTTCCTCTTACCGTATAAATACAACATATTTTCTCATCACTTTTCTTCCATGGTTTCAAGTACAAGTTGAAACTCTGAAATTTTGGTTTGTGATTAACTTTAAAATTTGATTTCACCTTAATTTTTAAACAAAATCAGCTATATTTTTTTTTTTGTTTTCGTTAAAACAGGTTGGTGTGAGGGTGATCTTCCCCTCACACCCCTGTCATGGTTTAACCCCAGCCAGCAGCTAGGACCGCACAGCTGCTCACTCATCACCCTCTTCCCTCACAAGAAGGGTAGGGAGAAGAGACAGAAAAGGAGGGAAAAGGAAAAAAACCTAACTTATTGGTTGAGGTAAAAGCAGTTTAATAGAACAATATCATAAAGTGAAAATAATAATAACAATAATAACAATAATAATAATGATAATGACCCAAGTTACTCTGCCCAGTGAATTGGCACCATCTTGAGCAGTGTTCACAAGTACCCACCCCTCAGACAGCCTCATTTATATACTGAGCATGACATCTATACTACAGAATATTCCATCAGCCATTCCATCATTCCATCTAGGCTTCTTCTCAGTTTCTATGGGAAGCTGAAAAATAGTCCCTGAAAACTATTCCCCTATAAATATTGCCTGGCAACAACCAAAGCAATATATGTTACTGACATTATTTTCATAGCGAATCTGAAAAAAAACACTAGGAAGAAGATTAATTCTGTCCCAGATGAAACAAAGACAAATCCCTACATTTTTAAAAGTTTTTTTCTCAGGAAAACAACTCACCAGAATTCTGGAAGTTAAATTTTAATTACAAACCGTACCATTTTAAGTTTATGACAAAGGAAGTAGTGCACGATAGTACCATTTTAAGTTTATGTTTGTTTTATTCCTACATTAATTCATGACAAAGGAAGGAGTGCAAGATAGGGTGTATCATTCTGTGATAACATTTCCAGTAATAACCTTTCAATATTCTGTATTTTGAAAGGCATTAACAGCAGCTCCTAATTATGGCAGATTAATGACAAAAACTTGCAATGTCTCCTATTATTAAAGAGTTTAATGCTTTCAGCACTTCATTTTGTTTTCTGTTGAATGCATCATTTCATCAGAGCATAAATGGGGAACACTCATGTGGAAAATAATAAGGGCTCTGATTCACAGTCTCTGATGGATTTAACTACAATGGCAAAGAGGTTACTGCCTCCAGCTGTCCACCCTTTTCCTGCGGGAAAGATTAACAACCCACTGCGGAGTCCGTACAGCTCACAGGCAGCTCCTCACACTCCACAGCTCCTGGCCGTATAAACTGCCATGAGCCAGGGTTAATTCTCTCCTCTGACGAGGCGATGAATTTGAAGGGGATTGTGAACCAAAGCTCTCAGGCAGGATTTTCACATAGGACAAACTGGCAGCTGCCCTTAATGTTTATTAATATTTTCTGGGGATTTATATCAAATGCTTAGAGTTGCCTCTAGTTCAGCCTTCTGACTCACCTGAGATCATGATATTCTTCAGACAGTTTTGCAAAGGAGATATGGATATGTTAAATCACTAATGTTGTACAGGCAGGAAGCCACCAAACCAGGGGTACAGGGACCTTCTTCCAAGTGTGTGGTAGTGCTGAATCCAGGTGGTGTTGTCTGCAAGAAAAGATGGTTTCTTCCCTGAGTCTGGTAAGAAGCAGACACTGGGGGAATTAAGGCAAAACTTTTGGCTCCCATTTTGTTGTTACCCAGGTAGTTCCCAGAATGTCAATTTATTTGGGATAATGTTTCCTTTACTCTTGTCAGTACCTGGATAATGGAGAACTGAGGCAGAGGAGATGTAGTGAGAAATGTTTCTGTATAACAGATCAAACAAACACAATCATTAGAGGTTTCTTTTTCCTTTCAATATTTTTTTCTCTTTTCTCTCAAGAAGGAAATAAATTTCAGAATAATAATATTAGCTTGAGCTCTGGAAAGGCTTAGCTTTCTGTGTCCAGAAAGGTACATATCCAGGACCATACAGGGCCTGCCGTGGTTTTCCTTTCTTCTCAGTAAAAGGTCAGGCAGAGTACAAGCTCGTTATATAAAATGAGCTGTTGACAAAGACTGTGCTTTCTGTTAAATACAAATGTCTACATTAACTGTCCTCACTTGAAGAATAGTTAATCTGTTAGACAGGACGCAGTAACATTTGCATGCTGCTGGTGATAGCGCATCCCTTCTCCTCTTCAGAGGAGATAAAAGGAGGCTGCCTCTATCTACCAGAATAAACCATTGGGCTGATTTCAAAAGACATACATGTTAGCTTTTGCCCCGAGTCTCCCCCAGCACTGTTCTTAACTATTTCGTTTTTGCGGGGTTTGCGGGTACTTAGTGTGTGTGGCAGAACTTCCCAAGGCGTCAGCATGTTGGGAGACCTAAAATGCCCACTCCTCCACTCCATTATGGTTTCAGGAGGATTTGCTGGGGCATTTTGGGTCTGTAGAAGCCACATCAAAAAGAAAGTGGCTGTGCACAGTGAAACAGCTCTTAGACCACATGCCAATTTCTACTATGCAAAGGCAATGTATGAGTACTGGTCGAATAAAGCTGCAATCCTATAGGTTGTTCTGAGTGTTACTAAGCCAACCAAATAGATTGTCTCCCTTTCGTTTCATTCAGCTGGTATAACTGCACATATAATCACTCCCTGACCCAGTTCAGTCAAAATGATCCAGGTTAGCTCACACACTTTAAATAGTAGGGCTTTTTCCTAACCTGTTTCATTCTGATTGAACTGGGTTAGGGAACAATTATGTACAGGTATCAAAGGGGGAACGTGGGGAAGAGCGGGGATAACCTCAGAGAAGACAGTGAGAAGCAGCTGGGACTGGGAACATTTTTGATCCAGATCAGCTGAATTCTGACATGCAACAGCAACTGAACACTGGCACATCAGGAAATTCCTATGGGATTGGGTCTTCACCTGGTGCAAAACATCTTAGTTCCTTTGAAGTTGAGAGTGATACGTTCATTTACAGTACTGCAGATACCGTCTCCTCTGTATTTCTGCAGGGTTGCAAAGTGTTTTACAGCCATTCAGACTGTCTTTCAGTAATGAATTGCTTCAACTGTTAGGAATATCTGCAAACAAAAGATTCATCTCAGAAAAGAATCCCACCAGTGGGCCTCTGTGGGCTCACTTTTGTCACTCATGGACAAATTCTACTGACAAGGTTTCTTTATTGAAAGCAGAGATAAGCTCAGCTTTCGAGCCTGCACTATTCTTCATTAGCTAAGGAAGAAAAAGAAATACAATAAAGGAAGACCAAACAAAACCCAGGAATGCTTCTGAAGGCTAGGCAATTCAATCCTTTAAGCTTGCTTCTACCTTATCATTTTTTTTCCACAAAGTTCCCACTATGAATCAATTAACAAAATGGGCTTGCTAATCGTTAAAGAGATTGATTGCATATTTGTGCACTATTGGCCATGTGCTGGCCACAATGGTAGAAAAAGAGAAGAAATAACACCTGAAAGTTTATGTCTTTATGTGAATAAGTAAGCTGGCACAGTTTACCAATTTTTGCATTTCTTGCCTGTAGAAAAGAGATTTCTGATCTCTAGATATTTGCCCACTAAGGCAAGGAGATCCTTCCTTCACTCAGTTCACTGAATCCTTAAGCTTTACCACCTTTGAATGGTAAGTCAGAAGAAACAGAATTATAAAGAACTGTGCAACCCCTATTTGTGTAATCAATCACTGTGCTAGAAAAATTAGTAGAAGTAAGGCAAGTGCTTTGCCCTACAGCATCTACAGTCTAATTTACATTATTTGGTAGACGTAAAAACCAAGGATATAAATTGTCAAAGAATTGATCATGTGTGGGTGGAGAAGGATGGGCTGAAAAGGCAGAAGAGAATAGGGTAAAGTTTTTTCCAAAAGCACAAACCTTCACCTGGTTGCAGAGTTACTCAATTATGCTTATATCTTTCGTACATTTAGCTTCTAGTGAGCAGGGAAAGAGTGCTGAGATGGGTGTTCTGCTGGAGTGCAGAGAACTTGGGTGAAAAGAATGAGAGGTGTGGAGGAGAAAGCAAGATTTTTTTTTAGCTGCTCTGGAGAAGAGCGGGTGTAGAAGGGAGAGAGGGGTAACATGAACGGCACAGATGTGATTGGAGAAAAAATACATAAAAATGTTTTAAAAATTGGCTAATAAAGTTTGTGAGAGATGAGACAGAGCTGTGCTGCTGTGCAGAAGGGCAATGGGAAATGTAGGACTCCTATGAAGAATTTGTGCAATGAAGCTAATAAGAACTAGATAGTAGAGATGACAATGGTGTTAAGAGGATGAGATTAATTCCCTCACCATGAGGGAACAGTCAAAACTGCATTTCATATGGGCATGAACAAATAATTTTTTTTTCCTCTGGGGCAGAAAGGTAAGAGCTTCAAAGAAAGATTGAACATTTGAGAGAGACTTCATGTGATCGAAGTGACAGGAGTAAAAGGAACAGGGATAGGAAAATGGGGCCTCATGGTAAAATCAAGAGAGCTAGAGGTGGCATCTACACCCCCCCTGATGCTTTCAGGCCAGGAAACTATCACGTCTAGCCCAGCTTGCTCTCCATCATTAACCCATCTCATGAACCCATACTGCTGACAGTAGGAGTGTTTATTTTGTCAACAAATCCCACTAAATCATAGGGCAGAGGGATCTCTGTGTGCTTTAATCATACTGCAAGGAATGGTGGAAACATTGCTGAAAGGACTTACAGAGGTGTTTGGATCAGGAATGCTGCACTAAGGGATAGTATGATCCACAATTTCTTTCTCTGGCTTTTTCCAAAGGTCACCAAAACCTCACGTTTGCAGTGCTGACAAAGGTATTTAGACTTGCATGGCCTCAGGCTTCTTCTCTAAACTTAGTCTAGATATAATTAAGTATGCTTGGCTTATAATTATGTCTCTGATACTGACTTTCTTTCATTGATTGCCTTTGGGTGAGTCACTTAGCTTCCCTACCCTTTCTGTCTTTCATGTTCAGAGACAGATATGGTAATATTTACTTGCTTGGCTTTGAGGCATCTTACAGAGATGAATGAGTGGTTGCTATGAAAGTCTTTGAGGATGAAAATATTATGTACATGCTAAATAATAGTTCTTTGGGTGTGATGTAACAGCCCAGTCTCACTGCTGACTATTTATATTCATTTGTACAGCATTAAAATTCAGACTGTTCACACATTATAGACAAGGTTGTATATAAAATGAATACTGTAGTTTTAGTTGTTAATGCTCATGTACACTGCTTAACTGTTCCACACTTAACTGTTCCACACAGATTTTGACTAAGCTTCTAAAATCTCTGAAGAAAACAAAAGGAACACATGAAACTGTCTAAAAGAAAATATGTTAGGAGGGATATGTATACCTGTATGCATATATGCATATTATGACAGTAAATTCAGAGATGAGGAACATTTCCCTACTAAGTTTTTCAGAGTTAAAAGTTGTTTAACTGACATATCTAAATGAACTGACTTCAAACATTTCTTACAAATACTAGGATTTTTTTCTGGTCTTCTGCCTAATTATGAGGCAGAAATTTTTTTCCTTTAAAATCTTAACTCACTAGGAAAAGCCCAATTGCTTCTTCTAAGTCAGTATTCTGTTTTCAGTGGTGGCTGTGGGCAGGTATCTAGAGAAGAGTGAGAACAGGTCAGGCATTTGCAGTACCTTTCTCTCAGCACCCTTAGCTTCTGACCATTTTTGGTTCAGGAGGCTTTCTGAATAAATTTTGTAGTCTGTAAAGAACCTCTCTTCAGGTGCTTTTCTCTACCCTAGAACCCCAGTAAACTTGCATCTACCACCACACCGTAAAGAACATTCACCAAATCCTTTTCACCAAGTTAGCATTGTCCCAGTGACAATACAGCCACAGCAGTACTGCTTTTTCCCAGAAGTCTTATATAAGCAAAGAGCCTTGAAAATAGGAAAAATAAACAAAAAAAAATAAAAAAACAGACCAGGGGAGGAATCCACCAGTAAATCAATTTCTTTGTCCATTTTCCCATAACTTTTCTGTTAAAGAGGGTGCACAGAGTGAGAGCATGCAACAGTTAGCCTTGTGGCTGTTTGAAAAAATCCTTCTTGTAAAATAATTTCTTTCCTTCTTTTCTTCCTGCCTGCCTTTTAAGAGAAATATATATTGTAGGAAATTTTTTTATTTGTGTTGACACTCATCAGTAATCCCACATTTAATGACATTCTAACTTCAATATGAAAATGGAATTTGGCAAATAATGCATGAATAACGATCCATGTTGTTCATTGATCCTAAACTGACTAAATGGACGTTGCACAGCTGTGCAGAAGAATTAAAAAATAAATTAATGTATTTTCATAATTAATTAGAAAAAAATTGCTCTGGATTTATCTGTTATTTGCTGCATTTTTTGCACAACAGCTTCAGTAACTGAGGCATCAATTCCTGTACTCTGTCACCTCAGAGTGAAAACAAATAAGTACTTCAATAAAGACTTCAATCCTGTTTCCTATATGTTTTTCTTTCTCCTAATGCACTGAGTTATTAGTGCAGTACTAATGAAATCCATTTATAGCCCATGTTGTCCAAACAGTTGCCTGATTTTTTCACATGCTATTCAGCTACATATCTATGAGATTAACTGCATGTTAATCAGAATGAGCCCTGCCATCTGCATGGAAAAAAAGTAGAGAGCTGCTAGATTGCAACTAGCCACAGAATTTAGCCTAACCACAACAGCTCTGAGACTTTCATTTTCCCTGTCAATCCAGGGAAGGTAAAAGAATGTGGAAAATGAAGATAAAGGGATGCCTGAATAACAACACGTATCTATAAAGGATTCTTCACTATGTTTTTGGGGTGGTTTTTTTATTTTTTTGGTTTGTTTTTTTTTTTCAGGAGGATCTTAAACATAAAATAATGTAAAAATCTATCTCTCCAGCAAAATCTTTTCACCGGGATAAGTCAGCTAACTTGACTTCTCGCAATTACAGAATATTTTGATCATAGTGTGTATTGCAAAATAGGCATTTTTAAATAATTCTGGTGTTCCATGGCCAGATGGGAACTTAATTCCTCCAGGTTCTGAATCCATGCCATTAAAAAAGTCACATACATAAAATCCATGCTGGTTGAACCCTGTATGTTTAATTTAAGTGACTCCCTCTGTGGGAATTTAGGCAGCTTTAAGCGATGATTTGGATTGCCAATGTCAGCTATCAGTCATGTAGTCTACTCCTGCTTTTCTGAGGCTGGTAACTTTAATGGACTTATGTGATAGCAGTGATCTTTACATTTAATGTAATAGCCTAATGATTACCAAAACTCCTCGGAAAGCGGGATGACTTAGGTGATGGGTCTGTGCTCCCCCAGTCTAAAGAGGATTGGGCCCTTCAGAATACCTGAATTCATGGCATTCCATGGTCTGAAAATTAGGGCCACCTCTGTCCCTCTGTCAAAGCTGAGGCCAGAGGAATGCAATCAAGCAAAAGCTTGACTCTGGTGTGATGATTGCCAGATCATTCCCATGGCGCTTGACTATGGGAACAGCCTTACTTTCAGCCTTGGTTTTGTTTCCACCCAGCAATAGTGCTCTAAAGTTCAGACTCTTGGAAAATGCAGAACCCCAGCATTTTCAGGCAGGATGCAGGAGACTCCTCTCCCCACAAAGCAAGGAAATGGCTTTCCATTGTCCATGGGCTTGTGATATTTTTGCTATATTTCTCAAATTAAGAGAGATGAACACCCAGACCACTCCCTTCTCCTTGATCCCCTCAAATATCCTTCTAAAGACATGTGGAGAAGGGTAGAAGAGTATCAGTAGGTCAGGAGAAGTTATCTGTTAGTTTTGAGCACAACTAACTTTACAGGTTTGGACTTAAATGGTGTCTATACAAATGAAATATCAGCTCTCAGGTGGGAAAAAAGCATTGCCCTTCCGGGAACAGGTATTAGAGTGTCCAAGAGCTTTCATGCTAAATAATAAGGCATACAATGAAATTTAGCTCCTCCAGAGGTAGGTAAGTGATGGTGGAAAATGTCTGGATTTAGCCAGGCTGAACCCCTTTCTCTTAGGAGTTTTGTTAGATTCCCTAACACATCTCCCTTTTATTCCTAACTGGGAGTTGAACCAGCTTATCTTAGTGTCTTTGTAAACTACATGAATTTTATAAATTAGAAACCCAGGATATTTGGATGAATTTTCCTCTTTAAGATACTTAAATATATCAGTTTTTCAAAAAGTGTCCCTAAACTAAGACATGCAGCTCGTGCATGTATTAGTTATCCATAAGGGATAGAATTAAAATAATATCATAAAGAACAAGTATGGGATTGATTGAGACCAGATAAATTTTTTAATAAAAATCTATAGCCTTGCTATGAAATCAAATATTCATGAAGATTCACTCAAAATATTTTAATGGACCAGTAGTGCAGATTCTTCTCAAGCACCTAGAAATCCATTGCCAATTACAGAGCAAATACTGGAGGGAGAAGTACCATGCAACAGGTAACTATGGGAAAAAATATTTTAAAAGCTGAAGATTAAAGAAAATTGCTGTTTTCAGTTTAGCAGAGACAACCATCCAAAACAATTGAGTTAGCATATGACTGAGCTGACATCCAAAACACCACCCATAAAGAGAAATAAATTCAAAACTGTCAAGGATTCAAAGAAGGACTGGGGATTTTCAGCCCATTTCACTAAGAATAGATATACAGTAGCTCTTGCCAATTTATCAGCATGTCTTCCACACAAAAGGTCCCATTATTTTCAACATGACTAATCAAGCTAGGTAAAATACTGCATCTTTAAAATGTCTGAAGAATCGGGGCCTTTAAGAGTCATCTGTTTGGCTCACAGGTAGTACTCAAGTGTTCATTACTGTTTTCCTTAAATCCTGTTCTGGCTTCACATATACATTAAGTTATGTCATGGATTTTCAAAGTAGTCCTTTTGATGCCAATGTAACTTAATCCCTGGGTAAGCAGTGTTGCCAAACTAACATTAGAAATCATGAACTGTCTCCATTGCTAGACTGAAAATAAGGGGCTCTAAAGTAATAAATTGAGCATTGACTCAAAACCATGTTTTAATTTTGTAATCTCTTGTCAGAGTATTAAGGCTTAAGTTTGCCTTGCTCTTCCATAGCATATTGAAGCTCTTCCATAAAGCTCATCATTTCAAGTTTTTCTTTTACTCTTTAAGTAAACAAGAGCTTTTTATTCATTCAGTGTAAAAACTTTGAGGATGACTACCTTGACTACCTGATCTTTGGATTTTATTTTTATAGAAAAAGTAAAATTATTTGAGAAAAGCCTGTGTACAGGCATCTAGTAGAGTGGACTAGTAAAAAAAGAATCCAGAAGAAATACTGTCCTGCTTCTAACGAATTAATGGACAGAATTTCTTTTCCCAAAGAAATACAAGGCTTCAAATTCCTTGCAAAGACTTTGAGGGATTTTTTTTTGCCATGAAAACAAAAATAATGGTATAATAAAAATTTCAGATAAGTTTCTAAGCAGGTCTTTGTTTCAAATTTATTTGTAGTACTCTTCTGAAGCATCTTCTTTCTCTTAGCTTCTCTGTATGAGAAAATTTAGACCAGTTCAGCTCTGATTCTTCTGTTGTAAGTCAAAGATATGTTTTAGTGTTAGGCACAGGACCGTGGACACGCTCACTCCTTCATTTTGATTAGCTTCTTTCTTTTTGAAGGCAGCTGTTATTTAGATGAGCTTAACAAACAGATATATTAAGCTGATTTTAGTGATTATTCTGTGAGCTGACATTTGTCTAAAAAGAAGTGACTCGGTAACAATTTAGCAATGACTGAAATTAGAACCATACCTGAAGAATATCTTGAACAGGCATTTCCATTACCCATGTATTTTCTGTTACCTTTGTCATGAGACTTTCAACACCCTTAGTAACTTTGGAGAATTTTTGTGCATGAAATGCTAGAAGGTCAGCCACTGTGAAATCAATAATTTTAAACATCTTTGCTAAGTTTGATTAAGCAGGTTCAAACATCTTTGTCTGAATTTTCTCGTAAAGTATTCTGCATAGAAGTTCAATACATGGTAGCCATACCTGCAACATTAAAAAATTTCTGTTACAGAAAAAAAAAGCTGTACCTTTGGTCTTTTTTTATGGTTTGAAGTAATTAAGTGCCTTTTCCTGAAAGGACTGTCTCTCTCCATGTAAAATATTTAATTGTTAGAGAATTTTCAGCAGAAGATCCTGTCATCCCTAATGGTGTTTAGCCTGACTAAAGAGGAAGCTAATTTTTTTCTTTTTTAAGACCTTGTGAGGTCTCCTTCAGAAGCTCTTGTTATACATTCATATGCCTATCCAGTTGCAGGCAGCTGAAGGTAATTCTCAGAAGGTAAAGCCAACACACCTGCAGATTGTCCATCTTCTTGGACAGAATGAGGGCTGATTTCCAGAGAAGATATAACCTCATATTTCATGTGGTATAGTTTCTGATTTTCATGTTTTATTGTACTTCTGTGGCTTTTAAAATTAACTTATTATTTCAAATGTCCTTCTTGATTTGCCATCTTGTTGCTATGTGTAGTGAGACACCTGCTATATGAGCAAAGCTATTATAACGTTGCCCAACAGTTTTTGATCCTGTTATTTCACTACTAGTGATGGTTTCCTTCACCAGTTCAGAATTTACATTTTGAACTTTATTACCTGAAAATTTTATGGAGAGTTTAGATGAATGATCTTTTGGCTTAAAATTTCCTTTCATAGTGAGTGTCCCAAAGAAGACCAAAGGGAATTTTAAATACTAAAGGCAGTATTTGTTATACAAGTGGATATAATTTACGACACAAAGAACATCCAAAATGAATAGGTCAAGAAGAAAAGGAGAAAAAAATGGGAGTTATATCCAATTTTCCTCCTACCCATTGTGTAGAAGCAGGCAAGCCCTTGCTTCTAGGTTTGGTTTTAGCCGAGTCAGTGACTTTCTTAGTTGCAACAACTCTTCCCAGGAAGGTTTTCCCAGCCTTCTGAGGCTGGCTGGCTGCTCCTGGCTCTTAAATCAGACGCTCTGTACAAGGTTTATGCTGTTTCTCTTCTGCCATATGCTGCTGTCTGGTGTTTTGAGTGTTTATATATGTAAAAATTGCACAATGAAGTTCACTGGAAAAAAATAATCAGTGAACTTTATATTGAAGGAGGGTTTTGTGCCTCCTGAATGTCCTTTGTTCATTTTTCATCTTGTTTCTTAGTGTCTATTCAGAGACTAATATCAGAGACTATATCAGAGAAGTGATATGAGAGAAAGGCAGCAACCTCTGAGAAGGGAAGGTCCAGATGACAATAGGGAATGAATAGGGTTTTTCCCCTTTTCCCACAGTAGGAAGAAGTTCACAGAAAACCTACCTAAGCAGGGAGATGTGTGAATGTTTGTTTTCATTAGAGATGAAATATTCAGATCAAAGTTCTTGTCCAAAAGTTTTATGGAAGAGTAGGTGAGAAATTCAGACCAAATCAGAAGAAAAATGAATTGAAGTGAAACTCATTATTTTGAGGGGAATTAGACTTCTCATCGTTGCTTGGTTCAGGTTATCCAGGTATTTGGTTACAGAGTCCTACCATCAGCAGCAGTTTACATTATTGAAATAGAATTTTCTCCCTTTAAATCACACATATTGGAACTTATTGCATTTTAGTGCTTTAAAAGTGGAAAGGGCTTCACCTCAACTTTCTTACTGTCCCATTCCTCAGGGTTCACTGCTGCTACCAGACAGCATATTCCCTATGGGAGCTGAGCTTCTGGGGCTGCCCTCATCTCAGGCTGAGTTTAGAAGTACTTTGAGTCCCTTGAAAAGGGACTTGAATTAATTACAGAAATATTCCAGAATTATTTAATATGCATTGAGATAGAGACTACAGGTCAAGAGAAGTAGATGCATTTTGGGCTGAACCTCTTTCCCCAGAGGGCTTTGTGGGTCTAGAGAGGAACTTACGGGTTCTTCTGTTCTGAAAGTAAAAGGATGGTGATTTTACTAATAACATGATAATTATAAAAAACATATTCTAGAATATGTTCTAGAGGAGATTTCCATTCAGTGAAGTCTCCTTGAAGACAGAGGTCTCTTTGTATCTCTGTGTTTAATGTAAAATTAAAATTGTTGGGTTTATAGCTACAGCTAAGCTACCTTGGGTATGTTTATAGCTACAGCTAAGCTACCTTGGGTATGTGACGGATCTAAAGGAGTGAAGAAGTGCTATTGTCTAAATAACATTCTGATTGAGTGCCCATCAGCAACTGATAGTTGTTTTCTCTTTCTTCTTTAACCATCTGTGCAGCCTCTTAACTCTCTGGCACAAGTTCCTTTAACACTTTTAACTCTCAGAAGTAAGTATTTCTGCTTTAAGATAGAAGGCTTTCCCTCCCATTGCCTTTGAGCAATAGCCACATCTTGCTTGCACTGCCCTTCTCCCTGGTGCTTGCTGGTGCATTTGACAGTGGGTTTCTGCTGCAGGTTAATACAGTTTAGGTTTGGGATTCAGCTTAAGAAAGGTAAATTTTCTTAAATATCTACATTCATATTCAGTTCACAAACCATAAATATCTAGTGTCATGCATGTTCATAGACTAACACACCTGCCCCCAGCTACCGATCTGGAAGGGCATGGGTCTCCCTTAGATCTTCCAACAAACATGCAAGCTCCATGGAGGTACCTTAGGCATCCCAGGGCATCTGAGATATTAGCAGCTACCCAGTGAATTCTTGCCTCTCTTGACTGCAGTGGAGGTTCAGACACCCTGTAAGGGGTTCACCTTTAAACTTCAGTACCAGAGACAAGAATATTTATGGGTCTGAGTTGAAACCTATCCTCTGTTACTATGTGGTCATGGAACTGAACTGAATGAAAACTAACCAGGGTTTTGCATAGACTGCTTTTCTGGGAAGGGGGACACAACATAGAAAGGTGGGCTTTTGTTTGATCATTTTGGGGTTTTGTTTCTATTTTAGTTCTAATCACATTGGATTCCCTGATCCTCTGTGCTCACTCCACAGCCACACAAGGCTATGGGTGCTGTGAGACAGGGGGTATATTTGGTATTATGTCTGATCTGTGTTGTCCTGAAGGGCTCTTGGATCACCAGCCTAACTTAAAAGGATGGTGATGTAATTTTAAATCCAAAGCCCTCATATCTGAGGAGGGGATGATTGCTTTTCCTAGCTTTGCTCTGTGGTATAGCACTGGAAGAAATTACAAACTGGAATTTCATTCACATGTTTCAATTGTATATAAAAAAAAAGTTAGTGAAAGGGAGTTTAACCACATTCCCTTCAGTGCTTGCTAAAACTTGATCCTGTCTGCAAAGTGAAATGCAAGATGAGATTGAAAGAAAATGATAACCTGAAGGTCTATGCTCATCACAACAGATGAATAAAATGCAAATACTTTGCCAGGAGCAAGAGCAAAACTGTATTTTTCAGACTGATTCACTTTAATAATGTCGCATTATTCATAATGCTGTAAAGGTTGTGCATTAAAGTTAATTTTTCATTGAGCATTCCTTAAACATACTCTTTAAGAGTATGATACGAAATGAAAAATCAGGCTTTTTCCAACACCTTAGTGTTTTTAATTAAATAACAATTGTAATAAGCCATTAGCACCTGGCAACAAATCAGTTTGAAAAGACCTCACTCTGTGCATTATCTAACACATTGTCCAATTGCTCCAGTTACAAACCTATAGACCAGCTTCAAAGAAGGATTCTCATTTTGCCATGCTAACAGTTCGGTGTCTGGTTCTTTGGACTGTGTTTAAAAAGTCCTGACTGAATTTCCTATGCAATGAATGGAGGAGTAGTGGCACAGAAATCAAGAATTCATCTGATGCCAAGTACTGGATATCATAGGAAAACCCAAAGGGAAACTAATGTTTGAAGTTCTGCCTCTCTTCAGTATCTATTAGGGATTGCAGTTGTTGTATGATCCCTCTCAGCACATTTAAGTGCCTCCTTCACACCTGCTGTAATACTCTTTATGGCTTGCTCATATTCTAGTGGTCACAGCACTTCTGTAGCGTGGGAAGAGACTTGCCTTTCAAGCCTGGCAAAGGCACCTGAAGAGACTCAGACCCACAGATCAAACATCCCAGGCAAGTTTGCTAACCACTAAGTTGTGGGCAAGGCTGGTGTCTCCCCTGCTGAACATGGTTTATGGTAAAAGGGAGCACAAGCCCTTTGAGTGGGCTTGCTTGGAAAAGAGCTCTGGTGACTGGGGCACTCCTGTCACTTATCATTGGGCATGCACAGTAACAATGTCTTATGTGAAAACAGGAGAATTCAAAGACTGAACCATATTTACTGAGAAAAACAGTATGTAATTTGAGCAATATTTGCAACTTACAAGCTTTTGTTCTGCTCTTCTTCCCCTATGAATTAATTTTGCAATTGTGCAGAATTGTGCAATTCTTAATTGTGCAGAAGTATTCTACTGCCAGGAAGAAGTTGTAGAGAAACAGTAAAAGTTCCTTGATTATTTTTTTCCATCTAAACAAACTAGAAATGAACCAAGAGCAGTGCCTTGACGATACAAGCTAATTCCATATGTTGTTATCGCTGTTCTTACTTCAGACCCAATTGCCCAACATAAGAAAGATAATCAAGTCTGAATGCTAAGTACCTATATCGAGTTCTTAAGGCAAATATTTTCAACCATGTATTGTAGCTTTTATATAGCATCCAAAAGTGTGTTAGGTGCAGTACTGATAAAGGATATAGTTCCTACTCCAATTTATATGGCTTAATTATTCAAGACAGATCAAGCCAAAAATCAAGAGTGGGAAGAACAAAGGGAAGCAAATGAAAAATATGTGTTAATATGTTTATTTTTATTTTCTCTCAGGAATCTTACTAGTTCAGGTGTTGTGCATATCTGTGTGTATTTTGTTAATGTATATATATAAATAGTTGAGATAAAAATAGAAGGAAAAAAAAATAATGTTGGGGCAAGAGGGCATGTGTCTTCATGGGATACAGTGGTAGGGAAAGGAGAGCCAAGGCAAAATGAGAAGAAAGAGAGAGCAATGTAAACAAGGAAAGATTAAGGAACCAATGCCAGGATGCAAGTCCAACTGTATGAAAGATGTGGCAGTAAGGGAATGATGGGAAGATGTCATTTACAAGAAAGTCTTTTATGCAAAGTATTTCCAATACTGGAGCCCAAAGAGATCCCAGAGGTGATTGTTAGCAGCTAAAGTTGGAACAAACTGCATATGACCAATACAGCATATGTGGAAGGTTAAAGTAATACCACAGAAATGATGTACGATTACAGCCTGGAAAGGGACCAAGTTGTGAAATTCCTTCTCTTGACGAAGATGTTTCGCTCCCAAGTTAGTAAATGAAACAGAAGTTGAGAGTTTGTATTGTGAAGCTGAAAGGAACCTGTAGAGTATGGAATCTTGTACTGGGCCTGGCTAAATTGGAAGTAGTTTTCCCTGAAGCCGCCTTCATAGTGCTGTGCTTTGTGTTGGTAGCTACAAAGATGTTGGTAGCACATCAGTGTTTTGGCTACTGCTGAGCACTGCTCACACAGCATCAAGGCTGTCTCGCCAACATTCCTCCCTTGCCAGTAGGCTGGGGGTGGGCAATAACATCTTGAGAGGAGACAGAACCAGGACAGATGACCCAAATTGACCGAAGGGATATTCCATACCATATGACATCTGCACAGCAATACAAGCTAAGAGAAAGGGGGAGCTTGGGGTGCATTCATTATTACAATGGTTGTCTTCCAGAGCAACTGCTACATATACTGAAGAACTATAGAAGTACTGCAAAGTGTCTGGACAACACCTGCTGCTGGGAAACAGAAAATAAATCTTTTGTTTTCCATTGCTTCCGTGTGCAGCCCTTTATTTTGCTTTATTAAACAGTCTTTATCTTGACCCACAAGTTTCTTCCATACTATTTTTCTCTCCCTCCTCTGCCACCCCTCCGCCCCCTCCATCTCTATCCCCCCATCCTGCTGAGGATACCCATAAAGAACTGTATGCAATACATGCTAGTGTTAGGTCATGGTTTCTCAACAATAGCATAAGTGCTGATGGGCCTTGTATTTGCTCCCAGAGCCATTGCTCTACTGGTTCAGTGCATACTCTCTAAGACTTCCTCATCATAATACAGAAGAATTTACATTTTCCAACAGTTGCTTCTAAATTACTGATGTCAGATTTTTCAGCTAAAATAGCTGAATAGTACTTGACATACCATTCCTAACAGTATCCCTTTTTGGAAAAATATTCAAAATACTCTACACATTAGAAATATGCTCTTAGACTCCCCATAGTAATTATTACATCTCTTTATTAAATATTGAGCACAGCTACCATATGCTACTTTTGATGATGCGCTTCCCATGTGTACATAAAATGGCCATCTCTTCATTTTGCTGCTGCGCTTTTCTTACACAACCAAACTGCTTTTGCAATGGAGTCTGCCAATTGGCATGAAAATACCTGTCCTGTCAGAACAGCTCAGCATACGAAGTTCAAATAACCAATTAATCACTGCATCTGCTTCAAACTCCCCTTAGAGGTTTGCATTGTCTGAGACAATTGCCCTTTAAGAGTTTCTCTTTATCCCTAGGCACTTATGACTTCATTTGATCTGAATCTAATTAGGTGCAGAAGAATGTGAAAAGCAAGTCATTAAGACAATGGAACACAATACTCAACATGGAATTTTATAGCAGCACCCATAGCAGAATTATCCTAGGAATTCGAGAGAGTAGGAAAAACCCCACATGTTGTGCTACAGAGATTGTATTTTCAAAGCTAAACATGCTGCTCTAGAGAATAAGGGGGACTTTCCAATGTCTCACTACCTGGTTGTAGAAAGTTGATTGGTATTTGAAATCCTGAAAAAACGGACTTCAGACTGCAGTCTCAAGCAAAAATAGAGTTACTATCTTCTGTGAATTTGGGACAGAAGGCAGTTCTAGTTCCTGCTTAGTATTTCAAGGAAAGAAATATGGGCATATAAAGTACAGCTTGGTGTTTGCCATAAGCCACCTTTGCAGCTGCGGAGCTTCTATTTGGATCGGCATTAGGTTTGCCCCTGAAAATGCTGCAGGCTGCTTTCTCATAAGAGAGGAGACTATGCCTGCCTGGCACAGCTGCTGACACATTTCCTCTTTCTTCTGCTTGTCGCTTTCATTTTTAAAATCATAATATGAATACCAAGGTAGAGTTTACACAGTTCCAGATATTTCCCTTACACCAGCATCACATACACCTAAACTGACTGATACCTTGGTGAGACTCACTTCTAGCTGCCAGTCTCTTGAAGCTGGAATGATGCCCGCAAATTGAAAAATGCTTCTCTATAAGTACTACTTCACATTTTCAGAATGATTACCAAGATTTTAATCCAGTCAAGGTTTTTTAAGAAACCTTTACACACTATCCTTTCAAACTCATTTATGGTCTTTTAATTCTAATGACTGCTCTCCTCCCATCAGCTGAGATGGGAGACATAAAGGTGTCAGAATCTATAGGACTTTTGCAGAACTCATACAACTAAAATATCATGAAACCTTTGAAAATGTCATAGACTAGAGAGTGACTAAGCACTCCAATCTCTAAACAGTCATGCTGACAATTAATAATTTTATTTTCCATTTCATTAAATTATGCCTTTCAGCCAAAACGCATATTAAAAGTCAATCAAATCCAGGGTGACACAAAGAAAAATTAATCAAGATTTTAACATCTTTGTCTGAAATGCTGCTCTTCATCATCAGCGTCCTTCATGAGAAGACAAATGAAGTGGAATGTGTTTCAGCATGGTCTGGAATTTAAGAGCTCCAGGTCACTTATCAAGGGTTAAGGCAAATTCAAGTCAAATGCCCTTCCTTGAGACTACCATGCTACCAAGACTTGGAAGTTTCAACTGATGTGGGGTTCAGTTAGGCCTACCAGAAGAACTCAGTATTTGTAATGGAAACCAAAAAGGTCTTTTTGTGTAGAAGGTTAGGGGGGAAGGAGTTCTAGAACTTTCGATCCGGTTTTATGTGAGGCTTTTGTACCATTATTTGGGTTCATATAGCAGTCCTTTCCTTTTTCACTGACTCTGAAATGAGCTTCTTCATTAACCTCAGAGTGAGTAGCCACAAATTCTAAAACCAGCAAAGGCAAAGGCATGTGTCACTTTGTGGGTGACAGCTGACCCATGGGTTACAAATTAGCTGGGAGCCAGGGCGCCCTGTGCAATACAGCAGCCTGTGTGTCTTTGGAGATGCGCCGAGGGAAGAGCAGGCAGCTCTTTGAAGTTTGTTAAGAGTCTTCAAATGCAGATCATAGCACAATGCAAACATCAAAGCAGGAAAACACAGGCTTGTGTATATGTCTTTGCTCCCCTCTGTATAAAAAGCATAAGAAACACTCTGTGGGTACTTTCATACTGTCTCTATCTGCTGGGCTAGAGTTTGAGCTGGATGTTCCCATTCTGCCTAGGAGAGCAAAACCAGTGTGTGAGACAGATCTAGTTTGGACATGAGTTTGCTTGCCTGGAAGGCCGGTTGTCTCATTCCAGACGTGAGTCAGAGTACGAACGGGTGTGTGGGCTCTCTGCTCACGTGAGAGCTCAGGACGTGGCCTAAGATGACAATAGTTAGCTCCACTAGAGATGAACCTTTTACTGGTTATTCATTGCTGTTCCTGATCCCTGCAAAAATGTCTTTATCCCTGTTCACAAGGTCTCTCACCTGGGTGATGTCCATGAGATTTGAATAAAATTGTAGAAGTCTCAAATTCATAAGCCACGATTTACAAAAGGTGATTTTAGGCTTGCAGTTAATTCACACCGCTGAAGCTGTTTTTACAAGAATGTTGTGAAAACACAGTTCACAGAGTGCAGCAATATTCCATATATACACAAAAATAGAAAAAAAACCCCACTGTGTAGTCAGCCTTAGGCATGCAAACCCTCTGTAATTATTAGTCAGAAAATTAGAAATTAGTTACATTATTAGAAAATTAATAATATTGCACAACTTTCCAATATATAAAAGCAACAGCTTGCTATGGTGAAACATGCAATTTATTTCTAGACATGAGAGTGACCTAGTTCTGCTTTCCTGTCACTGTGCACATCAGAGTCAACTTCTGTTTCAGAAATTTCATCATTCAGTGCAGGAAGATTTTATGCTGAGCACATTGGGGACAGCTCTAGCCTTGTTTTTCCTTTCATTTACGCTCAGTTACACAGACTGAACTTGCTCCCTTACAAGGAAGTATGAGTTCAGTGGCAAACAAAAAGTAAAGTGATCTTACCATTTTGATACTCCAATGAAGGGAGTAAATGCTGCACTGTCCAAACTGTCCAGAAACAGATGAACAGATTTCAGTAGTTTCCAGTGATAGGACAAAGGGCAAGAGTCTCAAGCTGGAACATAGGAAGTTCCATTCAAATATGAGGAAAACTTCTTTACAGTGAGGTTGATGGAGCCCTGGAACAGGCTGCCCAGGGAAGTCGTGGAGTCCCCTTCTCTGGAGATCTTCAAGACTCACCTGGATACAGTCCTGAGTACTGTGCTCTAGGTGTTCCTGCTTTAGCAGGGAAGTTGGACTAGATGATCTCTAGAGGTCCCTTCCAACTCTGACAATTCCATGATTTATACTGCTAAGGGAAAAACAGCAGCCATGAAGTAGAATATCAAGCCTAATGATTCTCTAACGTGTATGAAAGATCAAAGGTACTGGAATCTAACATATGAAGCCTTTAATAAGTGACAGCAAAATTTGTGACACGTTGTCTGTCTTTTGTCCTATGGCAGAGTTCAGTTTCTCAATGCAAACTTTGCCCCTTATCCATATGTCCCTTATCTATAAAGAGGTCCATGACACATCTCCTTATTGGGTCTAAAGCTTTGCAAACACCATCACTGATTGAAAAAATGGTCGACATTTGATTTTAGTGTATTTGCATATATGGTTTTTTCCAGATTTGACTTTTGTGTATTTCAATTTTTTCAGCTAGTCTGAGGGTTTACGGGGGACTGTCCTAGAGAAATCAGACAGTTAGTTCGGAGAGATGGGAGGAACCCGTGGGAGGTGGCACTGGCTCCAGCTTGGGCTCCGGCTGAGCCCGTGTGGCACACCAGCAGAGCCCTCTCGTGGAGATGCAATGTGGAGCAGCAGCAGGAGGATTTTCTCTAACTATACAGCTTGCACAGTTCTCCTTCAAGAGCTAAACAAAGTGAAAAAAAAATACCTGCTCTTAATTCGACAGATCTACGTTCTGCAATTAATGGTGTAGCCAAATTGCTTATGGAGGATGCTGCCTTAGCCAACATTTGCTATCCTGGAAAAGCTTGTATGCTTACACTGATGGAGCATTCAGTTGTAGTAAATATTGCCATAATAGGGAACATGCACAAATAATATCCTCTGTTTCAATACTTATGCCAGTAAAACTGCTTATGTAAGTGGAAATAGGTGGATGGAGGTGTGTTTTCATTGGCAAGGTTTACATCACTAAGTATGATGGTGTGTCTCTCTCAACAACGAAAAAGTCTTTTTCTGGGTATTGCCTGTGTTTCCCTTAAGGGGATCAGTCCAAAAAAGCTCTGATGTATGGATATCAACTCTGAACAACAGGAACTAAAACCAGATGAACTAAGAGCCAGAATAGTTCAGTCTGTGCCAGTGGAGTCTTAGGAAGGTCTGTACCACCAGCATTAAGTTGTGAAGGTAATTGCCAGCCTGTTTCAACAGTCTCAGTAGTTTGCATGCTCTGGATCAGTAGAGTAAAACTACTTCTCCCATGAAGAAATAGCAATGGTGGTGGAAGGACAGCTATGAAGGTATAACTCATTTTGCAAAAGAATTTCTGCCACACAGCAGGCAGTTCTGAAGTGTAGACTTGGTCCTAGACTGTAATCTTCTGAATTTTTTTTTTACTTGCTGCCTCTCAAGGAAGAATAGCACTAATTAAATTATTGACATTTGCATTTATCACTCACTGATTACATATTAATGCCACTTACTTTGTTCTTCATCTCATTTTCTTTAATTATCAGTTCAAGGATGAGCTGAAAAGTCAATAGCTACTTTCATCAGGACACCCCTGGTCCTTGCTACAACTATTTTCCCCAGCAATCCTGTGGGAACTGCCAAAGCCTGCTCTCTGACCACTGCTGGATACTTTCTGAAGGTTCCTCTGTATTATATTAAACATTTAGCCCTTAGGAGTCTGGAAAACATTGAAGAAGCACAAGTAAATAATCTGCTGATAGTTTTGATATTAGAAGGGAAATGCACTACAGGTTAGCTAACTTTGTGTCTTCTATCCCTTCATTTGCTGTCATCTTTCACGAGGACTTAGAATTCATGATGAATGACCCCTCCACTAACCTATAAATCTACCTGACATCTTGTATTCATCTCCTCTTTCTTAACCTCAGTTCCTGATCTCCCCATCTACAGCTTGTGGCAGGGCAATTCACTTCCACGGCACTGGCGGAGAAGCAGCCTAAGGAGACCATATGGCAGCTAAGCCTCCTCAGCCACCAGGGAAAGTGATCCCATTAAAACTATATTTAGCTGGCGCTTGTCCAGCCTTGTGAGCTGTGACAATGACGTTTCCGTGGCTGTCAAGGCAGCAGAATCAGATGTGGGGCTCGCAGCGTGGCCGTAGCCTGTACCTCACGGCGTGTTGGGTTTGAGAGATCAGAAATCCACCAGGGAAAAGAAAGAAACAGGCAGAAAATGGCACAGTTGATCTATTAATCGGACTGCTACATTCCCTCAAGAGGTTGTAATATGAAAACAAAGAGAAAGCTAAGCAAGGAATAATAGAAAATGTGAGCACTTTCCAAACAACCTCAGCAACAGCTAATGCTTGTATCTTGATACAGTCTTGTATCAGGGAGCTGAATAGGATCTTTGGACCTTGTGCCTTTCACTGCTACCTGTCAAACAGTTTTCTTGGCTCCTACATAGTCAGATTTTCAGATCTTCTCTGGTTATACAGGATATAGGATCCTAAGAGAGCAAAGACTTAGAAGGTCTTAAGACTGCTGGCACAAATAGTCATAATTCTGTGTGTGCCTACTTGCAATGTTCAATTTCCTCAGGGAAATTTCCTCATGCCCATAGCATGTATTAGCATGTATTAGAAGTAGAGAACAAAATCAGGTTTAACTCTATTATTCCCCAGAGGTTCTGCCTTATGCTGTGCATGCTAAATTATCCATGCTTGTGTTGTTTACTGCTTCTCTAGCATTCCTGATCCTGAAAGCACCTAAAGTGAATGCTGCTGTCTATCACTTATTCAGCACAGTTCTGTGCGTAAGAGCAGAGTGTTTGCCAAAGTGTTTTTGTCAGCTGTCTCTTCCTTACTAATATTCTGTCTCTTTGACTAAGCTTTCTAGGTTTTTTGAGTCCAGGGGCAAACACACTACAACACTGAGGTACCAAGAGAATTTGGTTCAGAGTGAGCTGGGGAGTAAACCCAGAGGACACCCCTTTGAGTGACCTGACTGTGAGTCTGAAATCTTCTCTGTAGAGCTGCTTAAACTGCAAAGCAACAAAAGTGTAGGAGGATAAAAGGGTGCTAAAAAGGTGATTTCTTTGTGAGACATTCAGGTTGCCAACTGTATAGGCACCCTATCTGCCAGAATTCCCCAAGTAAAACCAGAGACTGTGGGACCAATCTTCAGCTTCATTTGGCAGAGGGTTTTCACCTAGGTTCCAAGTCGGTCTGTAGTCATTTGAGATGATACAGATTTAGAGAGTCTTTTCCAGAAGTAGGGAAGCTTATTCACATTTCTGAAGACTTCCTAATCCTACAAACACCAATCTTGTCCTGCCCCCACCTCATCATAGGAAGAACATTGAATTTGGAGGAGATGAATTCAGGAGCTGCTGCAGTGATATGGTGGCAGGTCCTGTCCTAAGGGAGTTCTTAGAAAGATTTTGGTCTCTCAACAGAAAATAAACATTTCTTTGCCATCAGAGAAAAGAACAAGTGCACAAGGCAAAACATAACACAAATTTTTACTCTGAAGTTACCGGTAACATACTTGTTTCTGGAACAGAAGAGAGGTGCTTAATGGACTGAGTAAAATACCCATGCCTTTCTGGATCATCAGCTAATGAAGTTTGTTGTCTTTCTGATACCAGGGCAGAGAGGATGGTAGAGTCCTTTGTGTAAGTTAGTTCTGTTTGCTTCTTTTATGTCATATAAGGTCTACTTAGACCATGCATTCAAGGAGAAGGGCAATGAGTGCTGTGTTCCCATCACTTCTTCCTGCAAGCAAGCTTAGGGCCTTGTGACCCTTATACTGGAGTCTGAAGCCAAGGCAAAGAAGAGTGTGTACCAAATTATTTTTTTGAGTTACAGAGATCTCTGACAAAAATTAGGATTCTTTCAGGTATTACAGTTGCACTCAGGGCTGAGAGCAAAGACATTTTCAATGTAAAGCAAAGTAACCATCAGCAAATGAAAACATAAACAACAACAACAAAAAGGAATGAAATGTTCCATAGGTAAAAACACCCATTATTGTAATGCAATAATTTTGGCCACATGAACATCCCGGCCTTGGCTCTACATGTATGGGGAGTTAGAGATGAAGAGAAATAAGGAGTTGAAGGGAGTGTATGGGAATGTCACAGGCAGTGAGGACAGAACACTGAGGTGACACTTTCACAGCAGTCCTGGGCCATCATAAGGAGAAGGAATGAAAGAAACCACCCCAGTTACCTTTTGATTGGCAGGTGGGTGTGATGTTAATCTGGTAACTGCTTTGCAAGTCTTGTTCAGGCTCCTTCAGGCTGTTGGAGCCCTGTAAATCTACACAGCCTGATCCTGTTCATCCTGTACAATGCAGGAGTGATGTGTTGCTCTCAACTATTGGTTAATATCACATATTTCCTTGGTGCTTTAAAGCTCAATGCTTTATTCACTTGTTTTTACTGTTAATGTAAAACATTAAACACCACGGGCTCACATGCCAACCAGTAATGCTTGATGCTTACAGGAGTGTCCACCAATGCAATTACCACCATTACGATTAAAATGTCTACATTCTTGACAATTTGAACAGAAAAAGAAGGAGCAATTATCTTGATTAATACAAAATGTCTTAAAATTTATGAATTTTTGGGCCTACGGGTAAACTTTCTTTACAGAAGCTCAAAGAGGTCATGGGGATACATAGAGAAGGTTGCTATTCTCCTATACTCTACTACTTAGGAACACAGTCCAAGGTACCATTTAGCCCTGTATATTAAGTCCATCTAATTCTCTTCTCTTTTTTTCCTAAAGGCCAATTAACATTTTAAAGTGTAAAGTGCACCTCTTGCCTTAAGCGTGACATTAAGTGCATGTGTAATCATAGATGACTCATTTAATTATCATGGTGATTGCTATAATTTCTATAATACACCAAGTTCTAATTGGCTAAGAACTATAGTTTAATTAACGGTCCAATTTCACTATAGGCAGCACTCTTAATGATGCCTGTAATTCATACTACTGCTTTTGATTATATGATCCTTTCTTCAGTTGCCAAATCTGAAGTCTTTAAGCATATGTCCAGTCCTGATGGCTACCTAAAGCAATTATTCTCAATTCCAGTTTGAAGGGTCCAGTCATTTCCAAAAGTGAGTTCAGAAAATTTAATATGTTATTTTTACATGAAAATATCTTGCATCTCAATTCTGTGGGACAAATAATTAAAATGGGAGGTTCACTCATTCTTGGGAATGTGCCCATGAAGTCCCAGTGAAAATCTGCCTACAGGTACATACAACCTTGAGAGCAGGCAAGCACTCACACATAATCAGTGTGGGCTAATTTTTTATACTAGCAAATATTCACAGCTAAGTTTATTGTCTACACAATGTGATAACAGTGTAGGTAGAGGTACAGATGAAGTGTTAACTGAGAGGTAAGAAATACCAAACATTCACCTTCTGAACCTGTAATACTAAGCAGTGCTAAGGCACTGTAGCACCCTTTCTTTCTTGGCTATGTCCACTCTTGCCAGGAATACCTGAGGGAGTAAGGGTCTTTGCTAACAGGTTTAGGTAACACAGTCTAGTTGTAACTGATTATGGGAGTCCATCAGCAGCGGGACAAATTATATTCCTCTTCAATCTCATTACTCAAACGACATGATTTATTTAATTTGTATTGATCTGGATTTGCAATGGTAAGAAGACTCTGGTCCTTGCTAAGTAGAATATTATTCTATCCCTCCTTCTGCCTATGAAGCCTAAACCTGCATTATTTAAAACAATACTAACAAGACAGTTGATTAAGTACGGGTTATTATGTCCTGTGTGGGCACAGTTCTACTGTAAGATGGTGCAGGTGGGAGCCAAGAGAAGGTGAAGCTAACAGTGTGTTCAGGACTTCTCTTCTCCTGACCCCTCAGATCCCAGAAGCATACAAGTGAGCAGGACATTCCACAGTCACCACTGAAATCATCCCTTATGCACACCTGTAATGTGTCTTCAAAAATCTTTCTCTCTTCCCAAAACAACCCTCTTCCATGATTTTCTCTGTTTGCAGTGCAGAAAGAAAATAAGATTGGAAGATTATAAATATTAGGAGCATATTATGTGACTGCCTAATTAGTTTCATTTCCCCAGTGTGCATGCAATAGTCCATTCAACATGGATTTATTAGAGGCCTTTTCTATTCACCCTACTTCTGATGAAGTTTTTTACAGAGAAGTGACTTCACAGTCACACAAGTTTTCTGACACTGCCCTATTTCTGACATTGACACAGGGCTCAGTACTGGGACCCGTTCTCTTTAATATCTTTATCAATGATCTGGACAAGGGGATCGAGTGCAAGCTCAATAAGTTCACAGATGACACCAAGTTGTGTGGAAGTGTCAACCTGCTGAAGAGTAGATCGTCCCCCTGTACTCGGCACTGGTGAGACCTCAACTTGAGTATTGTGTCCAGTTTTGGTCCCCTTACCACAAGACATTGAGGTGATGAATTCCTGAGTTTGTCCCTGTTTTGTGAATAACTTACTGTATCTCCAATAAAATTCCTCCTCTGACTGTTCCTCTTTGTAATAAAATTATGCATTGGAAGATTTGCACCTGAATCCCACTCTACTTTAAGATCTACAAATACTGTGCCATTGACAAGCGGACTTGCTTACACAGAGATGCTTGTACTCTGCTGCTATTTAGTTAACTGATGGTATGGCATTTTTACAACCAGCAGAAATCATCCAAGACAATGAATGGAGGCTGAGAATGCAACAGAGACATTCAACTGATTTTAAATTACCTACTAGCTTTAAAAGGATTGGGCCCAAATAGATTTCTTACACAAAATATCCTTCTAACGAATTATGTTAATTTCAAAAAACAGGCATATATGTTTACAGAGCATTGATCACAGCCAAGAATCAAGTCTTGGAGAAATTGAATTTTTCTTGTCTCCTCTTACTTAGATTGCACTTTAATTATGAGTGATTTCACAGCTCCAGGGAGAATTCTCCTCAAGCTGCATGACAAATTACAAATACTTACTAGAAATTTCATGTTGCTATAGCATTCTACTCATATGAATTCTCCTCCAACTTGTCTCTTCAGCTTGATTTACATCCTAGAATGTTCTTTCACAACTGTCTTACAATCAAAATCTTGCCATCCTTTCAAATTCCTCTAAAAAACTGTGAGATGTCACAGAAAGATATTAGGTGATCTTGGAAAGGATCTCAAAGTATCATAGGCAGAAACAGACACATATTTACGGTTCTTAAAAAACAATAAAAAGTCATCTTTCTTATCACCTTATTGGTTTGTTCCTGAATATACTTTTGCTCTGTTAAGCTGAGTTGTTGGTTAATGATCAGGCACTTTCTGATCAGGTTTTTTCATGACTCCATTGCATTAAGTGGTGTTTTGAGCCACTTTTTGTATCCAGACCTCATTGCTCATTCCATTGACCTAATGCATCCACCATCTGTAAATTAGCTGACTATTCTGTATTAAGCAAAAGACCCACTTCATGGAAGTTGTTAGTACCTTTCAACAAAATTTCAGACAGCATATTACTGCTGTTAAAATTCACTTACTCAAACCATCTCTCCACCTGACCTCAGTCACATGGCAATTTTTCTACCCTCACTAGGTTATTGAAACCTCTGTAAGCAGAAAGATAGATTGAATGAGTCATTCCAGTTTAATCCCTCCTGTGAAATTTTGTACTTCTATGCTAATTGCTATGAATTATTTATTTCAGCTCTCTTTGTGCCTGTTACCAATATTTCAACAGATACTTAATTTTGGTGCAAACTAAAATGAGTTTGCATTGTAAAAAATCTTTCAGTATCTCTGGTTAACTCACCTAGATTCTGGTTCAGAAAAAGCTAAAAAAGAATAAATTCTTGCCCATGACAAACAAGTCTCTTATGCTTGCAGACTAACAAAAATTCATCAGTTATCCCAATTGTATTTTACCAATTACTCACCTCCTTCCTTCACTTGCACTAGGGTATGTTTTCTTAGTTGTTCCAGACAGAGTAATACTTTTATGTGCTGGTGTTTATTTAAATAGCATACTAAAAAAGGTTCATCTATCTTGACATCATTACTGAGGGCTTTATCCTGACCAAAGCCTGTGTGGTGGCCAGCTGTTACTCAACACCTCCCAGGATTTATTCATAACATAATAAGGCTGACATTTTTATTTCAGATGAGCCTTTCAGAATAATGGATAATTTTCTCATGCTTCATCTAATTATCCTGCAAAGACCATTACACATCTTCATTTATTTTGTAAAGACTGGGGACCTCCTTTGGCCATTCTATTTAATTCTATTACAGAAGTTCTAGAGTCCATGAGGATTTTGAGAAGCAAGTGTACATAGGTAGGTGTAAACAGTGTCTGTCTTACATTCAGTGGATCAGAAAAGTTTATTTTCTCATTATATTCTTTAACTGAAAAGGTTGAAATTGATTTTTGTCTCCCTTCCATCATCTGATAACAACAACCAACTATTTTTAAAATATTTTTTCTGGAAATAGAATACTTTTCCTCTCAAAATAAAAATGCGTTTTTTTCCTCAAATCAGAAGTTGGAGCATGTTATAATGACACAGAGAGATTTAGGTAGGCACTAAGCTGCAACCTCTGAAGTTCAACTGCTCAGGACAGTAACAGGGTGTAGAGGCTGCAGGCAAGCCTGAAGGGGTGTAAGGTCTCACCAACTTCAGCACAAGCTCCTGGGGCATAGGCTTAGGACACGTCCTGTCATTCAGTATGGGAATAACTAATTTGTTATTTACTCACATTTGTTTTCTATGGTAATTTGTGTGATCCTGGGATGTGCTGGAAAGTCTCTCTAATGGTTACCATAAGAACATTGCTCTGAGGAGCACTGAATGGCAATGTACAACCTGGTTGTTTATGTAAGACCCCTAATTACCATGGAAATCAATAAACTATTGCTGGTAGCCTTACCAGCACTAAACCACTGTACCTCAGGTCTGTAGGAGTTTATCATAACCAGGAGGACATGCCCACCCACTTTGGGGATTGAATGCACCCTCAGCAAATTTGCAGATGATACCAAATTGGGTGGGAGTGTCGACCTGCTGTAGGGTAGAAAGATCTTGCAGAGGGATCTGGACAGGCTGGATGGATGGGCTGAGACAAACAGGATGAGTTTCAATAAGGCCACATACCGGGTCCTGCACTTGGGCCACAACAATCCCAGGCAGAGCTACAGGCTTGGGGAAGAATGGCTGGAGAGCTGCCTAACAGAAAAGGACCTGGGGGTGTTGGTTGACTGTCGGCTCAACATGAGCTAGCAGTGTGCCCAGGTGGCCAAGAAGGCCAACAGCATCCTGGCCTGTTTCAAGAACAGTGTGGTAAGTAAGACCCAAGATCGGATCGTCCCCCTGTACTCAGCACTGGTGAGATCCCACCTCGAATACTGTGTCAAGTTTTGGGCCCCCTACCACAAGAAAGACATTGAGGTGNNAGAAGGGCAACGAAGCTGGTGAGGGGTCTGGAGCACAATATATATTATAAGGAGAGGTTAAAGGAGCTGGGGTTGTTTAGTCTGAGGAAGAGGAGACTGAGGGGAGACCTTATCACTCTCTACAACTACCTGAAAAGAGGCTGTAGAGAGGTGGGGGTTGGTCTCTTCTCCCAAGTCACAGATGAAAGGACAAGGAGTAATGGCTTTAAGTTGTGCCAGGGGGAGTTTCAGGTTAGATATTAGGACATATTTCTTCACTGCAAGGGTTGTCAAGCATTGGAATGAGCTGCCTAGAGAGGTGGTTGAGGCACCATCACTGGAGGTATTCAAGAGACAAGTTGACATAGTGCTCGGGGATATGGATTAGTGTTGGGTTGATGTTGTTTGGGGTGTGGTGTGGGTGGGAGTTTTTTTTGTTGGGTTTGTTTGTTTGATTGTTGTTTTGGATTCTTTGTTTTTGGTTTTGTTTTTTCATTGGTTGGACTAGATGATCTTAAAAGATCTCATCCAACCTAGGTGATTCTGTGATTCTCTGATTCTAGACCCAGAAGTAGTTCTGTTTTGTAGTAGGTATCAGCTGTGGGATGGAATAGTGGGGTGGACTAAGAGAGGGGCTGTCAGCATGCTCATTTGATAATGGATATAGATTGCTCTTGGCATCTTGTTGACTCCTCTGAGGTGGACTGCCTCTGGATTCGGGACTGTTGTTCCTTTGGATAATGATGTTGTTAGTTCTTAGCAGGGCTGACAGTATGAATCAGTGTATCAGAGACCCTTGGAAAAGGGAGGCTTATAGTGATGCAAATATGACAAATCATCAGTCCTTGTGTGTGTCCTTGGAGATCAGGAGCTGGTGAGTGACTGAATTCTCCCTTTCCAGCTAAGTCAATCTTTCTTAGAGCTGTGGTCATGCACATCGAGGGTCCTCAGCCATGGGCCTTCCCCTGATGTGGAAGTGCTTCTCCTGACTTTTAGTAACTCCTATTCTTGTCATAGATACCCAGTACAAGTGGTCAGGTAGAGCCCCAGAAGTCAGAGGCAGAAACAGAGTACCCTTCTGTGTCTGAAAAGGCCAGCAGCCTCTCTAGGACTTACTTCTCTAAAGCAAGAGAAGAATGACTTAAAAACTCTGCAACATCTCTTGCATGAGAACAGGAATGTGTTTACACTGTAGACTAGTTCTTTTACTTCAACTTCTCCTTAAGACCCTGATAAATATTATGTTGTTAGTACATGGAACAAAGATATTAGACGTCAGGTGCTGTGTGGGAAGTGAAATTATTAATCTGGGAAGTGAAATTATTAATCTCTGAACTGTTTTAGCACAATGCTGTTTCTGACATTCAAATATTATCAGAAACTGAGATGCACGTGCTTTATCAAAATTGTGCAGTGAAGAGATTCTAACCTTTACCCTCAATTAATGTAACACTTTTGTCTGTCCCAATTTTCTGAAATGCAAGATTACTTCAATGCTTTTACTCAAGAACAACATTTTTACTGGTATTTCAGTGATACAAAATCACAGCCCTGGAGCTGTAAAGTCCTACTTAGCTCCTATATACTTTTCTGCCCTGAAGGCTGAGTAAAATCTGACTACAGATGATAACTTATTCAGAAAAAGAGATATATAATCACTTGCAGACCATGAAGTTTTAAGGATTCTGTGGTGAGCTTTACTGCAGCTGGTGTGAATGGAAACCTTTCTGCTGTCGATGGTGTGATTCAGGCAGGACGCCAACCCTGATATTTCTCCCGGTGAGAGTTTTCCCAACATGGTATCAAAACTGGTCTATATAAGCCGAAGCTGCAGCAACATTTCCATCTGTGACTCAAAATGTGACTATTAATTTTGCCTGCAAAGCTCAGCTGCAAAGTGATATGGAATAAAAAAAGATTAAAAACCTTTTTTTCCTATTGACCGCTCCCACACCAGAGATTAAAAGGCAGCCAGGCAACCAGTTGATTTGACATTCAGCTGCACGTCTCGGGGACCTGACAGCCACTGATAGGATTTCCTCTCCCTTGTTCTGTGCTGCTGCATTTCCAGAAATCTCTACCCTCTCAGCTGTGCCAAATCAAATGGCCCAGTTATAGCTGCTGGGACAGAAGCAAGCTGCAGGGGGCAAAGAAGGAGGGAAAGTGCTTAAAAAGCAGTAAAAAAGGTTTATCACCATAAAAACACTGATCAGAAAGTGATTACTACTTAATTGTCCTAAGTGAGACAGAAATAACTATTCATGAAAAAGAGAAAGAAATATTATCTGATATCTCCCAGAATTCTTGCCTCAGTTTTAAAATATTAGCAGTTCTTTTTACATTTAGATTACTTTTAATACTTTTGTTATTAATATTAAAATTTGGTCAAGACACAGACCCACTTGGCTCAAGGAATGGATTTCTGAAGGAAACAGAGGAGCCCCTACATACTGAAACAAACAGGTCTGTTAATGATGATCCAATTATTCTAGGTTCCTGGGAACAACTGTGATTTCAGGTGTTGTGCATAGTACTAACACGGGCCAGGGACTGTTCTGACAGGGAAGTGTGGATGAGACCACCTTCTCTATGGAATGAAAGGGGACAACTATTTAGTTGCATGCATCCAAGCAGCACACCACACCAAAGAATGGTTCCTAGTTCCCCTGGACTGCAATTTCAGTGTTCTTTATTGCCATATGGGTGGTCATCAAAGTGCATTTTAGACAAGCAGACTGTGTTGATATAAATTTACCAAATCAGTTGTAACAGAAGATTCTTGCAATGTTGCTGAATACTTCTGTCAAGCTTACCATTTTTCTGAAGTCTCAACAACATTATGAATGTTACTCGCATGAATGCAAGTGATGCACATGAATGTGCAGCTTATTTGTAGTGCTTTCAAGACACAAAGTTTTTCTTATTTTCCATCAGCTAGGAACTTTTTAATCCAAATTTACCTTTCTAAACACACAAAATTAAAGAAGTTCCATGTCATCCAATTTATAGTATTTATTTTTGGCTACAATACTTTTGAGCACGAAGTCCCCAAATGGTCTGCATCCTCCCTGAGGACCTCCTTACTTCCCATAACCTATTCCAGTCATTAAGACTAAGGCTGCATCAAGATAGGAGACTTTTAGTAGGATAATGAATCAAGCCAGATAAGTTCAGACATTTTCCGGAGATGTCTGGGTTGGGAACATCCTCATTGTACACACCTCAACAGCCAATAGGAAAAAATAAGCACCTCCAAAAGGTGGTCCAGAAGATTTATGGGATGAACCACTGTCTGGACCTTTCTCTCCATTGGCTATTGCACCCCAACACCCTGAAATATAATTAAATTCCTAAAAGTATCTAACATGGAACTGGACTTTGGTACCTGATGGAGCCCACAATGGAATTATACCTAAAGGAGCTAGCTACCCTACATATGGACAAGTATAGTGAGATAAAACCTTACTCCACAGAACCTGTCATGCTGAGCTTAAAGACTCTAAGCCAGCTGCTAAGTACATCAATAACAATGGAGAGAGTATCTGTGTAGCCTTTGTCTGTATTACACGGGCCAAAAACAGACAAGGGTAAGCAGATTTAAACCCACTGAGGCCACTAAAAACTGTATTTGATAAAATCTGGGGGAATAATGTAGATATTTCTTAGTCTCTCAGTATTTTACAGAGTTGACATCTGACTTTTTAAAATTAAATGATAAAAGTCCTCTATTGGTAATGATTTCCCACTGCATTATGGTCAGAGGCTCCTTCTCACTCATTTTCATGGTCTGTTCTCCATCACCTCTTTTCAGGTCCCTGAATTTCAGCTGGGTCTCCCACTTATAACACTTAATATATTTTCTCATAATAATCTATTTCTGGAATGGAGACCTTGTTAGAGGCTCTCTTGACCCCTTAACCTTCTGCAAGCCAGTATGATTATTTCATCATCTTCCATAGCTACCCTTTTTGTCTTCCTCAAAAAAATACCAGCAATGAAAACAGATTTATATCAGTTCCAAAACCATATTGTCTTTTGTCCTAGGTTCTGCACACTCTGGCAGTAGATTTTTCAAAATCTAAATGAGGTCCTAGGAGAAGATTTCTGGCTTGTTTGAATATAGTTTCATTTTGATCGTTTGCTGTGATGTTAAGACATAACTATCTGAAAAGGGTAAAAATTCATGGTTAAGTGGGGTGCAGCTGGGCACAACTTGAGATCAGTTACAAGTGTGTATTTTGGAGCTTATATTGGTATTTGTCCGTAGACTGAAGGCTGAATAAAAGAATCAGAAGTGTTAACAGGATGAAGTTCAATTTATCTCCTCCCTTGTAACTCTTTTTCCCCTTTCTGCCTCCCTTGGCTCTCTGTTCCCTCTGCTTGTGACAAATCAGCCTTTCACAGAGACATGCTAAAAATCAGGTTATTAAAGTAATTTGGGTAACTCCTCCAGCCTCCTCCAAATGTTTTCTAGAACTTATACAGCATTGCTTATGCTGTTGCCAGTGGGATCTTGTTTACTGCTTATATAAAGAAGCATAAAATAGTATTTCTCAGTCATTACACCTTCCATTACACCTTCCAGAAGCTCTGTCATCCTGTGAGTCTGGGATTAATCCAGGGAGGGAGTAATTCCTTGCCTAAATCTGAAAAAATCTTGAAATCTGTACATAAGTACTCTGCGATAGTCACTTGGGGCACAACTTGTGGCTGTCAGCTGAAATTTGTATTTCAGGTTTAATACCTGCAGCACAAAATACCTGAGATGAAATCAGCTCTTTAGTGACAGCCCTTGGAAGAAAGACAGAGTTAACAGCAAAATAATACATCGTTTCAATAGGACTTCGGGATAAGAAGCTTTTTGGAAATCTCATTTTAGTCAGATAATTGAATAGTAAACAATGAGAAGCACTGAGCTGAAACTCTTTAAATCAGAATGTACATATATGGTGCGTTGTGTTTCCTTGTTTCTTTTATGCTTTCATCTGGTTGTTTTTTGGTTTTAAGCTGTTTAAATGTACAGCCTGTCTGATAGCATATCTCAGTGCTTCATGACAATAATTTGGAAAAAAAATAATTTTGTGGTCCCCTATTCTGCAAAATTGTTATTCTCGGCTAGAAATGTTTTCTGTCAATTATTTGCAACATATATCTACCAGAAATATTCTTTTACAGAGGGAGAAGCTGTAGGTTGAAGAGCCAGACAGCTATAGGCAGGAGGTTGAAGAGCCAGGGGGCAACAGGCAGGATAAATCATTGTAGTAAGGGGATTAAAAAAGAAATGAAAATATTTTTAATGATGAGAATGGGAGAAAGGAGAATGAGTTAAAAAAAGAGATGGAGATGTGACAGAGAATGAAATAAGATACAATGTATTATCAGAGGTAAGTGTAGAGAGGAATGTATAAATATTTAAGAGAGGCAAAGGCCTGGAGTCTTCTCTGCTTTTATTACATTGCCTTATCTTTGTCTTTTCTTGCCTATTTCCTCCTGTGATTTGCTGCAAATTTCTCCTTGCAACTCCTTAAACCCTGCTGTAAAGATAGAAGAAAGAAAACGCCAATACACATTTTGGTATGAAAAAGACTGGAGTAATTTTCTCCCTTAACAAGAAAGCACCAGCCAATCGGTAGATTTAAAAGATTACTACGTCTCTGGCCCTCTTTTCTCTTTGGGGCTACTTCTGTACTAGTAAGGCAAAGAGGGTAAGGGTAAGGCCACCAGCAGTGACGTATGACTGCCCATGCCATGCAGTCACTAACCTGTTCCCAGGAATGCTTTTGGGCTGTGTTAGTTACTTGCCCCAGAGGCAAAGTAGGCCATTAAGGTGTTGCTGGTAAGCAGAATAGGTAAGGAAGCTCTGCTTTCAAGAAAAAAGTCTAGTCCTGGGAAGCGCTCTGTGCCATGCTGCTTGTCCTCACTAGGGAGAGGCAGCAGCCCCTGCCCCTTTTATTTACTGGTTTAGATGTAGGTGGAAGAAACTCCATGAGTTCTACTTTTAGACTATGGGGCACCATATGCTTAGTGCTACATTGACCAGACGTTGACACTTGCATTTCCTCCTTCCCCTAGAAAGGTTCTCTACCTTATCTGATTACTCAAGTAAAGCACTAGATTAAAAAAATGAATGTTTAGAGAAGTTACTACCTTGACTATCTGCTTTTATATTTTTTTCATTACAGGCTTAGTTAAGATGAATTTTCCTCTGAACTCAGAGGAAAGAAGAGCAAACAGGTTGGAAAGAATGGCAGGGGGTTGGAACTAGATGATCTTTAAGGTCCCTTCCAATTCAAATCATTCTATGATTCCATGACATACCTGCTGCTGGAAAACATACCTCAGCAGATGTCTGAGGTGACATGTCTTTATCTAAATTTGTTATGTCCAAAATGAACACACATTCCTTTAGGAAATGTCATTATTCCCACTTGCTCCCTCAAACACAACTGCTTGTTTCCATACCCTTTTTCCCTGTGGAGATTTCTTTTCTTCCCACAAGTTACGCAGTAGAGGCAAACAATTGTCGGTGCTTCATCCACATCAGTATAAAAATAGTGATTTCAGCTTAGACCTTCATGGAGCCTACAGACCCTACCTGAGTATAGCAAGGTATCTCGAGATTCATGGATGTTACTCACATCAAAATGGCATGTTCATAAGTAAAAATGCAGGTCTATTTGGAGGTAGGAAACTATGATGCAAAGTTAAAAATGCAGTTTGTCTGCATTTACTCTACTAGTCCAAAGGGCCCTGCATTTCAGTTAATAGATCATAGTGAGTAGCTGCTGGAGAGATGTCTTCAGGTATTTCCACCAGCAAAACCTTTACAATAATGCCTGGTCATGGCCTTAAGATTTGCTGTTGTAGATCTCTAGGACACCCCTTTGAAGATAGGTTCAGCTGATACTGTCAATCACCTGCAACATTTCAGGCAACAAACAATGCAACGTGTGTGGGTAAAAAAATTAACTAGCAAGACCCTTCCAAGAATAAATTAATAATGTGCCTCTCCATTTCTGTTACTTGCACTGACAGCTACCAAAGCTCATGGCTAATGTTCTCCTAAAAAGAGAATTGCTCCTAAATTTTCTTTAACATTTTTTCCCAAAAATAGTATTGAAAATGTCTTCTTTTCAGCACTTGTAATCCCTATGAGAGAGCTGTGTGGACAGTGGTAAATACCAGTATGTGCCTAACAAACTGGTCATTGATATTCTTTCCTCTGTCTTTCTCTGTTAATCCTCATAGATCCCAACTTAGTATAAAATACTGCATTCTGGCTATTTCCCTTTGCCATTCATAGTAAGATTTCAATTAGAGATAGAGAGAATCATTAGGAAAGAAGCAAAACCTATTCTGGTACTGTATGGATTGAAGTTACTAACATGAAACCGATGAAAAAGTAAGGCTGCCACTGAACTGGTTAGTCTCTTTGAAACAGAACTTATCTGCAGTGTGTTCTTCATTGATATTTGATAGAAACCTATATAATCAAAATATGTATTGAAGAAAAATGAATAGACATAAAACGTTCTAAAGACTCACAGTTATTGTATGTGCCCCAAACTGTTTTGGCAACCCAGATTTCAACCTATCCAATGATTTGTATTCCAATTGTACTTCAACTCTTATAAATTTTTTTTTCTGTGAAAATTTTCTCTTTAGTTCCTGATTTGGAAATATTTGCTCCAAATGGAAAGATGAGTGCCTCACACTGTGCCCTGTGAAGGTTTTTGTAATGGCCATCATTCACCCAGCATTTACTGCTCACATGCAGTAAAAGCCTTGTATTTTCCTCTCTGCAAGGGAGCTAAATGAGAGCTTTAATCCTCTTCTGCTTTAGTGCCATGGTGGTACTTATTTATAGAATCGCTCTGGTGATGGGTGGGCATTGCAGATGGCTCTGTCTCACCACAGAGCTAAATTAAGTAATTTGTTTCTGAAGGGGAGGTTTATTTATTGACCTCAATAAAGTTAATCTCACTTTTGCCTAGAGCTCTACACACAAGTATAATCTAGCGGGTTCATTTCACTTACTCTATGATTTTTATGTCCTTAAATGCCTGGGTTTGTTTCTCTTTATCTTTCAATCCCTGCCGATTTTGGCATGTCTTCTGGCGTCATTTCCTGGGAGCGCTTCCATTTAGCCAGCGGTTTGGGAGCCCGTGCTTAGCCATAAGGAGGTGCTTAGCCCATAAAGGTGTGAAGTCAAAAACCTGCGAAATTAATGGAAACAGCCTCATGGCTGAACTTCTCTAACGAGAGAGCCTGTTGCGTTAAAACACAGGGTGGAGGCAGCCAGAGCCCGAGCTGTCCCCTTGTCCCCTGACCTGAGGACATGCTACAGTGTGCCAAAAGAGATGCAGTACGTAAGACCTCTCTGCATTTTCGCTTTTCTGCTGCTAAAATAGGTGGTGTGCAGTCAGGTGTGGCTGCTGAACCAAACCATGGTCATTTTTGCAATTGCAAGGTGGCATTGTGGCAGCCAGGCTTCCTCCTGCCCTGCCCAGACAGGCAAATCCAACCTTCCCCACAGCTTCAGGATGCTGACCGACGACATGGCATTCGTGGTGCTCCCCTTCCTTCTCCTAGGGTTTCTCTTACTTAGCCTGTTATCTCTAGGCATAGAAAAAATACAAATGATTCCTGAAGCCCTACCCAGAACAGCACAATTTCTTATCATATAACATCATGAGCTAAAATCCATACACAAAGGCAATTGGAGAAGTTAAAAAAACCACTCACTTTTTTGAAATTCTTCACAATGTGCATCCCTTAACACCAAGCTACAGCTAAATCACCTGGTGGATTAACCACAATCTTCTTGTATCAAGTCTCGGGGAAGTCTGTACAGTGGCATTTCAGGTGAAGTGAACGTGCCCTGATGAACCAGCAGAACCTCGCTGGTGGCAGGTGTTTGGACAGTATTGAGGTGACCGTGACAGGTTCATAAACTGAGATAATGTGGTTTGCAATCACTTGCTTCTATGGTAAATATAAAAGTGAGTTTCATAACTCACCAGAGCTACCAGAAGTGCTGCCTCCTTTGAGAAAATAAATTTCACTAAAAACTTTATTGCAGACTATTCTGAAGCTGAGACATACTTATACCATGCAGACACTTTAGCCCCTCTTCCAGTCCACTAACCAAATACTGCCATTATTTAGTGCCTGAAGAAATTCATTTCTAAAGGCAAACTTCCACTCCACATCTACATATATGTATTTATTATATTTTTGCTTTTTTTCTTCTTTTTCCTTTCGGGGGAGTATTTGTACCAAAGATGCTAAATTCTGTAATTTTGCCTTATATATTGAACTCTTTCTTTTACTGCTGTAGTAGCTGTTGTCTGGGGTTTTTTGTTCACTGTAATAATTAATTCATGGCCCAATTTAATATTTAAAGGTGTAGTAAGGAAAATGGATAGTTCCTTTTAGTAATATTGTGATTGCTAAATCTGTTTTTATCTCCTGTGGAAAATGAATCAAGTATTCTTGTGGTACCCAACAGCATGTGCAGGAAATTTCCTTTTGGTTTATTTTTATATTTAATTTGTAAAATAACAGCATTACTTTTTTCATTTGATGGTAACTCTGTATTAGGATTGGAGGAATTTCAGCCCAGGAATTCTCTATAACGTCAGTAAGCTCCTTATGTATGCCCAGAACATGTATGATCCCCAATCCACTATATTTTTCAAAAAACCAGGAAGTTTCTAGCAGACAGAATAAGGTTCATCTGCCTATTGCACTTTATGATGGTGCCTGTTTTTCTTCATTGGCTCTGAAAGGAATCTTTAACAACTTGCTCAGTTTTAAAAAGATAACTTCTAGAAGATGAAACTAAAGCAGAAAAATCTGTTTCTAAGAGCAGAACACCTCAGCTCTTCCATAAACAAAGAGGGATTTCATTATTTGTGCTTAAACAGGAACATGTGGCTTTTGTATTTTTCTGCATCTCAGTTCTGTATTTTACCTGCCACCTCATGCTCTTCACAAAACAAACTACAAAATATTTTTTAGTTGTTGGAAATAAACATTCTCAGTCTTTGGGCTGTAAATGGCAATTGTAGTACTGTATATAATGCGGTATATAAGAAATATAACTGTTATTTCAAATTTTAAATTAAGTGATCACTGCATTGCTATGCAAGACACCTGTGTGATCAGATGTGCTTTGGGTCACATAGAGCAAAAAAGCTTCAAAGCATTTGTTGTCTAAGGTTAATTCAGACAGTCTCCATACCTTCATTTACTTTCCAAAGAAAGCATGTTATACATCATCCAGTTATAAAATTACAGCTGTATATTTCAGATGTTATAATCCTTTGATTATTTTGCGTTATTAGTGGCTTCATACCACCATGCTAGAATGATGTACTACTAGAATTTATGCTACATTAATAAATTATAATTTCAGATCAGTTTCTACTTAAAAATTATTTCTATTAGTTCTGTATCAAGGGCTGTAAGTGTTCCTGTACACAGGAACAGTTAGTTCCTATTGAGTATGCAGGAGGTCCTTTACATGCCAGAAATGCAATGTGGCCAATGAAAACAGAGTCTACATATTTTATTCTATTAAACAGGATTTTTTCAGTTCTGAAGATCACATTTGTTCAAGATGCTGATCACCCTGACCTCTTATGCAACAGCAGAAAGACATTGTTTGCCAGAGGAAAAATGAATCAATGCTCTGTTTCACATATTAGTTTTAGTCATACTCGTGTTGCCATATAAAACACCGTGACAATTAAAGTCACATATATTGTGATTGCTTAAGTGGAAACCACTTAGCATTGACAGTGATTTTTAGTCATGGTCTAGCTACTGTAATAAAAATTCCCTGAAAAGTGAGGTGGTTCCCTGATCACATGTAATCACCATAATTTTTTCTCATAAATTTTGGATACCCACAGAAGGTAACAGATTTTTTAGGTTTTGTAGATTAATTAGGTGCAGAAATATTCTGGAAGGTGACAAGTAAAGTATTTCAGAGGAAAACTTAAAACTAGCATTGGCAATCAGCTACATATGCTATTCAGCTGCTTTTTCTAATAATATTCACTACTCAAAACTATCATTAAATACATCCATAGTCTGAAAAATGAGGTGATCCTAACCCCTTTCTTCTACAAGTCAGTGTGAGGTTTGCTGTTGGTTTCAGCGAAAATAAGGAAGAACCTGGGGAAAATAGAATTTTCTTAGAGCTTTGGCCACAGAAGAGAGGTCTGATACTCAAGGACTTGTTCTTAACTTTTGTCAGTAAATGAAATCCCTGATGGGGTATAACAATATGGTGCATGTCTTGCAGGAATTACCCAACCCTTCATCCAGTCTGGTCTCTAAGATGGTCCTGCACAATTTTACAAAAGCCATTTTTTGCTCACACGTTGTGCTTGAGGAGTACAAGTACTGCAGCTCAGACATGGACAGCCTTGAGTGGGACCTTGTACAGGACATCATGACTGTCACTATCTCCTCATTGCTATCTGTTCCAATTCTCATGAGAAGGATGTTTCTGCTGAGATGGAAGAGACGGAAGGCAGGCTATCGGGTAACAGATGTGTTTCCCGCTGAGACCCCACCTGGAGTATTGTGTCCAACTTTGGAGTCCTCAACACAGAAGGACATGGGTCCTGTGGAAAGCCATGAAGATGATAGAGGCTTGGAGTACCTCTCCTATGAAGACAGGCTGAGAGAGCTGGGGTTGTTCAGCCTGGAGAAGAGAAGGCTCCAAGGAGACCTTATAGCGGCCTTTCAATATCTGAAGGGAGCCTATAGGAGAGCCGGAGAGGGACCCTCTGTCAGGAAGTGTAGTGAAAGGACAAGGGGCAACAGTTTCAAATTGGAAGAAGGGAGACTTAGATTGGATACTAGAAAGAAGGGTGGTGAGGGTGGTGAGGCACTGGAACAGGTTGCCCAGAGAAGCTATGGATGCCCCATCCCTGGAAGTGCTCAAAGCCAGGCTGGATGGAGCTTTGAGCAACCTGGTCTGGTGGGAGATGTCCTTACCCATGGCAGGGGGGTTGGAACTGGATGGTCTTTAAGGTCCCTTCCAACCCAAACCATTCTATGAGTCTATGATTCTATGAGTCTAAATTTATTGTGCCTGGGAGGCATTAATTAAATTCCTGTGGTAGGTGCCACAGTTTTACTGAGTGCTTTGTTCTCTATTTATTTATTTATTTGTTCTAAAGTTCCTATTTGAGCCTCATGCACTTTTTCTACAATCCTCTTGTGTATAATTACATACTAATGATAATTCCAGAGCAAAATCCTGGTCCCATGATTTCACTTGCAAAAATTAGGTCAATTGCCTTTATTGTCAGAAAGACAAGTTAAAACAGCCTGAGCCCTGAGCTTCTGACCTGCCTTTAGATATGCTCTTAACATCTCAATATTACTTTCCATATTCAGCATCAAGTAATAAATGAAGGTGAGGCAAGTTTCAGGTGTGAGACCCGGCGGACACCCAGCAGTCCGGTGTATACACAGACCTGTACATCAGGGCTGCCAGAGCTCCTTGTCAGCAGATGCTTATGGAAGAAAACTTGAGAAAGTGGAGGCAAGGGATAAATTGCAGGATTTTCAATGGGATTTGCACCTTCTTATACTGGATTTGATGTCTAATACTTTGTATCCCCACAATAAAAACTTGTTCAAACTAGCTTTAGAGGATAAATGAGTTCCCAGAAGTGAAGGAGAGTAAAAATACTGGTTATTTAAATGCACTTTCATTCAGTTTTTCTTTAAAGACTCGGAAATATGAAACACTATCAGATTATTCACATATTCATCAAGTTTTTTACTTATCTGATGTTTGCAAGGATTGAATTTAAAAACAAGGGAAAAAAGGCTCAGCATGATCTTTTTTTTCCTTGACAGGCATAACAGAATTATTTCAAAATATGGCTTCCTGATAGGAAGTTTACATCAATAATGTATTAGATAAAGACATGTAGCAGACTTGGTTGTTTCTATGTCTGTTATTTACACCTGTGATACTTATGTACCATGCACTGTCTATAACAAACATTGTGAAATGGAACCATCCTTCTCAATAATAAGCAAATCAAAATCATATTAGGTTGCTATGGAAACTGATATACACAGTCTCTCTCCCCCTAAACATTAATATGCACTTTATCTATCTTCCCTCCAAAATCAACATTTACTGGGGACATCATTAAAAGATTATGTCCCCATAATCCAAAGCATACAATTTTCCTGCAAGCCTCCTCTACTGTCAGATGCACTGTAATCCTTCTTTCACTCTATCAAATATAATCCTACATCAGATAACAAAACACAGCTGCTGCTGCTGCTAGGACACAACTTCTTTCCTCCACCCTCTCCATGTCTAGCACTCAGAAACCTCCCATCAGTGGTGGCCCAGGTCACCTCTGCAGCCCACGGCGCATACCGATCAGCTGGAGCAGCTCCAAGCAGAACAGATCAAGGTGTTAAAGAGTTTATTTTCATTTTAACAAAGCAGAGGTAGGTTTCTCTGTTACTACCATCCCAAGCTACCTGGTTTGTCCTTGTGCAGAGGAATCCATGTCTCACTGCACTATTTGTGTTTTGGGCTGTCTTTTCTTGCTATAAATTTCAGTAGAGTGCATGATTAAAAACATATGCTCTACCGTAATTTAATATGAGAGGTTTGTTGTCATTCTCAAACCACTTAGGTTGAATTCACTGTATTAGCAGGTCATCAAAACTCCCTACATTGCATTACCATCTTGATATTCAATTTTCTATCTTGAGTTATTCTTTGTTAAAATATGAAGTGAATCACTGCACAGCAGGTACCTTGCCAGGCAAAAAGTTACTAAATCAAATGCAGGAGACATAGGTTTGGCTGAAACACAGTACTTGTTATTGCCTCGTTTATGCTCTGGTTAGTGGCAAAATTTGTCAGAACACCTGCCTTACTTTCTCCTGTGACTTATAGCCTAAAATGCTCTCAGCTGCTCAGTAAGGATTTATAAAGATATCTGCTTTTCAAAGACATCGGGCTTTTTTTTTGTTTGATTTGTTTTTGTTTGGGACCACCTGCAAGAGTCCTGTGCTGCATTCAATTTTATGTGCAGAAATGGCAGCCACCCTCAGTGCTGTCAAAAAGCATCAATTAAATGTCTGACTCAATACAAGGCTGTAATGAAGGGGCTTCTTATTGTTTAACTACTAGGAATTTTAGATGAGGATCCCATTAGGTGCTCTGCCTGTTAGATTTCCTGCTACAAAAGACAAATGTCATGGAGTGTTTTTCTATCTTGGGAAAATTTGATTACATTATCCAGAACTTGACATCATTGAAACAATTTGCTCTAATCAGAACAATCATTTCTGTCTTTATATTGTGTTTATTCCTCTTGACTTTAGACTCTGCAGGCTGGAAAGTGCCTCATGCTTTACTAGTGAGCCTTGTGACTGCTAAAAGCCAGTCATTCATTATTGCTGGCGTCTATCATGTATAACAGATGCTAACTGCTAAGAGGGAAACCATGACCTGGGCTACGTTAGATTGACAGATGCAATGTGACAGCAGTAGGAGGATCTCTTTCTGACCACTGAAGTCAAACGAAGTCCATCAGTGAGAAATCCATGTTAGGAAAGCGAGCTAAAAGGCACCAGAGAGGTTTCTGAGACTGACAGAGACCAGCCAGGCTATGAAACCCTCTACATCAAGCAGACATGGGAAAACTGCTGCGGAGAGCAGGGAGTGAATGCAGATAGAACTCAGAGGTAATAGAAACAGAGAGAATACAAGTTTTCATCGTGGCTGGGCAGATGTCTCTTCAGTGATGAATATCGTGAGAAGAGAAGATTGCTTGTTCATTCTCTCTTCCAGTATAGCAGCTAAAAGTGATATCAAGGAAACTGAGGCAAGCTCAAAACAAACAAAAAGTGTTTTTCCTCACATAGTATAGTTAAGCTGTAAGCCTCCTTGATTAAGGGTGTGCATATTAAAAGTTTGCATTTATTCAAAGGCTTGATAGGTCTCCAAAGAACAAATTATCTGTGTTAAAAAAAATATAGAGAATATAGCTTAGAAAGTATCCAAGCCTTGTGAGAGATCAGAGTGCTTGGGGAACATATTGAATATTGCTATATTGCATAGCTCTTCCTGCTCTTACATTTTTTCCTAGGCACACACTTTTGGACAGTATCATTGACAAGATACTGGATTTATAAGAACCTTTGGTCTTGTCCAACAGCACCACTGTCATCTTCTGCATTTGAATGTCATTGATGTTTACCATGGATCCCAGAAAACAAGCAAGAAGCAGACTAATTAAATTTAATTAATCTCAAACAACCATCTCACAAAAGGTTTATTTAGCTGACATGCTGGTCATTTCAGAAAGCAATCGAACTCAATATAGTTGAGTTTAATGAATTGTCTTCTGAAATCACTTTTGAAATGCTGACTTCTTCGTGAGTCATTGAAAAAAAAGTCTACATCACGCAAGTGATACGAGGCTTATCTTGGTGGCTGTGACTGGCTGTAACAGGTTGAAAGTTAATTAGTAAGCTTAACTGGATTCGATAGATTTCTTAACCAGCTGTTAATCCTGATGAAACACTGATGTGTAAACCAGGTCTAGAATCAAGTCATGCAGATGAAAGGACAATTACACCCCACCATTGCACTCTCATTCTCAGCAACCACCTCTATTGAAAAATTGCATTTCAGACACTTGTCTCAGGTGCTCACGGGTGTCCATGGGCACCGTGGATTAAATGGAGCTGCCCTCAGTCTTTGTTTCCATCCTCCTTGGAGGCCATCACCTGTGACAGGAGCCACATTTGCATTCCTGACTAGCCTGACATAATTGTATGAAAGTGTGCTACCTGAAGTCAGAGAAAGGCAATGCAGAGATGCTGCAATGCTAAACCACCCCCCAGACAACACCAGGGAACCTGAGCACTGAAGATACCATGGTATCATGGTCCCTATAACTAGACTCACTCCATGTTTTGCACAGTCCATTCTGCTCTTTTCCGCGGCTTTCTATGTCCAGGAGGGAAGTGCAGAGCTTTCATGAATGACTGATGGGCAGAGGACCCTGGGTTACAGCAAGGTAAGGAGGAAGGAGAACCTTCCTTACCATTGGAGGTTGGAGGTGACGCAGCCTCAACACCTATCTCTGCATCAGAAGATGAAGTTCCCCAGAGGTAGCTTGCAGCAGCACAGACATTAGCAGGGTTCCCCATCCACAGCCCCACAAAATCCCACTGGGTCTTTTCTCAAAAATACGTTAACAGTTCTGTTGTACTTGGCTGTAAGCTTGATCCTTGTTGGCATCACGTGCCATGACAGAGCCCAATGATTCCGCCTGTCACAACTGCAGGTATATTTCGTTACTGTTCATGTTTTAGGAAAGAAGCTGAAACAATCTCTTCTCCCACCCCTTTCACTTCCTCCTGAATCAGAGATATTGCACTTGCTTCAAAGGTCGTGAAAGAAGAGAGCCTTTCTGAGAGCTTGACCTAGATTTTTGCTAGATTTAAAGGTCAAGACAAACCCTTTGACACCAATATAGGACTGGAGCCATCTGATGGAGGCTCCTGGAGGACAGGAGCATACTGCTGTCAGGGCTGCACTGCCTCGAGGCTGTGCAATTTGGGCACTACATTATATTTCAATTTCCACTTGGTCTTCAAGATCATCGAGGAATAGTAACAATTTAGCACACATTGGAATGAGAAAACCACATGTGAAAGGAAGGAATACAATCCCTTCACATGAAAGATAAAAGAAGCTCTTCTGAGTCACTGCTGTTGTCTTGGAAGCTAGAAATAGAAAGTCATCAGGGTGGGTTTTTTTGGTCCTATTGTCATAGGGGAGATTTACTAAATGATCTGAAATGCTTTTCCTAAATACTTGGGGACTCAAAGCTCCAATTTTCTAATGCTTAGCTAGTCTCAGCATGCAATGCTGTGGATGAAATTTAGGTCTACATCATGAATAATTATTCTAAATCATAAAAAACATCCCTGTCAAAGGCAGTCACTCCAAAGGCAAAATGAGAGTGATAACATTATGCAAATTAAAAAAAAAACAAACATCTCAATATAATTTGCTTTGTGTTAATGTTAGCATTGACTCAGGCTGAGGCTCTGCTTCTCTCAAGAATTCATCTAGCAGATGAAAGATGCTTAAATATCTGGTAAATTCCTCTTTCTCTCACAGTTTGCCTTCTTCAGTGCTGTGACGCTGACCCATTAGTGAGATTTGGGTGATCCAGGGGCAAACTGGTGGTCTTTCCAACAAGATTTCTGTATTAAACAGTCCCCTCTCCCATGAAGTATTTATGAAATAAATTCCTCTTCACTGCCACATTTGAGCAGATTGGTTTGAAATACAGTTTAAATATAATAGCGGAATTAAGATTTTGCTTGTATATTTCTTTTCTTCTTTTTTTCTTTTTTTTACCCAAGACCCAAAACTGTATAGTTTGCACAGATTTTATAGAGGATGTCTCTACAGAGGTTCAGACACCACCAAAGGCCTCTCCTGCTCTGCAGAAGTCAGCCATTCAAGCAGCTATATGTTGGTGCTGAGACAGGTTAGGTTACCTCAGCTCAGCTCGCAGGCTTTTAGTCAAGAGCTCCATCAGTTCTGAGCAGGGGTAGAGCAAACCCTGATAGATGGTAGATGCACCCACCATCCATACAGACCCACTTTTAGCATTTTTTTTAAAATCAATCTTCCAAAAACCAGTTTTTCCATTTACTTTAGTACACCCACTCAAATGCAGTTGTACTTTGGGTTTGGACTGTGTACATGGTTGAGACAAGAATTCACATTTCAAATGTGCTTTAGTCTCAGTCAGTAAAGGATTATTTACATCTACCTAAGGCCTGAAGATAAGACTGTGCTACTATTAATATTTCAGAAATGATCTAGTTTATATTCAGACACTACAACATTACAATCTGAACTGATCAATAAAGAGCTTTCATATTCGGGAAAAAAAAAAAAAAAGGGTGAAATACACTTTATTTCCCATGCTAAAAAAGAAAATTCACAAGAAAATCCAAAGAAAGAGAGAGAAGTATGCACCAAACCCAGCCATTTTATGTTTTAAAGATTGGCCTTGAACACAACATGTGATTGTCACCAATAAAGGCTTTATTTCTTATGTATGAACTGGACATGAAAAGTTTCTCTGATTACTTTTTCTTCTG
>BJBW01001930.1:133994-163788 GCA_004320125.1 Scolopax mira
TCACCATTTTTTCTGTCTTTTGAAAGACTGCTGTAATTACTGCCTTGTTTTCCCATCAGAATGGCCTGCATTTCAGAGTTCAATACGCTGCAGTCTAGAAGCAAATTTGACCAATATATATGTGATTTCTTATATTCACCATGGAAAAAAGAATTTAGAGAGTTATTTATATGAAAAAATATAGTATTGCTAATCTAGGAGAGTTTTTTTATTATAGGATATATTCATAACGTGTGTGTAATGTTGGGAAAATATCTACGTTTCAATTCCACCCAAACATCACTAGATGGCACTAAGCCCCAGCAATTCTTGGTCACAGGATGCCGTTATTAAACACTATGCTTTAGGCTTCATGGTTCATTAAGATATGTAAGAATTGTTTATCGAAAGCAAAGCAGCTTTGAACACCCATTTATCACACCATGTCACATTTGCACGTCCGATGGATACTGATTTCTAGATTTTTCAAACATCAATGTAGTAAGTAAATAATTCATATGTTGAAAGGACATGTACCATCCTTGCACTTATTGAAAACTGGCTCTAGTTTTCAAGTGCATCCCTTGGATTCTTTGATTATAAACTTGTTTTATATTTGTGGTATGTAGTAACATGGTAGTTTAGTTTAGAATCGTTTAACAGAGATGTGTTCTAACCAAAAAAGAAGCACAGAACATCCTAAGCACAGATCTAAATAGTATCTTTCAAATCTGCCCCTGTACTCAGTGTGCCAGCTGCCAAGGTTCCAGTAAATTCTGATCAGAACCTGAGCATGGATCCACATCCATCCATCCATCCACATGCAGTCACCAAAGGAAATGATGTGACCTTGTAAGACTTTACCTGAATCTCTCCATAGTTGCAGAGTTCAGGTAAGATGAAACTAAGACTCCTTTTTATCACCTTTTAATTTTCCCAAGACAGAAGTTTATTCATTGTTTGCTCCCCAGAACACTGTTGATTCGATCTTTGAAATTCATGCTGACTTTTTGTCCATTAAATAGTAAGAAACACCGACTTTGGGGGGAAAGTTTCACAAATTTGTGAGGGGCTAGTGTAAATACAGGGTGTTGGCAGACATTTGTCAATAGTCAGTTTTAAATTATTTTTTGAAAGATTAGCTAGCATGCAGAGAAGCTTGCTAGTAACTACAGGTGTGTCTGGGGAATATTGTTGTAGATTAAATAGTCGTAAGACTTCAGACCAGTAAAAAAATCATAGAATCATCGAATCGTTTTGATTAGAAAAGACCCTTGGGATCATCGAGTCCAACCATCTACTCTACAGAGTTCTCCCCTACACCGTATCCCCCAACGCCACATCTAAACAACTCTTAAACATGTCCAGGGATGGTGACCCAACCACCTCCCTGGGCAGCCTATTCCAATGCCCGTCCACTCTTTCTGTGAAAAATTCTTTCCTAATGTTCAATCTAAACCTACCCCATTGGAGCTTGAAAATTCCCTTAAAACAGATCGTGCAAGGAATATTTGCTCTTCTGCATAATGAAAACATGAAGCATTTCACAGAAAATCCCGGATATTCTCATGGCCTTGGTCTTTTCTTCTCTACTCCTGTGCATTTTTTATGCTTCTGGTTTATTATATGCAAATACTTGAACATTGCTTGTTGTAGGAAATGTTTTGCAGGTTTTGGTACACTGCCAGGTGTGGCCAGGTCTTTCTGCCCTTTCTGAATATATTGACTTAGTTTGAGAACCTTTATGATTGCTGTCATTGAATGATTACCTACAATTTCAAGGTACAAGCTTTGAAGATTCCTTTTAAGCCTCCACTCCTACTTTCATTCACTACAGATAATAATATAGCATTATTATACTGTAACACTGGAAGCTGTTGTTGATAATAATTTCCCCCTCAGAAATGACACAAAAATCTCTTTTGCTAAAAAATCACTATCCCCAATCCCCCAAATTGAGATGACTAAAATGTGACTCAAAGATCACCAGAACATCTTGTCTGTGATGAGGGGAAGGATATAAAATTTGTAATGTAGGATTTCTTACTTTGAAAGGAAGTGGCTTTATTTATAAAAGCAGCATCTTTATCATTACTTTATAAATCTTGGCTTTATTGCCAGGGGTGTAGATGTGAAAAAGCACATCACATTGATGCTCCAGTGGGATAACGGAGCTTATAGCCCTCTTTCCCATGGGCAGAATCAGATCCATTCAGCCACAGCTGTCAAGCAGCCCCAGATGTAGGTTCCTGAGTGGACAGAAGGGGTTGTGAGCAGAAGTAAGAGGACAAGATACATTAGTAAGGATTTCAACACATAACCTCCAAGAAACATATTATCTACAATAAGAAAAACCAACCCTGATTCCAAAATAGAGTTTTTGCTGGGAAAGTTAACTTAATCCAAACCTCCTATCATGTATCTAGTAGAAACTATATCAAATTATTTATGTTTATTATATGAAAGTAATTACCACTACTGAAGTGAGAAAGTGACTTTGTGCTGGAAGGTACTGCTGAATATTATAGACCTACTACAGCAAGTCTCAGCTACTTGAATCCTTGTATCATCTTTGTTGCCCTGATCACCAGAATATCTTGACTGTTATGAGGAGAAGGATATAAAATTTGTAATGTAGGATTTCTTACTTTGAAAGGAAGTGGCTTTATTTAAAAAGCAGCATCTTTATCATTATTTTATAAATCTTGGCTTTATTCACAGGGGTGTAGATATGTAGATTAAAATAAACCCCTTATTCCCAGGGGTGTAGATGTGTAGATTAAAATAAAATGATACGTGCAATCATATGAAAATTGTGAATTGTAAGGTTTCTTTTGGGAAAGCATTTCCCTGTTGGCACTGAATATTATAGACTTACTACAGCAAGTCTCTCTACTACAGCTGAATATTATAGACCTACTACATCAAGTCTCACACTAAGCTGTGAATATGACAGTGTCTATGAAGCTTTTAGTCTCTGAATCATGAAGGGTACATTTTGGACTGTGGAGTGCAAAGGAGATAATTCTCAGCACTTTGGATAAATGACACTTACTTTCCTCTAGCCGCAGAGCATGAATTAATCAGCTCTTTCTCTGTTGTTTCTGTCCTGCAGAGGGAATTGCAGAGAAGTCCTTTAAGCTTAAATTCAGTTCATGGTAAGTAAAGCTACAATACTTACTACATATATAGCCACATACATAATTGCAAGTAGCATATTATTGGTGACAAGCAAAACATTCATAAAATGAGAAGAATCCATCTACACATAGCTCTCACATGACTGTAGCATCTGCAAGAGGAAAAAGAAAATTTAGATTTCCCATGAGGCAAAGCAATTACGAGGAGAAGTCCTAAAATGTAATTTCACTACTTGCCCTGTAACATGCCAAACACCTGCCAGCCCCACAATGCTGGTTCCTGCAGGAGCTGAGTTAATTTGGCATTCTGAAATGTTCAGGATGTTTCAGGACAGCACCTTGCTGAGCCGGATACTCCATATGAACAGCCAAAATCACCAGTGATTGCAATCTCTGAAGGGAAATATTGCCTTCCATTGTATCCAGATCTTATCACCTAAAGTAGGTACAATTTGAAAAGATGCAAGTGGATGTAATCAGCTTGGAATGTGTGTTGTGCAATTCTTGAAAGACATTTGCAGCACCAGCCTTTAGTTAAATTATACTACAGAAGCCATAAAACATGTCTGAATTAAAATGAAATGATACGTGCAATCATATGAAAATCTTGAATTGTAAGGTTTCTTTTGGGAAAGCATTTACCTGTCGGCCTTTCTCTTCCATAATTAAACTTCTGTGCAAGCATTCAAAGCAACTTCTATTAGTGAGCTTATATTAATAACCAAAAAGGCACCACAGACACAAAAAGACATAAACCAAAAAGATTTTCCCACATAGTAGGAGCTACTGTTTCTGTTTCTCTTCTGCTTGTTAATTTTTAAATCCTTCTCATAGCTTATGCTCGAAAGTTGAGATTCCACTCTTACCCTCAAAGATTGAGGCTCCTGCTTTTATCAGGAAAAGATTAGCAAATGCTTATTTGAATCTTACAATTTTTATTACAAGCCACAAATATTGCACACATGGGCAAAGTCTGGCCAGATTATTTTGAAGGACTGTAGTAGTCCAATCAGAGGTCATCTGATGAAACCTTAGGAAATTTCTCCTTCTATATGGATCCTTACTTCCAGTCTCCACATACAACTGAGCTGAGCCCTAGGACCCATGTGTTATTTATAACAGTACTTCACTTTGTAACTGAAATACAATACCATTAATGCCATGCTAAGGACTAGCAACTATTCCCCATAGCATGTTATTTGTACTTTTCAATAACAAAGGTTTGTTCTGTTCATTAAGAAATTCTTGTCTGGTAGAATTTCGTAGAATTTTTCTCACTACCTTCAGACCAAGATACTCTCCAGTATATTTTTTTTCCCTGCATATTTAAAAAAAATCTTTTGGTGAATTCATTGTTTCACAGAAATGATAAAATTCCATGTGATTTCTTTTGGCACAGGACAGTAGTACACTATTTTTGTATATAGTAGGTTTTTTTACCCATGACCAGACTTTCATAGATGACAGCAGCCAATAAACACAGGCATCTGTTTCTTTTCTTGGTTGATGCCGAGTTCTCTTTTTTTTTTTATCTGCTCATATCTTTGTATTTGTATATTTGTATCAGTTGGAATGCTATGCACAGTCCTGAGAAACAGTAGTTTCTAGTTCTGTACCATCCAGTTCTCCCACTCAAAAAATGAGCAGCATATGTGTCCCTTTCTTCCTCTCCTGTTTTTACCTGACAAAACAAGTCTGAACTTTTCATAATAAAGAGAAGCATTTAAAAGAATATCACATTACATATTATTATGTGAGCCAAGCAATAAGAGCTTCCTTCAGGCTTAATCAATTGCCTCAGTGCAAGGGAACAGTCTATGATCTGGAGAAATGAGCCCAGTGAACAGGCATCCAGGTTAATCCTTAAAAACTTCTCTTAATCAGGGCACAACTAAAGATCTTCAGCCTGTCCTAGCTTCATAGCCTTCTTCTAGAGTCATGATTGGAAAGAAGATACTGGTGTCTTCATTATTCTTCTCTATGGAGAGATTCATACTCCCTCCTGGCTCTTCAAATTCACAGCTCATGCTTTGGACTGTACCTGGTAGAAGCTGCCAGATCCAGGAACCCATTTGAGGTGAGGCTGCCACAACTCCATGGCCCCAGGTCAGGCCAGCAGTGAGGCTGAGCACGTACACCCAACAGGCATACCCACGTGCACACAACACAGGTACATATATGCATACATACATAGACATATCTGTACAGGTACTTGGCTAACCCCACAGACAGAAAACACGGCACTTAAGCACGCACAGCACAAAAGGCCTGATCCTGTTCCCCTCTCCGGCTGATGAAGATGAAAGCCCATTAGTGGAAAATATGTAATTATATATACGCATATGAGCAGTAGCTGCCCCTGGGTCCCTCGCTGCTGGCACTGGGACACAGGCAGTCCCAGGCTGCTGCCCCAGTCTGGTTGCTTGTACTCTGAGCTGTGCACACACACACACACATATGCACACCTCCCCCTCAGTACGTACACCCCCTGTGGGGATCAGGCACAGGGCACTGCCAGACACAACAACCTGTTTACACATTTTATCCCCTTTCTCCTCTATTTTCCCACATTTGTTTCCTCCTCAAATGACCTTGATGACTCCCTTTGCTCACCTTTGGTTCCTCACTAAACATCCCGTAATAAATCTCTTACATGCCCAGAATGTTGTTGCCAGCATGACACAATGGATCCCATACCCCTGGGGCCAGGAGCTTTCCCTCGTTGGTCTGTAAGACACCCAAGTAGAGCCTCCCAGCCAGCAGGGTTGATTGTTCCTCTCTGATAGCCCACAGAGCTGGTGTGCTTGGCTGGCACTGATGAGGTCACCAGGTTCCTCTGCCTTATTTTGCCCCCCCTACTCCTTCATGTTTATGGAGATCAGTCTTAAATCCCATAACCTGAAAGTCTCACTTTGAATGCAAATCATTATTCATTAGGCTAAAGTGAATATCAATCAATGGTCTTGCTCTTATGTGAGTCTTGCTGACACCCAAGAGAAGCCTGGATCTTCTGGCAACATGGTGATGCTAGATGCAACATTCACCTAACAATAGAGCACCTGAGTTTAAATCTTGTAGTGTCACCAGACCTTTACAGGTAAGCAGGACAGTGTCTGCTCTCATCAATGCTTTGTGTATGGGTTAGAGCACAAACCAGAGGCCAGGTCTCCTTCCAGGTGCCTGAATCATCATATCATTGACACATTCTTATAATCCCCATCTATCCCTCCCACTGCTTTGATGAACCCACAATCTCCAGCACAACATGCACCACTGTAACAAAATTCTTTCTGTTTGAATGTTAATCCTTGAACATCCGCACAAAAACAAGAAAAGCAGCTCTGCCAACACACTCTCCAGCCATGTATTTGGGAGAGGTCTATCTAGTGATTATAACATAAACAGCTACTGGACTGAGTTCTTGTCCAAGAAACACCACTTTATAAATCATTATGTGGTTTAATGTGAAATAGTCCCTGAACTTCTGTAAATACCAAACTTGTAAAGAAAAAAACTTCAAATACCTGGGCAATACTTCACATTGGAAATATGAATACCTGTGGACTTAAAGCAGCTTGAGGGTTAGATGGCAATTTTTTAATAGCTGGATTTTGGTTGTCTACCTACGATGGAAATTTGGAACAAAGTGACTGATACAATCTACCCTTCCATACCTGTAAAGCTTATCTGGCATCTACATTTATTGTAGATCTGCCTTGTAATTCTGATGAGTTTCTGGACCTTATCTTTGCTGTCTAAATATAGGCTCCTGAATACATGCAGAAATGCCCTACGCCGAGCTGCCAGGTCTGTGAGCTTTCACACCTCCTGTCCAGCACATGTGGGAACACGTCTCCACAGAGTGCAGATTAAAGCATGTGCCCCTGGCATCTGTTCCAAGAGACAGCCACAGCTTCAGACATCATGTCACCAACTGAACAGGAACATCACCTGTGTTTCTAGAACCTCAGCAGAACTTGAAATACTTTTTGTTTTACTTTACTATGAGAGAAATACATTCAACGTTTCCAGCTATAATGCTCCCACATTTTCTTCTTGAGCTTTGCAATGTCATGGAATAGCCCACTCTAAATTGTATTAATTCCTTAGAAACAAAATATAAGAATAGTTCTGTTCCAACCTGTTTAACCTACAGATATGCTTTTTTTGGCTGTGAGGTTAGCAAGCATGTGAAGAAAAGAAGTTTTATTTTGGATAGCAAATCAGTATTTCTGTCACCAACAGAAAAATACCTGTGTGTCTCCTCTGAAAGACTAAACGATTCTAGAAGTTCTACTCCAACAGACTGACACTAAAAAAACTTCCTCACAGCCTTGTGAGAAAGACAAGCATTCCTTTCCCTATTTTTTGTATAAGTAAACAAGCTTGAGTAAAGTTAAATGACACCAGCCAACATAGGAAAGCTTCAATCTTAAATTACTGTAGCACCTGCTCTACTGGAAGAAAAGGCTGATATCAGAAAATCTTAATGCTATTTTATAGCCAAAATGCATGAAATGACCTGTCTGTAGAATCCTCATTAACATACAGAACTATCTTTCCTCCTACAGACAGCAAACCTATGTAATTAACCTGAGGTTCATTTGTCACGCATTTTTAAGAAACAGAATGCAGAAAAGGTGAACTTTACTCTTTCCCATTAACCGAACTGTCCGAAGGAAGATACAACAGGCAGGGTCACAGTCGTGCCCAAGCACTCAGCACTAAGAGACAAGATTATTTCACCTGCAATTTAACAAGCTACTGGCAATTGATTGGAGGTTCTCACTGCAAATGTGATATAAAATGTGTCAGCTCAGACTTCAGGCTAAGGTAATAAGAGGAAAAAATGTTTTCCCTGGCATCTGACAGAGAAGGAGCAAGCACCTTGGCAGTCACCTGCCTTGGCTGACACGCAGTAACTTATTAAGGTTCAGAAACCCACTACTGTGCCTGAACCATTAGAGACAAAACAAATTATCACCCTAATTAAAATGCAGCTCTGGCAGCTGCCCTTCAGGAGTAATAGCATGTGAAATGCTGGCTCGATGCTATTTCATATACAGGGTGGAGAGTGATTATGCAGAGTCATGAATTCACTTTACAGATGAAGGAATAATATTAATGATGGGGTTCTTGGAAACAGAGAAGCATGTGCAAAGCTTTCCTCGTAGCATAGGAGATTATACTGTCAGTGCTAAACAAAAGCTTGTTAAGTACTAAAAGGTTTTATTTTTAGTGGGAATTTTTTACATCTCTTTTTTCTGCATTAAACAGTACCTACTATAAAGTATTACAAGAACTTACACCGTGATTGTTTTGTAATTGTGTTCAGAAAAAGCAAAAAACGCACTGGCATTGTGTTGGCAGCAGGTGGGTCACCTCTCTTCCACCCTATTTTGGGACTACTTCAGGGCAGAGGGGAACAGGCAGACGTGCTAGGGAGGAAGGGGAGAAGGAAGGAGTGCCACAGTCTGGGAGCTATCTTGCCTGGGAAGAGCCATGGGAAACCAGGGTATCTACTGCTCTTGCTGCCATCAGTGGGAAGGAAGAAGGTCATGAGCTGGTTGTTGTGGCAGGGCAAGTGGTTCTGACACATGCCTTAATCACCCCTCTGTCCCTCCATATCCTCCACATGTTGCAGGGGCTGCAAGTCCAGCTTCCCTGGGATCTTCCCTAAGCCATCCATCCCACCCGCTGACCTTCTGCACTTTCTTTGTGGAAGAAATGGCTACTTCACTCTGGAGTGGCAAAATTCAGATTACTTGCTCTGCAGAGGAGCCCCAGTTGAATGTGGATGATTCTCCACGCACTGATCTGTCTTCTCAGTTGCTGTGGCTGTGTTATCCTGGTTCACAAAGATTCCCACACTAAACTAATGATCAAGATGACAGAGGGCTTCAGTCTCCCATGCATTTAGCTTTGACTTCTAGAAAGTCAAAGTAACTCTATTTTGGAGCATGCTATAAATAAGTACCTAATAAACCAGAAAAAAGCAAACGTTACAGTGAAGGAGAAATAACAGTTCCATTTCGTCTTTCTTCTCCCATATAAACCTACCAAAATTGTCCTATGTAAGCAGGAGGAGATCAAGTGGCTTTGGGGAAGCAGAACATGTTGAGGAATTGCAGCCTTACAACTAAAAATCAGTCTTGAAGTAGTCTTATGCTGCATAGCACCACCCTTTTGCTGTCCTTGCTGGCAGGATGGGTGCTAGACAGGGAAGTGCAAGTAGGCTGGATCCTAGGGTGGTCTTTGGGGAATTATAGAGCTGAGAGTAGGCAGCAGTCCAAGAAATCCATCACAGGCACTTTGAAATACCTCCTTGTTCAGGCTACAGTTTTTCTGCTTTTAGGAGATTTGCATCATCTGATGGTGATGTTTTGCTCCGTAGTAATGGTTATTTTAAGTAGAGTGTTATGGCAAAGTTCAATAGCTATTCATGCAAGGGTTTCTGACAGCAATCTGCTTCATTCAGGTGCTTAGGCTCTAACTGAATAACAACATAATCTAAAAGCCCGGAAACAGACTAAAACCAGCAGTTGTGGAACTCCATTCCCTTGAAGCAAAGATTAATGTGATTAGACACTGCCTTACTCCATTCATCTTTTTCCTCTTTCCTGTTGACTAATACAGAAGGTATATCATTGGCACTCACAAGCAAAATGCAAGAAGGTGAATGGATTTCAGAATCATCCTTGAACTAGAAGCATGAAGAAGCAGATGAGACACTGAAATGCACTCTGAATCTAAAGAGACACGTTTATTGCTCATTCATGGCTAATATTATGTGGACAGTTCACTAAAAGGAAAATAGCCCCAAAAAATGCCTCATATGAGAAAACAGACAGAAAACCAGCCACAGAAACAAGGAAAGAACAGTCCTGTGAAGTCAGTCATCTTCCATTTCAAAGCCTCTCCTCTCTCCCAGGACTTCCTGCATTGCCACTGAATATAACTGCAGTACAGCTGTGCCTGCTTTTCCATGCATGAGTTATTTTTAATTCAGACTGAAGGCAGCAAAACCAGTGGCAGCCTAAGAATGTTTCCTAAAGAAAGGGGAAGACCAAACATCAAGTACTACAGCACTTGATTTAAACAAATCCAGAGATCAGCATCTCTTGACAATAATCCAGAGTCTCAATAAGTTCGTACTGCCTAAAAGGACAGAATGTCAGAGTATTCTTTGCAAATAAAATATCTTAGGATTTTTTGTGGATGATCTGTGATAGGAATTTCACCCTGGTAGCTGCAGCAATGCTGACCACAATTATTCCGTGTCCATATTTGCAGCTAGCTTTTTGTCCAGCACCCACTTGCACACTGTGAACTTCAGCAAAGAATACTTTGTGTGTATAGATCAGACTGTGTGCAGGCCAGGCTCTTCTGGGTGGTGCAGAGATCTTGTCAGCAGTTTTCAAAAGGACATTCAGTCAGAGCAAGCAATTGCCAAGAATAGGGAATAATTAGTATGTCAGCCAGACCACTCTGGAAAAGCAGGTTTCCAAAACAAATCTGGCCTGATTTGCAGCATTAGGAGATGGCTTTGCCCTAAGCAGTGTTTGGAGCAGCCAGTCTGTTCCTTCTGGAAAATGCTTGAGCAAGCATTCTTCCTTGGGAAGAGACAAAAAAAGGTGATGCCATCTCAGCTCTTCCTCCCTGCAAGGCAGCCACATTCTCAGGTCTGTGTTTGCCTATGAGACACAGAGGTGCTTTGTCTGGGAAGTGTCACCATAAAAAGCAAGACAGATTAGCTCACAGTTTTGCTACCGCTTGTCTCATGGCAGCTGGCAGAGTCTATTATTTATTTCCATCTTAGAAATACCTATTTAGAAAGATGCCTCCTTGCCTTCACACACACACTCACATAAATTCTGTGAGAAGGCAACTGCTCAGACCTTCAGAAGGTGTTTCCAGCTGGGCACTCCATACAGCTCCCTTTGCTCTCTGCCCAGGAAGGACTGACTGAGGCATCCAGTCTGTATTAGCTCGTTAAATGAGTTTGCAACACATTACAACAGTGGATTCATTTTGCTCTGACTTTTGCCACAAGGCCCCATGATCAAATGGGTAATCAAGCCTGCCTGATTGTCCTAGATACAGGTTTGTCTGGATATAGCCCGATATTCTCTTCTGACTTGTGCCCTTTGACGCAATGCAGAGATTTATTACTGTGAAAACATTTTTTCTGAAATGAATCTCTTTGAGCATTAAGAGCCAAATTTTGCAAAGGGAAGGCAAATGAGAACATTTTAGCAAGTAATAAATGGACAATCGAGCTTATGGTTTTTCTCAGAAGGGATCTTGGCTTGTGGTTGAATGATTTTGGATACTAATCTGCTAAAAATAATGTGGTATCTTGCACTCCAATGACAGGATTGTTATTGTACAGATAATACTTCAGGCTGCATGAGAGAATGTGGTTTAGTAGGTCATGCCCTTGGGGGATTTTTTTTAAAGGGAAATAACTTTTATAAAACCAAGAATGAGTTAGTAACTTACTAATTCCTTGTGCTCTTCTGCAGTGAGAATACCCAAAGGCACACTGGCATCAATTGGTAATTTTTCATTCTGTGAGCATAATTTTGCATCATGCTTAATCCTAAATTAGTCCATAGCATCTTCTTACACTTCATAGGTTTTAGGCATTAACTGTGTGATTAACTCTGGTGTTCCACATGAGATAGTGTGCCTCATGTCACAGATCTCCATTGTAGCATCTAGATCCATAGGAGTATCCTGACTACTGGTGACATGCTCTGTCACCAGTAGTGTGAACCAACTGGACAGACATAGGGTGCAGCAAGTGCAGTTGCTCTTGAAGGCAAGAAGTTGAGGTAGCAACAGGTTCCAGGAAGTGAAAGTGACTGGTAGAAAAAGAAGAGATGGATGCCAAAAAATGCTGAGTCTTTGAAATGCCTGAGTGAACACACTGCTTTATCCGAACTCTGAGTTCAGGCACACAGGCCAGGGCAAGGTTTGAGATGCCTTCTCAAGCAGAAGGATATCTCTGGTGCTCAGACATTTCCCTAGTGCCTTCACAGAGCTGAAACCCAGAGCTGAAACAGGACTTGCTCTCTCCTTTGTCTGAACTCCACTGACCAGAAGCCGTCCTGGCTGTGGAGCACCATCTTGCCCCAGCCAGGCATTGCCTGGAGGAATGGACAATAGAGACAGGGAGAGCACCATCCCTAGAACTACTGGGATAGGTAAGAGAGGCTTTATACTAAGCAGATGGAGCACTGGGGCAGTATGACATGGACGGGTATGACACGGATAAAGCAGAAATACCGTGACTGCTGCTGGCAGTATTGCAGCTCCAGGGGACGTCTCTAAGACTTCTTTACAGAAAGCAGTTGGAAATGAGTCTGCCTGGAAAAAGTCCCAGGCTGAGAAATTTCACTAACCACTGACAGCCATCCGAGGGCAAAAGGAAGTAAAACTCAAGGGTTAAAGGAGCCCTCACTGGTAGGACTGTGTAATTCACTATCCATATATACTAACTGTTCAATTCTTCCTCAGCTTTTCTCAGGTAATGAAGGTTTTCCTGTCCTCTTAGCAAAATATTCAGCGCTTGTCAGTGATAATGTGCTTTCCATTAAACCTGGTGAGGGAGTCATTTGGCTTTCTCAGGTTTCAGGGTGAAGCTTGGCTCAGTTTTGGATTCTGTTTACTGAGACTTTGAATCCTGCCCCTTATTTCCAGGTTTCGAAGTCTAAGGCAGCTTCAGAATAACATGTGATAATGACATTTATTGGCAAGAAAAATTACTCATATCCTTAAGCCCTTGTGTTCTCCACGCTCCTGGTTTTAGTTTATCAGGTTAGCCAGTGGGTCATAAAGTGAGGGACAGAAAGCACCCATTCATACACTCCCAAGCAGTAGGCAAGCACATCCCTCTCTAGGTAATTCCCGTAAGGGTGTTGCATTTGACTTATTGACACCAAAGGGACATGGGAAACATGAAAGACTTGCTTTCTGTGTTTCTCAGGATTATGGCTGAAGAACAATTACAGCTGGAGAGCCATTTCTTGCATTATGTGTGGTCAACGCATTTGGCAGCTTCATAAATGTTTTTAGGGAACATTCCAGCATTTGTGGAAAAAAAAAAGTCATGCTCAAGTGTTTATTCTCCAAAGAGATCACGTGCTGGTGTTCCTTCATAATGAGTATTTCTATTGTACCAGATGATTGATGGAGCATTAATCAGCTTATCTGATGGTCTCTGTGTGCTAGAGCGACATTTTCTCACGCTATTGCTATTGATCCTTTACCATCCCATTAGCTTACAGAATTGACTTCTGGAGCACTTTCGACATAGGAAAAGCAGTTACTACACAAAAGTGTCCTCTATTTTTATTAGTAAAATTCTCAAGGATTGTCTTGACACCGCTGGTGTACAGGAGACTGTAACCTCTCTGCCAACTGGCCTTGTAGATATGTGATACATCTGTGTCTCCCCATAGAGTTAGTGCTAAAAAAGTCTCTCTGCTGAATATTAACACATCAACTTTATAAAAAGATAATGTGGAACCTAAGTACAGTATATTCTAACATTAACAATATTTACAGTTCACAGCAATGCACTTTCGTTATTGACACTGTCCACTGTCAGTCCCTGTTCCAGTACGCACAAGGATAAAGACGGTCTAATGGAGAATATTTTTACACTGTCTATTGTGGACAAAAGAATGGGAAGGAAAAAAAGAAAGGTAGACCCTCAGAAATTTTCCAAATGCTACTTTTGGTTTCAGTAGACACAGAGTTCAGCTTCTTTTTCACTCTCATTTCTGGAACCTGAACATACTTTCACTGAAGACAGGTGAAAAAATTTCACTGTTGTCCCAGGAGGATGATCAATCCCCATAGCTCACATTTTGACTACAAGGACCTAAGCAAGCTCTACAGCCCCAGTAAGTCTCTCACAGCTTTCTGCTGCTGCCTGCACCCCTGCCCTTGCGCTGTGCCTGCCTCTGCACCTCTGCACCAGGACGTTTCCCAAGCACATGGGTAAGAGCAAAGAGGAAACCCAGTGATGGGCCACACTGCTTTTTTTCCTAGTTTAAGTTAAAGCAGAACCAATTTTCTGTTCAATAATTTTACTTTTTAGTTAAGCCTCTTCTAACTAACTGAACTCTGAAATTAGCAGCACATTATAGAGACACCGATCATTCTCAGCATGGTAAGACCTGATTATTTGCAATTTATGCCAAAGGATGGTATGCAGAGAGGCTCTTGCTTGTATTTATTGCTATAACAACCAAGGTCAGCTCACTTCGTTGTGTGGCCCGTTGAAAGGTTGGAAGCAAAAAAGCGTAGAGGAGTCACATCAGTGAGGAGGAGGGGACAAGACAGGTGACCCAAAACTGATCAACAGAGTATTCCACCCCATCTGCATCATGCTCAGTATAAAAGCTGAGGGATCAAAGGTCAGCCCTCTTTGTTCAATGGCCAACAGCCAACAGAAGGAGGACTCTGTTCGTCTCCTTTGATCCCAATCCATGACCTCCTGACTCCAGATCTTGAATCCAGTTCCTGTCCACCACTGAGCCCAGTTTGGGATTTTCCCAGTGCCTGACAGTGACATAATCGTCATCCTGGGAGCTAAATACTAGTTCTGTATATGTTGTATATATTTAATTATTTTCTTTTCAAATTTATTTTTTTAATTTATTAATGTTTCATTAAAGTAGTTTAATTTTTTTCTAAACTCTTCCTCTCTTTCTCTCCTCTCCTCAGAGAGGTGGGGAACAGCATCTGCCGTTTGCTTCAGTGGTCAGTCTGTCCCAAACCACAACACCTTGTCTCACCTTTTCCCTGGTCAGTGGGATGGCATCACTTGGTAGGGCTGGGCACAGGAGATGGGAGGAAAAAGAGAGGCAGGAGCTTGCTGGATCCACGCATGGAGACAGCAGATCCATGATTGCCCCTGCTGAGAAGGGAATTTGCTCAGCCTCAGGGCTTGTGGAAAATAACACTTTAGTGAGCGGCTTTGTTGCTGCCACAAAATCGATTTTTTTATGACCCAGTATGAGGACAGAAGAATACATTCAATCTTCTTCATCTGTGGGGCATAAAAATGCCTTTGCCTGCTTTGCTGAGGTCACTGAGCCTGCCTTGCTTGCTGGGGCTGGAATGGATGGAATAGCTTTGTGCAGTGCAGCGTGATGGACTGCCAAAGAGATCCCTCTGACACAACCAAGAGGAAGCCAGCTCTGTTATGCCTGCCCCGAGTGCATCCAGCACATTTGAATCACCCTTTTTCTGCAGCTTAGGCAGCCGTTTATACCCATGCAGTTAGCTGCCAGCAAGGCAATTTATATTCATTTCAGACATGAGAAAAATAACCAGTGTGTAGTGAATGAATCCACAGCAGTGGTGAATCCAACCCAAAAGAGAAAACCTGGGATGTGACTGACACCTCTGTTAACAATTTAAATGAAATAGACTCTACTTAAACTCCACATTCTCCCTCTCAGCCAGATATGCATATCATGGAGCATATCTTAAAAAGAAATTAGAGTTTGTTTCTTAATTTAGACACAAGCTGCCAGTATAAAAGTTACTGGAACCTCAGTGAGTGTGGTCTATATTTCAAGAGCCACGGGTCTTTTACCAGCTTCTGAAATAAGGCTCAGTTTCTCTCAAAATGAATTGTGCCAACAAACCAGCCTTATTCTTGACAATCTTCTAGATCTTGCATCAGTTACCAACAGTTCTGAATACGACCCTGTTTTACGGTAAAAATGACTGCAGATAGTTCCCAGAAATGGGCTCTCAGTGTCCTGGGGAATGCACCTCCACATTTTTTGACTGTGTAGAGATTTCCCAGATTTGTTAAACTGCTGCAAAAATGAGTCTAAAAAAGAGTTAGTCTGACAAAATAGGCCTGGGACAAATTTGAATGAACATGGATATTAAGGTTGTAGCTTTGGGGAACAGATAAAGAAAACAGAATGGATTTTGCAAACTGATTATACTTTGTCCTTGGCTTTGGCAGTGTCTCTCCATAATCTCCGTAATCTGTTTAATTCCTTGCAGTCCTGGAGAAATAGGACTTTTCCTCTATGGATATCATCAATAATAAATCAGTAATTCATTTGTTCTGTTGCTTCAGTTTTTATTTAAAACATAATTAATGGGCAAATTCTGTACTCCCTCTAGATTTTATGAATTATAAACCATACATCAAATCTATTTTATTTAAACCAACAAATTTTCTCTTTCAAAAGCTAGGAGCTCTTCCACGGTATAAGAAGTCAGCAATATCTAAGTAGGCAGATGATAATTACCCTCTTTCTTTATCAAGCCTGTGACTCTAATGCACATTAATTGGAGCTTTACGTGCAAGTCTGAGTAAAACCTCATTCTTCAAGGTGCTGAACAGCTTGCTTCACACCTGGAGGTGGTAAGCGTCCCTTCAAGGTGCCAAGCTCCTGTAAGAACTGGGGGCCTCCGTTATAACCCAAGGGTTCTGCAACTGCTTAACAGTGTCTGATGCATCTGTTACGTCTCAGAGTGAGAAATCCCTTTATATTTGTCGGTCTAATCTTTGTGTTTCACTCTTGGCTATCTAGGCTTAAGGGAGAACTCTGAGTGTTGTTAGACTTTTAGGGATGACAGCCATATTTGTAATCATCTTCTTACACCTTATTTAAAAAATAATCTATATAAATGTATTAGTGTGTATATAGTAACTGCATGCCGTACAGCAAAGTATTAGACCAAAATCTCATACTCAAAATTTTTTATCTAGATCAATTCTTTTATGACTTGGCTAAAACTGGAAGTATGGGTTATTTTTCTTTTGAACAGTAGTTTTCTGTATTCCTATATTGGCAGATGCTGTTCCACACCCTGATGCACTGCATAACCAAGAACCAAGAACAAGGCAAGAATTATCTAAGATACAATTTCATGACTGTGATGACAGCATACAGGACTCAGTTACTTGTTTTTAGTCATTACTGCCCTCTTTCATATCCATTCTTGTCATTCTGACAAGTGCACAGAAGACATTTTGTGTCCAACATACACGATAACATACATGATAAATACTTGTCAAAAAGGTTGTATGCCCAAACAATCAAAATTACCACTAAGTTTTTAACTCTGGTAGTTAATGTAAGTCTCTTGTGTTTAAAATACTACCAGTTCAGTCCATTGTACAGTCATGTTGACCAAGGGCCTTCTGCTTTAGTGTTTCTGTTTCCTAAACATGCCACTCCACATCATCCGCATTTCTGTTCCCACAGGAATTGCATACATTTCCAAATTGCATACATAAACCATAGTATTCTTTAGGTATACCATCCAAGACTGAAGTTCTTAAGATAGGATCTAGGACACCTGGGATAGTTCTTGTGTTACTACAAGAGAAGAACTAAGTTTCACAGCTAATTTTATGGTGCAGTTTTTTGAAGCAGCATTTTGCTTATTTTTATGATCATACATTACTTGAACTGGAAGAAACCAGAAGTTGTGGACTTTCTATTCAAAAAAGAAGATGGTAAATGACTTTTGAAGCCTTCTCTCAAAAATTAAGAGCTAGAGAGTACCATCTATTATTTAATTCTATTATGATTTTCTGCTCATATCAGTGTTGTGCATCACAAAGTACTACCAGAAACTAGCAGAAATTTGCTGCAGCCGTTTCACTTGCTGCAATGAGTATTTTGTTCATAAGTACACAATAGTTTGTTTTTCTGGATTCCATTGGACAAGATTTGCAAACTGCTTGGACTGTGTACAGTATCACACAGAAGTAAGTGTTACAGAATGATTCAAGTTTTATCAGATTTATCTCTGATGTATTAGAAGTTGTTCAGGCTTTTGCCTCAGCAACATAGAAATTATTTATTTGAGGAGTGTGACCATATTGTCATGAGTTACTGAGCATTTATTCATTTGGAAATATGCAGTGCATTACTCAATAGTAAAGGGAGAGTTACATTTTTCTCACCAGGAACAATAAATGAAAAGAACATATTCCCCACAGTTGTCATGCTATAAGTCTATCCTATAACATGATTCTATGTTGTTTTTCTGCTACAAATATTTGTACCTATCATAAACTGCTGCAAATACACAGAACACAGACTGGGGATAGAGAGCTGAATATGTAACAAAAGACCCCACAGGAATGTCTGTGGGTGCCTGCACTGAAGTATTGAAAATTTTCAATGAAGTTCTTGCTCCTGGAAATTTTGGTCATTTATGTCCCTCTCAGACCCATATGTACTCTGTATGTTTATTAAAAAAAAAAAAGAATGAGAAATGCCCTAGTGGATCTCCTTAAAATAAAGATCTTTTTCCATAAACCACCACCTTCTAAGCTGACTTCCTTTTATATGTCAATGCTTAGAATACACTAGTGTCTTCAAAATAAAAAGGTAACATCTGCTCACACACCACACAACAATTTAAACTTTTTAATAAATAGAAAGGATAATAAAAGATAAGAAACAGAAAAAAAATATTACTGTAAAACACTGAATTTAACATAATTTACAAAAATATTATGTAATTATGCTTTCTTTCTAGAACAATGTGGTCCCCCCAGGGGAGACATGTCTGCTGTGACTCTCAGTTGTTTAAGGTGTATTAGGTGGAAGCTCTGTGACTAACTGCTCATCTGATTCAGCGGCAGAATGTAAACCTTTCCAAAAATTTTGGGTTTTTTTTCATACAAATAGTTATTTCTAGAGCCAATGAAATGGCTGAAATGAGAAGTCCCATTCTGAGGCCCTGCTGGGGCCAAGGAAATCAAGGATGGCTGTGGCTTCACTTCTGCTCTACAGATACCTTTGGTTAGGGCATGCCCCAGGGCTGGGGATAGAATGGAATTTGGTTTTAATTTTCCAGTCACTTGACCTTCCCCAGTTCAACTCAACAGGAATAATATTGAATATTCACTGGGGACAAAGGGTCTTATTGTCTTGCCTGCATGATGCTTGTCTGATACCAGAGGCAAGGGAGGGATACTCCTACTTGTGGACTATATTGTTGCATCCCCACTCAGGATAGGTGTCTGGGCAACAGGTAACACTAGGCAGGACCAGAGCTTCAAGGGCAACTCAAAGTGAGCTGATGCAGGTGGGGGATACATGTGGGAGACCTTAACCATTCAACTAAGGCAACAGGATAAACATGCCCTGAATAGATGAGGATTACAGGAGGATAAGAAGCAGACAGAAAGACACCTAAAGGTAACAAAACAACTAAAGATAACTGTTGGGGTTATCCTGTTGGGGCCATCCTGTAGGGGTTAATAAAAGGACAGCAAGTAAAGCAGGATAAGTGAGAGAGAAGAGTGTGAGAAGAAAGAAAAGATGTAATTGATTTGTTTTATGGGTACTAAAAGAATTATTCCTTTCTTTTCTCTAGGGTTGTGAATGGGAAAGAGGAGAAAGAAGATATGTTTCAAGCATGCTCATCAACAGAGAGAGAAGCGAGGAAAGCAACTCTTGCTTTGTTCTTTATCCGTTCTGGTGGGAGGAAGGAAGCTGATGAAGGAGGAGAGCAGATTTTATTTGCATGTCAGTTGGAGGAGCAATGAGCAGAGTGGGAGGACAGTAAAACCTTTTGTAGGTTTCTGAGATGAAGAGAGCTGTGAAAATTTGAAATCTAGTCTCACTTAATTTAAACATTAGTGTGCAGAGCACAGAATAAAATGAAAATCTATCATTTCATTGGCTGAGGGGCTTTCAGGAAGAAATGTAGTATTTGTTAATTTCTGCTTGTCTGGATAGGGCTGCTTGATCTCCAGGAGAAAGAAACATGCAGCACTTTCTGGGGTGCTCTCTCCTCCCTTGTAGATGTTCAAGTTGTGAAAAATGTCAGTGTTATCATCTTGGTTGGGGTCAAAGCTAACATGCACATTTACCTGCAGTACTTGATGAAAAATATCGCAGCATAGTAAATAACGATAATTTTTCAAATGTTCAATAAATCATACTACTTATTTCTATCTCTTGCTCAACTTAAACTATAAGCTATCATTAAGAATATGGTTGTACTGCTTCAGATTAAATGTCCATCCAGCCTGGCATCCTGACACTAACAGACAAGCATAGCAACAAGGCATACTCCTCCACTAGCTAACAATTTGTAGTTCAGAGAAACAGTGAACAATTATTCCCTATTCATCTTCACTACGCAACTCATGATTTTATAGATATCTGTCCCATTGTATCTCAGGGGAATGCTCCTGGATGAATAGCCTTATTAAGTAAATCCTTTCCTTTCTGTTCCATACATGTGATCACTGGAACAGGTTGCCCAGAGAGGTGGCAGATGCCCCATCCCTAGAAACCTTCAAGGTCAGGTTGGATGGGGCTCTGATCTAGTTGAAGATGTCCCTGTTCATTGCAGGCGGGTTGGACTATATGATCTTTAAAGGTCCCTTCCAGTCCAAACTATTCTATGATTCTATGACCATCCTTATCCTTCTCCAGACCCTCAGCTGGAGATTTTTGGTTTCCTTGCCCATTATCAAGTCCTTTGTCTGTTTTTAATTGTTTTGTGCAAATTGGGATATTTTTTGTATGGAGTATAATGTGCAAAATAAGGCATCCTGCAAGCTTGTTCCTTTTCTTCTCCAGAACTCCAAGCAGGTAACAGACTCTGGCATGGGGATTTGAAAATCTTTTTAATTATGTATACCTATCCACACTCCATATTCAAAAAGTATCCCATATTTTCATCTGGGATTTCTGGGAATAAAAATGCATGCACATGATGCAGAAAGCTCATCAAGGCTGTTCACATATTTAAACCTTATAGCTGAACTAACTTAGATGCTCACCATCTGTCAGGAAACAAACTTATCAGAAGACTAACTCTGGAAATGTAAAGAGAGCAATTTTTCATCAGATTAACAAACTGCACCAGCATATCATGTGGTATGAGATGTGTGAGAGCAGGGGTTATGTGGCTGCAAGCATGGGAAGAAAGGGCAGGAGCAGTGTCCTGGGAAGCAATGAGCCATGAGGATGGACAGACCACTCCTAACCCGCACATGGACTCCCTATGGGTGGGACAGAGGCAGTTGCAGACGGGTTGTTGCAGATGGGCTGGATGTGTGCTGCAACCTGGTGTATTCTGGACAAGTTGGACTTACTGCATGCTTGCGCAGCAACTGTATTGGGTACCCATGCCATGGTGGTGTCAGCAGGGGTCTGCAAGCATGGCTTCTGCTAGAAAAGACCAGGGACTATACCTGTGCTGAACAGAGACAGTTCCAGCCAGCTCCAAAATGGACCCACCACAGGACACAGCTGATCCTGTCAGCCAAACTGGTGGCATCTCTTTGAAAACATATTAAAGAAAGGGTTAAAGTCACTGTACAGCAGCTGTGAGAAAGGGAAGTGATAAAATGTTCACAGCCCTGGAGACACCAAGATCAGAGAAGAAGGGGAGGGAGGAGGTGCTTCATGTGCCAGAGCAGAGATTCCCCTGCAGCTGATGGAGAAAACCCAGGTGATGCAGACTTTCCCACTGCAGCCCATGCAAGATCATGATGGAGCAGAGTGCAGCCCACATAGTCCACATTGTCCACATTGCAGCCCGTGGAGGACCCCACACCACAGTAGGTGCATGTGTCCTAAAGAAACCTGCAGCTCATGGGCAGCATATACAGGAGCAGGTCTTCTGGAAGGAGCAATGACCCATGGGCAGGACCCTCGCTGGCACTGCAGGAACGTGTGAGGAGAAAGAAATGGCAGAGAGGAGCTGTTCTAGACTGATTGCAGCACCCCATTCCCCACCCCCGGGATGCAGCCCACCGTGTCCCTGCGGGGTAACGTGTTCAGCGCAGAGCATACTACCAGACGCAGCCCGTGTGACCCTGAGAGCAACACAGGAGGAATGTTTGGGAAAGAGGTGGTGTCTGGGGACCTCACGGAGTTGTTTATTCAAGTGATAACTTTATTTTTATATCCTTTGCAGAAATGTGGGACTTGGTCCAAGTCATACTTGGCATTTTTCCAGCAGCAGGGATTGTCGCGGTAGTTTTACTTTCATTGTAGTCAGGGGCATGGTAGGGGCTTGGTAAGTTGTAAGTCTTTACTGTTTCCCTCCCTTTCTAGATTTCTGTTTGTACAGCTGTAATGAGAACATTAAAAAGCTCCTTGAAAATCTGCAGTTAGGTACTGACATTCTTTTCACGATTCTGCAGAATTTGTTCTCAGGTTCAGCTGCTACAGGACATATGTTTAAAAATACATGATGATACAACTACCACAAAGAGTCATTTGAAGCAGACGAATGAATGAATGAATGAATGATTAAACTCTGTAAAACCACTGTGTTTAGGAGAAAATTGCTAACAACAGTAATGTGAAATTGCAGGTGCTGAATCTGACAAGTCCAGGTCTAATGCCAACAAACCTTACAGCCATCCAGAGATTCTGCTGTGCTTGTTGGAGTCAATGAAAAGATCCTCTCATAGTTCAGTATGAGCTGGATCAGTCAGCCGTCTCAAAGACGACAGGTAATTAACACACAGTGCAAAAGAATGAATTTGCAATAAATTGTCTTGTACCATTCTCTACAAAAAATACACTGCTTTTGAAATTTGTAATTATTCCTTCTCTTTTTACTCATTCAAGCAGCTGAATACACAATAATTATTGTTAGATTATTTGGATGGCTGATTGCTTTATTACTGACACTGAAAATCAGTACAACTCCAGCACACTGATGATCGTGCCCTCTCTAGAAACATGCTTGAAATTAGATTTCTTCCTCTTAATACCAACACTGAAAAAAAAAATTATAGTAAAGCTGAATATTCACAAGCCTGTAAGATGTCCCAGTTATGGCTTTTCATGCTCTTTCACTTTGTTCTTCCCTGCACATAAGTATTATGATGTCTTATTTAATTGTAAGTTAATTACAAGGTATTCCAATTTCACAAGGGGAATGGGTGATGCACTGTGAAAAATCTGGAGGCTGTAAGGGTAGAGACTGTAGGCTGCTTCTTTTAAAGACACAAGTAGACATGTAGGGGGTAAGCCAGAGAAAACCAGGATGGCAAGTGACGACCTCAAAACTAGACAGTTGAGTGCTTTTCTGGGGGACTCAATTACAACCTGTCCTCAGCTACAGGCTGCTTCTGTGACTCTAGACCATTTTTTTACATTTAGCCTGTTATCTTGGCCAATAAGTGATCCTCACTCTTTGAAAATTTAGGGCTCTGATTTTTTTTTTTTTGGGGGGGGGTTATCTCTGAACAGTAGAAATTGGCATATATTTTGTATTGATAATTTTGTCTTTCATTTCTTTGCCTCTGCCTATAGATTGAGAATAATGATGTCATATAATGTAACAGTTGCATTGCAGGGATAACTATAATAATGGTTTTGAATTACTTAGCTTATTCTATTAATAGCACTCTTGAAATGTCTGTAAAGAAATTAGATTTTTTTTTTAATCCAAAACACTGGATGAAGTGGAAAACTACTGAAAGATGGCAGTACAGTTATGTACTATTAAAGACAGTCACAATGTCTGTGCATTGAAGGAGCAAATTAAAATTGCTCAGAGATCCCCAAACCTATCATCCTCTAGGTTCTCAACATGTGAATTTAAAATACTTTCTCTGCTTTAATGCACCAATTTTGAACGCAAGTTTTAACATTTAAATTTCATTTCCAGTGCCCACTTAATCACTTGAACTCCTGGAAAAGCAAATAGTAATAAAAAGATGCCATGCTAAGAAGAGAAGAGTCACAAATGTTACAGTAAGTTTGGAAGCAGTTTTCTGATACGAAGATGTATATGTTAGCCTCTTTCCTTCCAGTTTCTTTTATCTGTTGTTCTTATGACATTCAGATTATTAATCACTTACCTCCATAATTCCTTCCTAGCTTCCAAAGGCCTCAATGAACACACAGCGGTATTCTATTTTGCTGCATTACAGAAAAAGCCATGCTTCACTTCCAGACCTGAGAATATTTGGAGATTTAAAACACAGTCAAGCTTTGGCAAGCATAGCAAATGATACTTTCCCAACTCTAATGAGTTTCTATGTCAGATTCTTCTCTCATTTAGTCATGTTCTCAACAAATTCAACCATAATGGGCTCTGAGTATCTAAAATTTAAAAAATAAGATATTGAAAAACAAGCATGACCATTAAAAATGTTGTATAATCTTAGCAGCTAATACTAGCAGCCATGCATGAGGATACAAGGGACTGCACAAGAGGCTGAAGGAGCTCTTCCTGTTAGGATCCATAGTGGTAGAAGATGCAGGGTCCTGCTAAGCGTCTGTCCCCACAACATACTGCAGGGGAGAATCCCTGCCAAAATTCTGCATCTGCACACTTACTGATCTGCTGATACACTTGCACCTATCTTCCCACCCGTTGTGTTCTACTAAAAGCAACAGCCTGCAAGGCTTTACTCTGCAGTGAAGTTTTACACAAGCAACCTTTGCTTTGGACATTGGCACTGGTAACTTACAAAACCATAATGTTGTTCTAACATAATGGGACTCAAAATACTCTTGACAAAGTAGCATTTTTATATAATACTGCTATTTCCTTCTTCCTGAGGAGCTAGCCAAAAATAGTGGAGTTGTTGGCTATTCTATCTAGAAGGAAAAGTAGTTGGCAGTGTTTCTTTGTTTTCTCTTTATTTTCAAACATGCACCAAGCTCCCTATCTTTGCACTGAAGAAGAGAAAAGAAATAAAAATAGCTTATCCATTCATTTTGAGTTTTTCTTCAGTCTACACACACTCATAAGCTCATTCATTTGTCTCCAGCTGAAGTCATGCCCTAGAGCTACGGTCAGTCTTTGGCCTCTGTCAACTTCACTATTCCACCATACTCCTCCTTCTCTTGAAGAATCTCATCTCCACCAATCTGTCTTCTATTAATAGCACCCAGATGAAGCCCTTCTGCTTTATGCAGTCAAAGTTTTGCATTCCAATAACTAAACCTGATGACAGATGGGTTTTGACTGAGAGTTGACAGAGATGAATCTGGCACATCACATAAATTAGCATAAGCTATCTAAAAAATTTAAAAATCTGATGTGCCAAGCTTGCATTTATCTTACAGTAAATGTAGAAATCATGGCACTAAAAATAAACTTTGCTAGCATGGAGATTTCACTTTTCTCATAGTCATTAGATCACAAGACACCTCAGCTCCCAAATAACTAATTACCCTTAAGTTGCAGTATCACAGAAGTAATCATTTTTAAAAGCCAGTCAAGCAAATAAAATTAACTTTCCAGAGTAATTAGTCTGGAGCAGCTATGACTGAGATGAGCAACTCAATTAGAAATTGAATTATGCAGGGCTTGTTTATGCTGATATGAAAGAGAAAAAAGAAAAGAAAAAATATTTGTTCCATCCTTGGAAGCCTGTGGCTTTTGTTGACATTCCTATCAAGACAACTTCAGGAGTAAAGGCTTCCTCTCAGGCAAATAAACAAATCTATTTCTGAGTAATCATTATCACAATTCAGGTAGCGAATGTTGTAAACCATGATGCTGAATGCTAAGTGACTGACTGCTAGAGACATGGAACTACCCTTTAGAAATGCTCTGCCTGAAGTGGTGTTTTTTAAATTAATTAAGGTGCAGAAATAAAGAACAAGATCAGGATTTTTTTTCTGTATATATCCAAGACACAATGGTGTCAGAAGACATGGCCTTACACTCTGCATGTGAAATGGACACAGTGCCAGTATTTGTTATCCCTTGAGAAAATGGTCAGCTCTGTTCTAGCAGTGCAGGATAGAGCACCCCTTCTAGTGATCCTTCTGCAACTACAGAAGGATACAGAAGAGAAAGAAAAAAAATGTCCTTTCCGAGTATACCAGTGCAAAACATGTCTTGGATGTTGCAAAATATGGACAGCCATTTGCATAGTTCGTCATGGTTATTTTAAGCTCCTAGCTGATGTGCCTAAGTTGTTGCTTAAGATACTACTTTAGAGACACAGATATACCCTTAAAGAGTGATTCAGCCAAGCCAACTGCAAGTGCCCATCTCTATTCATTGGTTACAGAAGGTCTGTTGGACAATTCAGTTAAGGGGCAAAAGTTTTTTGGAACACATTTATGATTTTCAGAGGTGGTGTAGGGTTGATGCAACCGCCTGTTGTACACACAGCAGAGTGCCTTGTCAGTGCAGCCAGCCCACTGATAGCCAAACCACACCTCTGCTTGTCACTATTTTGCATAGCAGCACATTTCCAGGGATATAGGATAGCTTACCCTTGACTCTGAAGCAATTTTACAAACAAATATTATATTGTAATATAAAAATAATCTGTAAAACAGATTGACGACAACTACGCTATTCTGCAGTCTCACTGTGTTAAGTATTATTCTTCTAGATGACACAACTCTGTACATGTTACGGCATTTTTGCATAGCAAATCCCATACACAGAAATTGCAGATGTAGGTAGAATACCTAAATGTTGCTTTAAACTAAACATAGAAATTGCTGTATTATACTTGGTTATCTCAACTATACTCCAGCATCACACATTGTACTGAACATTTAGAAAGTGGCTTGATACTTTCTGTCCATCTGTACAGGGCCAAATGTGCCACTGGTACAAGGTCCAACTGCATTTCCTTCACAAGCATTCTGTTTACTCACCTTCAAAAGAGTAAATATAGCAAAGGAATTTCAAGAAGTTAAGAGACCACCAGCAAAGTAGAGCATGAACATGTATTATCTTATACTGCTGTGATATATGAAAAGTTGAATATTTTCCATAATACAGTCATGAAACTCCATGATATGTTTATAACTTACTGTCTACTAAAAAGTCCTTCTGTGCCCCTAGTTACTGTTCAATATCATGTTGGATACCACAATATCTCCCTCTGTTTTAAGAAAGAAATGGAAGTGCTGAGGTACTTCTGTGCAAAAGGGGTCTTCTTTATTCTGAACTTTGTATTATTTCCCTCCTGTGGGCTGTGTGACACAGAAACCTTTTGCACACTTGGAGATGTACTTGTTCAGCATGCCTGTCTTGGCAAGCCTAAAGCTCTAATCACTGTAACTAAGCAAATAATAAGAAATAGTAGGCAATCCTGTAGTTACAGCATATGTACAGAGAACATCATGTCAACCTTGGTGTGAAACAAGAAGAGCAGGCCACAAGTTAAAATTTTCTGTGGTGTCTGTATATGGAGGAACGTAAAGAAAAGACACAGGCTGATCCAAAGAGCAATGGGGAGATGGAAAAATTAACCAGTGACTCACTCAGGGCTGCTCTCTGGCTGTGGAAATAATAATCAATAAACACGCTGGAAAGGCAAAAACAAGGCAGAACTGATTGCGTGGTCCTTCCCAGCACATTGATGGACATGTGTCTAATTAAAGCATCTCATCTGCCACCCAGTTTTGTATCTCTTCTTGGGGAACCAAATTAGGCAACAAGCTGTCAAAAATCACTATGGCTCAGAAACGGTGCTAAGAAAATATGACTACATATAGAAACAGGAATTGATACAATAATGGAATTTCAAAAGTACAGTTAAGTGCCTGTTTTTCTGAATCTGTTGTTCATCTGAATTGAGTAAGGCTCGTGGTGACTGACAGAGGTTGTAATACAGTCTGCTGAAATAGGCCCTGGGAAATGTTAGGTGGATTTCATCTCAGCAGCTTAGAGTATTCCTTGTTCAACTATGTGTTAGTAGGCCTTACTTATAATCAAAATTTAAATGCTCCTATATGATGCAGCAAAATATGTATAGAGGAGTGTAGTGTATAATAAATACATAGTAAAAAAGCTCTGTGGGTGCTAATTTACTAGATTTACCATATTTCTCATTATTCCTGTGGGAAAAAAATAACACTTCAATGCAAGAACTAGAGAAATAATTCTTAATTTGCCATGTTTTATCTATTTGCCAGAGTGGGGTAAAATTCCTACAGAGACTTAGATCAGGACCAACTTTTAGCTCTCAAAAGCTCCATCTCCTCATCTTTATTTTATGAGTATCAACCTTGTGTTCTCAAAGCAGGTTTCATTTTCACAGGTGCTTGTGAAGTATACAGTTGCTGGCAGCTAAATATTTAATAAGAAATGTCAAGGCTACAGTGTTAAATGCTGTACCCTGTTACCACCATATTCATACTCCTTTCTTCAAGAAACAATTTCAAAAAATTAATTAGATATCTTTCTTTTCTCAAGGCCTTAGCTTGAAGATCTTAAAGCTGCAGTAGCATTTGAACTGATTTATTTTTTAATATGTAGCTTAAAGTGAAAATTGAGGCAGCTATCTTATGCGTGTGATTCAATCACAAAAATCATCGGAGCTGACAGTTTCAGTTCAGCCCAGACTCGGGATGAGAACAGGTTACAAGCTCTACGTCATTGGCCATTGGCAAAACAATGTGGAAAAACCTGTACCTGTACAGACTTTCATACCTCAAGCCACTGACATTAGTTTGGGTCGAACTGATATTGCTTCATAGCTCACTCTACCAGCTAACAATGAAAATAACATGGCATTTACTGATGTTGCAATAGCTGTACCTTGCGACACAAAGTGTTATCTCCAAGTTTAGGTGTGGTTGTGAGTATCCCTACTGAACTCAATGGCCTGTGGCAGTAAAAAGGGAGAAGAAAGAAGCAATAAGTATATTAGTTTGTCATAAGACCTTCTACTATTCCTCAGCTTATTCAAAACTAGCCCCTCTACACAATGGAAGTGACTACAGTGGAAATATACTGTACCATGCATGCGTGTGTGCAGCCTACTCAGACTTGGGAAGCTCTGTGGGCAAGTTTGGCAGTTTTCTTGTATATGAAGAAAACAAAATTGCTTTTAATTTTTAGCGGCTGCTTCAGCACTAGCTGTCTGCCTTCTTTTAGCAATGAAGCCTAACTTTTTCAGTTTGGTTTATTGAGTTGGCACCTGATTTACAGGCTTACATTTTGTTCCTCACTTTGTGCTGCATGAGAGAGCTCCCACAGCACTGGGATAAAAGGATAGCCCTGTGTCCTGGTATGAAGCACAGTTCAACTGCTGAGAGGGTTTCCTACACACTTGCCATTAAGTATGTAAGGCAGATAGCCCCAGTGGTGTCTCTACATAGACCATAGCATTTCCATTCTGATCATGTGGCAAGATGTCCATCTTGGCCAGCCAGGTTGAGGGGATGGCCATGCTGTACTGCCACAGGCTTTAATGAAGTAACAATTCATGTGTAGCCATTAATTCTGAATCCATAACTGTAAAGTTTTACGTAGGCTTTACCAAGGTCTGAGGCTGAGATGAGAATACTTCTTGTTGTCTTCCTTAGCCATGAGCACCCTGGCCCTCTGATTTCAAACCCTCTTGCAGCCCTGGGGAAAAGATCTGCATTGTTCAAAACTAGTGATGCTACAGGAATGTGTTGGACAGCATCTCGTTGTACTAGTGAGTCCAATGAAGTCGGAGAAAGATGCCACCTTTTCAATTCTGCTTGCTCTACCCCATAACATCCTCATTGGGAAACTAAGGAAGTATGAACTGGATGAGGGGACAGCAAGGTGGATTGAGAACTGGCTGTGTGACAGGACCCAAAGGGTAATGATTAATGGAGCAGGTTCAAGCTGGAGGCCTGTAACCAGTGGTGTCAGCCAGGGGTCAACACTTGGTCCAGTCCTATTCAATATATTCATCAGTGACCTGGACGAGGGGACAGAGTGTA
>BJBW01001931.1:10038-26513 GCA_004320125.1 Scolopax mira
TCCCCCTCCTCCTGGGGCTCCCCTCCCTCATCCAGAGTCCCTCCCCAGCTTTCCTGGAGCCCTTTGAGGGACTGGAAGGGGCTCTTATGTCTCCCTGGAGCCTTCTCTTCTCCAGGCTGAAGCCCCCAACTCTCTCAGCCTGCCCTCCCAGCAGAGGGGCTCCAGCCCTCAGCGCATCCTCATGACCTCATGAGGCTCAGCCCTCCTTCATCACCACAGCAAGACTCACCACAACTCATCAGGACCCTGCAGAACCTCAGTACCTGCTGTCCATCCATGCACAGTAAGGATTGGAGGAAATCTACAGCCTCTGAACGTCCCACCAAAACGCATCATCTCAAGGTGACCCTGGCTCACCATCCTCCTCCTCTGGAGCCCTCGGGAAGCTCTGGGCTCCCACGCCAGCTCCGTGAGGAAGAAGCCCTGACTCCCACCACTCACCTGACGCCGTGTTTGTGACCCCGTTCACGGTGCCCTCTACGTCTGCCTCATCCTCCGCGTAGCTCATCATTAAGGCTCTCTGGCGATCCGTCAGCCTCCTGCGGGATGAAGACAGAGGCGTTGGTCACAGCTGGTTTGGGGGGACACAAGCATCTACAGCCAGATTTAAGGACAGATGCATCTACTGGAAGCACAAGATGAAGCCACCTGGCATAGGCTCAGAATCCCTACGGTGCTCTGAAAATGAGCAATCTGTAAGGAATAAACCCCAGTGGAAGAGCCGAGATCTGAGCCCCTGCGTTTCACCAAACTGCAGTGAAAAACTAAAATATTATGAAGTGCTGAGGACCACCTGGAGCTGCAACAGAGGGATATCTCAGGAAAAGAACTCCCTTGCCGAGTGCAGCCCTACAAGCTAAAAAAGCTTCCTTCCCACAGGAGCAGGGGGTGGGCAAGCGGCCTGGAAAGCAGCTGCCAAGGAGTTCAGTTCCTCCGAGCCCCAGGTGTGAGAGCACAGACACATCACAAGCCAGAACACTGAATTTTTGGAATTGGGATGCAGACAGGACGGCAGGCAGCCAGGCTGACACGGAGGTGAAGAACTACTTGAGTATTTCCAGGGTTTGGGATTTTCAGAGCTGGGTTGCCAAGTGGTATTATTTAAAAAAAAAAAAAAAAAAAAAAGTTCTACCTCATATGAGAATCAGAAGCAGAGTGATAAATTATTGATCTTGATAAAGCAGTCGGGAATTTTACCAAAAAAACCTCTCTCAATGTTTTCTGCAAGAAATCCAAGGTTACAGACACTCGGATTAGCTCTACTTACTGCGGAACTTTTATCTTTATGTGAATGTAGTGGTCTCCGTAGCCGTAACTGTTGACCTTGGGAATGCCTTTCCCACTCATTCGGATTCTCTGGTCTGGCTGAATGCCAGGGGGTATCTGCAAACACAGAGGTGTCACTTTTATTACTCTCGTTTAACCATTTATATAGTAATTACACGTCTATAAAAATTAACTGCTTCTCCAACCAGCTTCAAAGCAGGGCGGGAGAGATCTGGTAGGATGGTGCATCTGGAGACATTCTGAAGCTGAGACAGGAATAATGGAAAAGCTTTTGAAGGAAGGAGTGAAGAACCTCACACAGTCTGTAGACCTTGGATGGGATTTGCCCAGCAATCCAAACCCACCCAGCCCTTCCACTCCCTGTCCCTACAGTGACAGGAAAGAAGGTGGGACCAAGGAGGTCACAAACTACCTGACACTCAATCCTGAAGAAACCTGAAATGCAAACTTGGCAGAATTTGGAGATCTGCACCACCTCTGCAGCAGAGGAGTCTCTGCTGTCCCACATCGATTTATGCCCAAGCTCTTCCCCACAACAGGACTTACTGTGATATTGATTGTCTCGTACAAGCCTTGACATCTGGCTGTGCCTCCCAGAACGGCCTGGGCTATTGAAATAAGCAGGTCTGAGTGGATATCTGCTCCGTTTCTTCTGAACACAGAACTTTTCTGAACCTAAAAGGCAGGCAGTTCCAAAGACAGGTCAGCACACGGTACCACAAAGTCCTCACGGTGAACTGCTTTGAAGGCTCTTGCAAGAAAACCTGTCAGAATGCTCCAGTCAGACCCTCTACTGTCCACAGACTGCACGGTTAAGAAGTGTGAGCTAATGCTCAAGCCTTGCAGAAAACCACAGATCTTGACACAACTGTAATTAGCCAGAGGCTTAGGAGAACACCTGCATCCTGTCCCAGCAGCTCCCTCCCCTGATCCTGTTAATTCACCAGTGCAGGTGGGATTCTTGGGGACAGAGAAGATGCTGCTTTGCCCAATATCCTCAACAGGGGAACGCCAGAAGAGGAGAAGGAGACAAGCACCTTTGCAGCAGCCCCACAAGCTGGAAGAGAATTAAATCTTCCTGTGCTGCAAGAAAAAGGTGCTGAAAAACATCATCTCCTTGACAGAGACGTGTGTGACAGGGTACTACAGGAGAAGGGCTACCAAATGTATGCAGTGCAGCACTTAGTGTCTATCTGCAAAAGGACACTCGTCCATCCCTCTCTCGGGCATCCCCAAACCCCCCTCAGCACTCCCACTGTTGAGACGGCTCCTTTTTTCCAGCTGAAAGACCCGAGGAGGCATCAAGGACCTGCTCTGCATTTCCACGTGTGCTACCATAAAGGGCCTTGTCCTGGAACGGGCAGCACGATTCTTCGTGAGGCTGCTGGTGACAATGCAGGTCTCCTGCCATTCCAGAAAGTTCAGGGGGGTCAGGTTACCTCAGCTGTTCCAAAGGATCACCCGCTCTTCCTCCCCCGGCCCCCACTCACTCCATCAGGAAGGGAACAAGCAACCAACTTAATTAGCGAAAACAGCCAAGGATTTAACGAGACGTACCCTGAACGTAATGAAAATTTCTTTCTTCCCCACGGGCATCCGAACTGTCTGCCCATCCTCAACGCCTGCAAAATCGGGGAAAAAACAGAGGGAATGTCACCTTGCGTTACAATCCAGGTGTTATTTGAATACCTGCAATTCCATCCCCAAACACCGGCCACCACAGCAGCAGGAGGCACAGAACCTACCAACAGCAGCCCAGTGACACTCTCCTCAGGAGCCCAGGAGCTGTGGCCAAAGAAGGAGGTGTCAGGACACGTTTATTTTACTTCTAAGGTGATCACTACGCCTCAAGCAGGCTCCTGACTTCAATCCCTACGGAATTCTTTAGGCACCAGAGTAAGGAATGCTGGGCAGCCTCCACAAGCTGCAGGGAAATTACAGGCTGCTCACCCAGGGTGGTCTCAAAGCAGCAAGGCTTCTTCAGTCCCACCATTCATTTTATCCTCTCTGGTGAGGAAGGCCATCAACACGCTCTTCAGAGCCAAGCTAAGGCTTTCAAGATTCCCACCCTTCTCCCCAAGCTTCACCAAGGACAAATGAAAAGGCCCAAGGCAACAAAACCTTTTGAGAACTTCACTCTTCAAAACCTGCCTAGAAGGATCCACACAAGACCCAAAACCTCAGCTCGGGAAGGGCAAAGCAACTCCTTGTATCCATGGCCAGAAAGTTCCTCTCCTTACTAGCCCTTATCGACCTGCTTTGTTCTTAAGATCATGCAGCAAAACTTCTGATTCTCCCACATTGGTACCCAGCAGGGACCTGCCAGGCTTTGGAGGCAAAGGCCTTGCTTTTGGCCGAGTGGAAGCAAATAACTAGAGTGACTTAAAAAGGGGAGGCACAAGCACAGCACCAACCAGCTGGCACAGGAACCATCACTGTCTTCTTCTGCTTGGTCTGCCCCGTTCCTCGACACACCACGCACGGCGTTGTTATGATGGAGCCACGACCGCTGCATCGCCGGCACGTGGAGCGCATAACGAAGGGGCCGGTGTTTATTGTCTCCTAGGGAAAAAAAAAACCCAAAAAAACACAGATTGTACAAATATTTAGTACTGAGAGGGTACTTTTCACTTCCACTAAACACCGCCACCCGCTGGGCCTCCATATTTGAGCTCCCCTTATTGCACACGCAGCCTGAAGGGACAGTCACATCCTTTAACAAGGGGTGGAGAAGAAAACGGGGTTGGAAACCCAAAGAGGCTGCTGCTTGTGAGAAGCTGGACCAGGTTCAATCGCCATCACACTCCCATTCCCACTGGAAACATCACTGCTATGAGCAAGTGTCTCGTGGCGAGGGGAAGGGAAACACCACTTTCCATCTCTGGGCTGTAATTTGCCAGAAGGAACACACCAGGTTGCTCCAAGCCCCATCCAGCCTGGCCTTCAACCCCTCCAGGGATGGGGCAGCCACAGCTTCTCTGGGCAACCACCCTCACACCACAGGATTTATTTCTGACACCCCACATCAAATCTCCCCTCTTTCAGCATCAAACCCTTCCCCCTCCTCCTAGGGCTCCCCTCTCTGATCCAGAGTCCCTCCCCATCTCTCCTGGAGCCCCCTTGAGGGACCCCCTCAGGAAGGGGCTCTAAGATCTCCCAGGAGCCTTTTCTTCTCCAGGCTGAACCCCCTCAGCTCTCTCAGCCTGTCCTCACAGCAGAGGGGATGGTTTCTTTACTTACTGTAAGTAGCACACATCTTCTTATTTCATGATTACCCTTAGGCCATCATCTTCCACCTCCCTCCACCCCTATATTCGAAATATCCCATTTAATGCCCAAATAATTTCAGGACTGTTATATCACATAAAAATGGATGTACAATCTGGGCTGATCTAGCCCCAAAGGCCGGTGCTTTGAGCTGGGCAGAGCACTACTTTAATAGAAAGAAAATCTTCCTAGTGCCCTATTAATATCAAGTCCACATTAACTCAGCTTCACCCGAGATAAGCTGATGACGGTAGGGAGAATTTGTCCCTGTGGAAGGGACTGATTGTCCCCAGTAAGGAGAAGCACAGCAGAACCAGCTTCTTAGAAGGCACTCACCATGCCAGTGCCATTGCAGTAGTGACAGCGCTGCGCCTTGGTACCGGGCTCGTGTCCCTTCCCGTTGCATCGCTCGCAGGAGTCGTTGATGTTCACCACAATCTCCTTGTTAACACCTTTTGCAGCTTGGGTGAAGGTCAGCTCCATGATGTACTGTAGGGGAAACACCGGCACCGATCTACAGCTGATACGCCACAGGGTCTGAAGGAGACTCAAGCTGGTTCAGGCCAAATTATCAAACAATGCTCAAAATACATCCAGGTGGTAGAGGGAGGGAAGAAACAGGGGGTTCTGCCTCATTTGAGGAAGCAATAATCTGCCTCATGTCACTAAAAAGGGGTACAAAAGGATAGCAGGCATTACAGGACTGATGATTACATCCCTCTGATGAGGAGGTGAGTAGCAGAAATGAGATCTAAAAATAAAAAAGGAAGTGAAAATACAAGCCAAGTGGTTTTTTCTGCTCTCAGAAAACCCCTTACTATTTCTAAATATGTTATTTAATATTATTATATATTATTTAATATATATTTATTATTTAATATATTATTATTTATTATTTAATGGGAACACAGCAACAGGCCAGGTGAAGGCTTTCAATCCCAATGATGCCATCTGCTCTTCCTCAACAAACTGTGTATTCAACAAGGGAAGTCATCAGCAAAGATGACTGCACAAAACAGGAAATTCTGTTTATAATAAAAAGGTTGTTTTCACTAAAGCCAGAAGTCCCGAATCCCAAGCATTGCTGAAGGCAGCACATGAACAACACTGACAGCACTCCACAGAGCATTGAGCTGCAGTACAAGACATAGGTTTTGTTTTATTATGGGCTCCACTGCAAAAGTTAAGCCAATTAAGTTGCAAAATTAAGCCAATTAAGCAGCCAAACCTAACGCTGGAAGGCTTGTTTTATGGCTAAAAGGTATTTTGTGGTTTTTTGCATTACAAATCAAAGCAGACATATGTAAATCAATGTAGAGCAGAAAAGGTGCCTCTACAATGATGGAATTGTTTTGGCAGCACCAACCGGTGTCAGTAAACACCAGGGGAAGTAACTGAAGTCCAGAAAAAGTATTCTGTCTGGAGGTGTGGAGGATGGATCTACAAGGCTTATCAAATATATGTGACATCCATACAATGGGACGCTCACCCGAAAGGAATTCTCAGCTTAGGCTCGTTCCCAGAGTAATCTGTGCCAGACAATCCCCCCCAGCTTTCCAGTTTTTATTTCTCACTTTCATTACTCAGAAGCTAAACACCCGTCATACCTCCTGTGGCTGGTCAAAGACATTCTGGAAATCGCCAAAAGGGGATCCTGAAAACTCTCCAAAGATTTTTCTGAAAAGCTCTTCCGGATCAATGGACGGGCCACTGCTCCAGTACTGTCGCCCAGCGCCGGCACCGGCCGCGCCGGGGTCAAAACTGGCCGTGCCGTAGGCATCGTACTGTTTCCGCTTCACTTCATCGCTCAATACCTTTGAGGCAAAAGAAAGACAAATAGTGACCAGCAGGACATTGTACAGATCCCAAGCAACAGACCTCGTCTGCAGAGTGGCATCTCTCCGGGGCTACTGGCATTTCTGCCATAAGCCCACGTTCTCAAACCTTCTCGTCATGAGGAGGGTGATCCCAGCTCTCAGCAGCGTATGAATTATGGAAAAGCTGCTCGTTCCTGGGTATCTCTCAGCTTGTCATCAGGAAAACAACAATATCTTACTAATTCATAATAACTTACATTCTATATTCGACCATTAATGCATCAGGTGAAAGCTGGTGAAAGTGACTCTGACTTACTCAGAGTGCTGGAGTAAATCTGAAAACCCACCAGAGTAAAACCAGCACAAGAAGGTTTCTGAACAAGCCAAAGAGGAGGAAGAAACGGAGCTGAGGGGAGCCCAGTGGCAGGCACCTCTGGCTCAACCAGCTCGTACTGCCAACAGATTGGTTGGTTTTTTAAGCTGACCAGCAATTCCACGGCAGTGACCATGGCATCACCCGTTCCTAAGAATAAGCACAAACTGAGAGAACCCAAAAGACCCCCCACTAAATCAGATGCTTGGTCTAAGTAGTTTCCTGAAAACACCACTGGGATAGAGGCGCTCAAGCCTGAAGTACAAGGCATCAAAAAAATAGCCATGGTTTCTCAGGAAATGCACACAATGGATGTCTCCCCCACATCTACCCTCCAATATTTTTCATCACGATAAAATCCTGCTTATTACCTCATAGGCTTCTGCCAGCTGAGAGAACTTTTCTTTGGCTTTAGGGTCATCCTTATTTGTGTCAGGGTGGTACTTCTTTGCCAGCTAAATAAAAATCAAACCATTAGGGGCAGAGAGAAGCGATTTACTTTAGCATGGCTCACATACCTGGAAAAATGCATTAGGCAGAGCTTGCCATTTGCTATCTGCAATTTGGGGAACATTTTCCACTATCATCCCAACGCAAGGAGCTACACAAGCTGCTCCTGAACCTCCCACCAGCCCCTGAGCCTCCTGCAAGGACACCGGAGGCGACAGGAGGGGTGACCCACGCTTTTGAGGAGCTCCCCACACCGAGACGCCCCAGCTCTCCCGCCTCCCTCCACACACGGGGATCCCAGAGCCGGGTTTTTTGGGTGCCGTACACGAGAGGCGGCGGGTCCCTGGCCCCGGCAGCCCCGCGGTCGGACGTGCCTGGTAGTAGGCCTTCTTGATCTCCTTCTGGGTGGCGGTGCGGGGCACCCCCAGCACCTGGTAATAGTCCTCCTTGGCGCGGCCCGCGGCGCTGCTGTGGAAGAAGGAGGAGGAGGCGGCAGCGGCGGCGACAGAGCGCTTGGTCCCTGCGGAAGAGGAGGGCAGAGGGGCCGGGGGTGAGGGCGGGCGGCGGGGGAAGGCGCTCGGCCCTCACGCCACGGCCCCCCACAGCTGAGGCGCTCAGGCCCCGGCCCCGTCTCACCCGCCACGCAGAGCCCGGCGCAGAGCGGCGAGAGGCGGCGTGCGGCGGGCAGGCCGCCCAACCCCCGGAGGAGCCAGACGAGCGGCAGCCGCCCGTCCCTCAGCCGGCGGCTCCGGAGGGTGGATGCGGCGGCGGTGACGGCGACAGCCCCCCCCAGCCACCGCGAGGAGCTCCCGGCCGCCATCTTGGCCCGCGCGCAGCAGGGCGCCTGCGCGGCGGAGGGGGGGGGGGGGGGGGGCCGGGGGGGGGGGGGGGGGGGGGGGGGAGGCGGCGGGCGCATTGCGCCTGCGCAGTGGCCCCCGCGGGCCGGTACCGGGAACGGCGGTGCTGCGCATGCGCGGTGTCACCCTGGGGAGGGGGGGGCGGCAGCATTTCAGCTGTCGACCCCGAATCCCTATGTGCTGAACCTACACCCTCACCCCCCCTCAACTCCCGGGACCTGGTGGTATCCGCCCCGCCGTGTCGCCGGTGCCGGGGGCCAGCCCCGGGGTGGGAGACTGGGCGGAGGGTCCCGGGGTGTCGCCGTGATAAGGGGGTGTGGGGGGGTCTCTGCCCCGCTCACCGTGCCGGAGCACGTCCCTGCGCTGGGGACAGCCTGGGGACACCGGTGAGGGGGGGGCGTGTCCATTGCGGGGGGGGCGGGGATAAGTGAGGGCGCGTCCCGGGGCGTGCCCGGTGGCAGCGGCGGCGGCGGCGGAGCGGTTCGGTGCCACCGGAGCACCATGAACCGCTTCAAGGCGTCCAAGTTCCGACACACCGAGGCCCGGCTGCCCCGCAGGGAGGTGAGCGCCGTGGGGGTGATACCGCCGTCCGGTACCGGGGGGGAGGGGGCGGGGGCGTTGGGGGCAGGACCAGCCCCGCGGCAGCGACGGGGCGGCCCCGGGATGCCGGGGCTCTGGGTCCCGCTGCCGTGGCACCGTCGGTATAGCGAGTCCCCGTTCCTAGACACCCGGTTCCCTGTCCTGATGCCCGACTCTGGTGCGGTGGCCGCTCTTCGCCACCCACCATTGGTGTCGGTGGGCACCCGGGGTGGCACAGCCCCCCTGCCCGGGAGCCGCTCCGGTGCCACTGGCTTGGGGTACCCATCCCCGTGGTGGCGAGGAGCCAGGCCCTGGCTGGCACAAACGGTTGCCCCCCGGCTCGGTTTGGTGCCTCACCCGGCACACCCTGGGCAGCACCGACTTGCCCGGGCCAGGCGGGGCAATGTGCACCCCAAGCGTGAAACACTGGGGCCCCCTGTTCCGGCCACCCCGCTTCCGCAGGCAAAGGGGAAGTGCTGGGGCCCCGTGGGATGGTGCTGAGCCCCGACACGCTGCCCGCCAGCTGCGGAGCCAGGCGGGTCTGGTGGGTCTCACCGGGCAGCGCCCAGCCAGGGGGTGCCCAGTTCCAGCCCCCGAATCCCATGTTACTCCCCATGGATAATCAGCCCCAACCATGCCGAGTGTCGTGATCCATCTCGGCTCATGACGGTTGTGCTGGGTGAGCCACGTCGGGAAGCGTTGTCAGGACACGTAGCCCTTCCAAGGGCTTCCCAAGCCGGACACGCTCGGCATCTCCACAGCACCATGGCCATGAGCGAGGCTGCTGCCGCTCTGCCATGGTGGAGGTGGGTGGCTCCCAGTGGGGCGGAGGGGAGCTGGCACGGCAACAGCAGGGTCCCTGCTGGGGATGGTCCCACGTGGGGATGGGATAGTGTGGACCAGTTGCGTGGCACAGGCTGCTCTGGTCACCAGTCATGGTGGCGTGTGGGTGTGGGGAGTTGGTACCCTTGTGGGCATCAGCCCTGTGGCCAGAAGAGGAGGGCTTGGGCTGGGCGAGTGATGCTGCTAAAAATCTTTGCATCTTGTTGCCTTCAAAAAGAATTTGGGGGCCCCCAGGGCCACCAAAATGTTTGTCTCTCAGACCTTGGATATCAGTGTTCTCCTTCCCTGTCCCTTCCTGGCCAGGCTGGCCTGTCCTGTGCTCACAGACCTGGCAAAGACTTGAAACATGGTGGCCCCTGCCATGGTGCCTGGCCTTGAGCATCCCAGCGTTGTTGGGGACACTGAGGGACAGTGTGCCCTCACCCTGGTGTGCAGGGAGGCATCTGCTCAGCCTCCAAACACCAGCACCGGGCTCGGCACATGGGAGGTGGCCCTTTCCGTATGGCATTTCCCATCCAGGTGTGAAACGTGTCCCTGGAAGCAGGGAGGAGGTGGGAGATGGACGTCTCCTCTCCGAACCCATCTCAGGTGTCACAGCAGGAAGCTGCTGTCTGTGTCCCCGGCCGAGCAGAGCGGCTTGTTTACAGAGGCAGACACTTGACCTGGCCGGCTCGGGAAGCTCAGTGTAAACACGAAGGATCCCATCTGAGGCAGTGTCCCCCAGGGCTCTGCTGGCAGAATCACCCCCAAAACTTGCGCTTCATTTTGGGGCCGTAGCCAGGATGGTGCCAAATGCTTTACCAAATGCCGCCCTGGCACGCTGCGGGAAGGAGCGCATCCCTGAGGGCTCCTGCATGTGTGCTATGGACCAGCTCAGCCATCTCCTCTCCAAAACCTCACTGCAGGGGTCCTGTGTGGTACCCCCAGATGCTGGGGGCCAGAAGTGACCAGTGACCCCCCTCGCCAAGTGCAGGGTGATGGGAGCACAGATAGCAGGAGGCTTCCTCCTGGGTCTGGTCAGGTTCCAGACCGGTTCCCCATCCCCGCTGCAGCCCCCAGTCCCACCTGCTGGGTGTGGGGAGAGGAGCCTCCCTTCAGCAGGAGAAGGGTTAACATGTCTGACACCGAGCTGGCTGTTGTGACAAGGACCAGAGGAAGTGCTGCAGGAACTGCTGCTCTCTGTCAGGCCTCAAAAGGAAGCCCTGCAAGGAGAGGAAACACGGGGCTTGGTCTTTTTGGGGCTGCGTATGCAGCTCTCTGCCCTGCTGTCTGCTGCTCTGGGGACATGGGGCAGCTCGCTGCCACGCTGGTGGTGGCACAGGCATGGTGGCAGCCGTAAAACACCCTGCTTGAGGGTTGGACTTGGCCCTGGGTGTGCCAGGGAGCTTTCGATCCTGGTGGCCACTTGAGGTTGGATGTCTGTGTCACCTGGAGTGGGTCTGGCTGGTGCAGGGTGACATCAATTTATTGCAAAGACCTCTGAGCCCTACACACCATGGGAAAGCCCAGGGCTGGGGCAGTTTTGGGGAGAGATGGGCTGTTCCTGTCTCCCATTCCCAGCAAAGCTGGCCCCAAATCCCCCCAGCCCCAGTGAGGGGCTGTGCTTTTATGCCAGGAGAGTGAGCAGCCACATTGTCCTGTCCCTCCCAGAGAAAGGTCACAAATGTGATCTGTCGGTGGCCTCCAAGTAGTGCTGTGTCCGTCACTGGGGGGGGGCTCTGTCAGGGCTGAGGGTCTCTAGTGATGCTGTGCCGATGCTTTGTTGTCTCCCGTGGTGTTGGGCCCCTCCATCTCCTGATGCCTATTTTCCTTCTCCATCCCAGGCCTGGATTGGGGGTATCCGAGCGGGCTCCGTGGCATCCTGTGGGAACCACGTGAAGGCCAGCTGCCGCTGGATCGCTTTCAACGCTGAGTCAGCAGGTGAGGCACACAGGAAAGGGTGCTGGGGGGTGGGATGGATGTGCCCCTGTGGTCTCTGTGGGGCTGAGTGGCCCCACGCACCCCAGGAGGCACGAGGGCGAGTGGAGGAGGCTCTCACCGAGGTTCCTCTAAGGTGCTGACAGTCCTGTGCCTCTTGGCTTGCATTGCAAAGCTGGGTGGTCCCACTGTATCCCTGGCTGGGGAGGGGGGACAGTTCTGGGAGCATCATGTGGGCGATGGTGACCCACTCTTGTGTCCTCTCCTGCAGGAGTGCTGGGCATCGTGCCGCTGGAGTGTGAGCACGGAGGCAAGAGGACCGTGTCTCAGCTCTGCTGCCACTCAGGTGAGCTGGGTGTCTGCCAGCCCTACGGCGTGTCCCCTGCCTCTGCCATGCTCTGTAGGAGTAGGTACCACCTCCCACCTCCACAGGAGGAGTTTGGCCCTGTGTAGGCTGCATGGAGGGGCTCGGGTGCCGAGTCCCAGCCCAGGATGCCGTGTCGGGCTCTCTCTTTCACAGGTGAGAAGCTGTGAGAGCGGCTGGTGTCCCCAGGGACCATCACCCATGAGCAGGGTGACCCTGATGAGTCTCGCTGTGAGGCACAAGCTAGCTGCAGCCACCCTGACCGTTCTGCCAGGCTGGGCTTCTGTGAAGGAGCCAAACTGATCCACATCCCTTCATCTCTCGAGCTGCAGCGAGCTCTGGGCATGTAGCTCTTGCTCATGCTGTTCCTCTAGCGCACCCTCCTCATGTTACTCATTGCACGCCCTGAAATTCCCAGTACACCCAGTGCCGGGCTGGCGGAGGAGCTGGGGATGGCATCACCATGGGTTTACCCAGCTCCAGTGACAGCAGGAACAGGCTGGACCGGTGGCTTCGTGGCCCTGAGCAGAGCAAGTGCTGCAGGGGAAGAGGCAGCTGGCAGCATTGCCACTGGTAGAGAAGCGTGGCTCTGCCTCCTGCCTGGGCAGAGGGGAGGAGTGTTGGGGAGCCCGGGGTACCCCTCTCCTGGTGTTGGAGCAGCAGCACCAGCCAGGGGGTGGGGTGGGGGTGGGACACTGACTCCCCATGCCAGTGGGGAGCTGGGCCTGGTGCCACCACCTTCCTGTGTGCAGTGCCTTGGCAGGGACGGGCACAGAGAGCTACACCATGAGCTCTACCACTCCCAGGGGAGCGCTGGAGGGGTGCATGGGGAGCCAGCACAACATTAATGGCTTCTTAATGAGATGTAGCAGGAGCCCTTTGAAGCCGGTTGTACCAGAGCAAGGCCTCCCGAGCAGGGAAGGGATTTCTTTTTTTCTTTTTTTTTTTTTTTCCCTCTCCTCCTGGGGCAAAGGCAGCAAACGCTGCTTTTCGTGCCTCCCGGGCCTGTCTCTCTGCAGCCTCCTGGAAGCGGAAAAGTACACAGTGACCTACTTTCCTGAGCATGCCAAACGTATCCGAGGGGCTGCTGGTGACAGTGCCAGCCTTTTGCCCACGGGGATCTGCCGACGGAGCGGCGCGGAGCGTCCCTGCTGCCGGCACGCCGAGCCAGGGTGTTACAAAGAGGGCCTTGTTACCAGCATGGTCTCGCTTGCCGGCGTCCAGGCTGGCACAGACACCCTTGTGCTTCTCCCTGTGCCTCCTGGGGATGTCTATCCTGAAATCAGAGCCAAAACTGGGTGGTGGTGGCGTAGACGGGGAGATGCCATTGTGCGGTGCTGCCCTTCGGGGCTCCTGTCCCCCACCGAAGGGCTGCAGGACCCCAATGAACAGCGTGGAGGGGCTCAGGCTCCTGCAGCAGAGCTGAGCTGCTCCCAAATGCCTTGGTGGAGCTGGATCTGACCCCCGCTGCCCGCACATGTGTGTATGAAAAGGCTGGGGAAGAGTGAAAGTGGGCAGACACAGTGTCTGCAGGGGTTTGGTGAGGATCAACCTCTGCCCTTCTCCTTCCAGATGTGGTGACAGACTTTGACTTCTCGCCCTTCGATCAGCTCCTGCTGGCTACAGGCTCTGCTGATGAGACGGTGAGTGCTCAGTGCAGGAGATCCAGGGGGGCACGCTGTGTCCCCCAGTGTGTCCCTGGGATTTCAATGTAAAGCCTAGAGGAGGTGGGAAACGGAGGGATGGGAAAAAGAGGGGCATGGGGTGGGAGGTTGCCAGTCTTGGGGAGCAATGTGGGATGTCCACAGGTTGTGGCGGACAGGGTAGGTAATGTCAGCCCTCTCCCACCTGGCGTGCCCACAGCTCTGATCCCACCAAGCTGTGATGAGGGGCCACCTGGTGTCCTCAGGGGCCAAAAAGCAGCAAGCCCAGATGGAGCACTGCCACTGCCCAGCTGGGTCCTGCTTCCTTGCCCGGGATCTGACCCCCTTCTCTCTGGGGCTGCAGGTGAAGGTGTGGCGCCTGCCTGAGGGTGGCCAGGACATGCCCAGTGGTGCGGGGCTGACCCTGGGGCCTGGTGGGGGCCCAGTGGACATGCTGCAGTTCCACCCCACGGCGGACGGTGTCCTGGCCAGCGGCGCAGGGAAGCGAGTCACCGTCTGGGACGTGGGGCAGCAGCAGCTGCTGACAGGTAGGCATGGCCATTCCCCCCAACTCCCACCCATGTCATGTATCTCCACCATACTGGTGGCCTGGGCTCAAGCAATGGGCTCAAACCTGGACCTCGGTGTCACCGAACAGGCAGTACAGGTGGCTTTTTGGGCAGGTGGCACCACAGCCTTTTGTGCATGTCCATGGGCTCCCCTACGCTCTGAGGTACTGGTGTAAAAGGCTCCTGTGCTGCCCAGGGTGTCTGTAGCAGCTTTTCTGGGGTTCTCCTGGGGTGACAGGTCCCTCTTCCTCCGTGTTGTAGCAGGTGGGTAGAGGTGGGTGCCATGCATTGTTGCTGTCCAACCTTCCCCAGACCTCAGCTAACCCCATGGGGAGAAGAGACTGGGTGGTAGTGCAGAGGTGTAAGCACCCCATGGCTTTCCCAGGCTTCCTGCCCTTCAGATCGAGCTGCCATCAGCACAGGGATGCTCCCTGGATGAACATGGCGGCTCCTGGCCCCTGCTCTGACTGCCACCAGCCCTTGGGAAAGGCCATTTTCCCTAGGAAGTGCTCCAGTGCCCAGTTGGAGAGCAATGGCTCCTGCCTGTGGGAGAAGCCCTGCTTGATCCCACTCCTGACCCTGCTTTCCTCCCACAGCCCTGGACTCCCACGGGGACCAGCTCCAGAGCCTGTCTTGGAAGCCAGACGGCCGCCTCCTTGGCACCTCCTGCAAGGTGAGCGGCTCGCATGGGTGACCTCCCCGCGGCGTGGTGTGACACAGTACGGCACAGCCAGGCTGGCCATGGTGACCCTGCTTTGGGGAGAAAAGGGCAGAAATGGGGGTGAGTGAGTGGTGCCAGAGCCAAGGAGGATGGGAGCACTAGATGGCGCCTGCTGCTCGCCTCCCAGGCCATGCCGGACATGCCAAGAGCGAGGGTTGTGCGCAAGCCCTGCATGGCGGCCGAGCGGCCAGGCCCTGCATGGCATCTGAGCAGGGAGGCTCCCAGGCCAAGCGGGCAAGCCTGCATGGTGGCCGAGAGAGCGGGCAGGCCCTGCATGGCGGCCAATCGGGCAGGCTCCCAGGCCCAGCGTGCCCGCTGGCTGAGAGAGCAGGCCAAGCGAACAGGCGGGCGTCCATGCTGAGGGAGCCTAGAGCCAGAGCGCGCAGTCTCCCCTCTGTGCTAAGCACCCAGGCCCAGCATGGAGGCTAGGTGTGCAAGCCAAGCAAGCTGCCGGGCCTCCAGACCATGCATGGAGGCTGGGTGAGGAGAACCGAGCCCACAAGCCCAGCTGAGTGTGCAGACCAAGAGAGCGGGCAGCCCTCAGGTCTTTTGAACACCTCCAGGGATGATGCTTCAACCACTTCCCTGGGCAGCCCATTCCAATGACGGATAACCCTCTCTGTGAAGAAATCTTTGCTAAGATCCAATCTAAACCTCCCCTGGTGCAAATTGAGGCCATTTCCCCTTGTCCTATCTCCTGTGACTTGGGAGACAAGACCAACCCCTGCATCTCTGCAGCCCCCCTTCAGGTAGTTACAGAGCACGAGAAGGTCTCCCCTCAGCCTCCTTTTCTTCAGACTAAACACCCCTAGCTCCCTTAGCCTCTCCTCATAAGACTTACTCTCCAGTCCCCTCACCAGCTCCATTGCCCTTCTCCGGACCCACTCCAGCACCTCAATGTCTTTTTTGTGATGAGGGGCCCAAAACTGGTCACAGTACTCGAGGTGAGGTCTCACCAGCGCTGAGTACAGGGGGACGGTAGGAAGCTATCCATGAGCCAGCAATGTGCCCTTGTTGCCAAGAGGGCAAATGGATCCTGGGCTGCATAGGGAAGCGAGAGGCCAGTAGGTGGAAGGAGGTCATTCTCCCCTTCTGCTTTGCACTGGTGAGGCTGCAACTGGAATCCTGCGTCCAGTTCTGGGCCCCCCAGTTCAAGAGACACAGGGAGCTACTGGAGAGAGATCAGCATAGGGCAACCAAGATGATGGAGGGATTGTAGCATCTCCCTTATGAGGAAAGGCTGAGAGAGGTGGCACTCTTCAGCCTGGAGAAGAGAAGGCTGAGGGGAGACCTTATTAATGCTTTTAAGTACCTAAAGGGAGGGTTGAAAGAGGATGGAGCCAGACTCTTTTCAGTGGTTCCCAGTGAGAGGACAAGGGGCAATGGGCTCAAGCTGGAACATGGGAAGTTCCACTCAAATATGAGGAAAAACTGCTTCACAGTGAGGGTGATGGAGCCCTGGAAGAGGCTGCCCAGGGAGGTCATGGAGTCCCCTTCTCTGGAGATCTTCAAGCCCCACCTGGATGCAGCCCTGAGTGATGTGCTCTGTGTAACCCTGCTTTGGCAGGGGAGTTGAACCAGATGATCTCTAGAGGTCCCTTCCAACTTCGACAATTCCATGATTCTGTGACCTCTTGGAGCGGGGCCAGAGGAGGCCATGGAGATGCTGGGAGGGCTGGAGCCCCTCTGCTGGGAGGACAGGCTGAGAGAGTTGGGGGGATCAGCCTGGAGAAGAGAAGGCTTTGGGGAGACCTTGGAGCCCCTTCCAGTCCCTAAAGAAGGGGGGCT
>BJBW01001931.1:26662-51803 GCA_004320125.1 Scolopax mira
AAGGGCAGGTTGGAGGGGGCTTGGAGCAACCTGGGGTGGTGGAAGGTGTCCCTGCCCAGGGCAGGGGGGTTGGAATGGGATGGCCTTTAAGGTCCCTTCCTATCTGAGCCATTCCATGATTCTATGACCTGAAACCATGCCATGGGGTGTGGGTAAGCCCCCAGGCAGCATCCCCATGCTGTGCCATGTGGGTCCTCAGATAGCACCCTGGCAGCAAAGCTGGCACCAGGGCACCTCCCTGCTGCCCTGTGACCCCATCAGCCCTTTCTGAAGGGCACCCCATCCCTGGTTTTCTTGTGGGGTGCTGGGCAGGAGAAGGCTCACTCCTCTGCCCACAGGATGCTGGGGAGTGCAAGCAGGATGGCATCCCAGAGGTTGGGCTGCAGCCCTGGCTCTACATTGGAGGGTTCCCCCTCCTCTGGGCTTTGGGGGTCCTGGTGAGGGCTGTGGGGGTCCTGGGGGTGTGTGCCCCCCCTGTGATGTGGAGCAGGACCTGGAGGACACTGTGCAAGCCATCCACAGGGACAGACACTACAGGCAGGAGAGTGATGGGCAGGAAGGAGGGGAGCTGCTCGCTCCAGCCTTTGCCTGACATCCCACTGTCCCCGGGGTCCTTAACCCTCCTCTGTTTTCTTTTTATCTCAACAGGACAAGAAACTGCGGATCTTTGACCCCCGAGCCAGCCCAGCTGCCTCCCAGGTACTGTCCCTCCAGGGTACTGGGTGACGTGGTGGCATCAGCCCTGCCTGACCGGGGTGCTGTGGGGTGGGCTCGGTGCCCCAAATTGTCCCACCCCTGGGACAGCTTGGGAGAGACAGCACAACGGTGTGGGCTGAGGGCAGGGGGAATGGGCAGCCTCCTCCTCAGCCCCGGTAGGGTTTGGCACAGGGGGACCCCTGCCCTGTTGCTGGGGTTGGCAAGCTCTCCCAGTGCACCAGCACACTGCTGCCAGGGCTGGCTACCTGCTGGCAGCAAACCCGAGCCCCGTGGGCACAAGAGCTGCGGGCTCCCCAGCTCTGTGGGAGCTGGGCGAAAGGCTCGGGGTGGGGAGGACCTGCCAAGGGTGAGGGCTGGGTGGCTGGATCCGCACAGCTCAGCAAATAACAGCGATTAGGAAATAAGTAGAGGACTTAAGCTTTGACGTCGAGTTTAAACAGCCTCTTATTAGAGGTTTCCTGTGGCTTGGAGGCGGAGGGGAGGGGGGGCTCTGGCTGCCAGTGGTCACCGGCCCTTGCTGCTGGAAGGCTTTGGGAGGGGAAGGATGCAGTGGAGAGCGGGGTGAGATGGCTCTGCTGCTCCTTGTGCCACTCCTGCCACTGGTGTGTGCATGCCCGTGGACTCGGGAAGCCAGTGGCCTCCAATGGCTGTGCTCAAACATGGTGTGACTCCAGGTGACTCCTGTAAGGCCCCTGGGTGCTTTGTGTGGGTGCTCTGATCCTTCTTGCAGCCTTATAAATACAACAATACAACATATAAGTATAAACCCAATGGTCACACGTGCAAGCGAGCCAGGGCAAAGTGCTCCCAGCCCTCAAGTGACGCTCTCCTGCTCTGGGTGCCACTCGACGTGGCTGGAAGGTACCAATCTCTGCTCCCAAATCCATCCTGCACCCATCCTCCAACAGCCCCAGGCACTGCTCCCCACCTCGCCTGCCCCCCTCCTTCTCCCCCTTGCCAGACCTGTCGGCTTCTATAACGGCGTTTCGGCAAAGCTGCGAGCTCCGTGGGCTCCAGCCAAGTCTCCTGGGGAGGGTGGACTCCGTCTCGCTGAGCTATTAAAAATAACGTGTGAGTGATGGTGGCTGTTCAAAGCGAGCAGCTCGCTTCCCTCCCCTGCCGTCTGAGCCAGCCCGGGGCCGGCGCTCGGGCTTTGCCAAGAGAAATATGCACCTTCGCTGCCGTGGCTGAGCTGCTGCAGCCCGAACCCCGGCTGCCTGAGAATGGATGAAGATGTTTAGTCTTGGAGAAGTCCCCTTCCCTGCGCTGAAGGGGAAAACTTTAAAATGCCATAAATCCTCTGGAAGTTTGCACAGGGCTCGCTTAGCCAAGAGGAATAACACTCCTGTGTTTTGTTGTTTTCGTTTTTCCTTCTTTTTTTTTTTTTTTCCCCAGTTGCTGGAGGGCTGGGTTATTTGGAAAGGCTCCCTCTCCCCCTGGGCCAGCGCGGTTACGAAACCGGGTGATGCTGGGGCCGCCGGTGCGGTGCCAGCACCTTTCGAACTCCTCACTTTGAAGTAGCCTGGGTTGTGGTGGGGTGGTTTGTTGGTTTTTTTTTTGCAGAGGTGAGCGGTGTGATGGGTTTTCCAGCTGGGCTGGCCCCTGCGGCGCCGTGGGCTGGGTTTCCTCTGCAGCAGGCAGAGGGCTCGGGCTCAGCACCGCCGCCGGCTCACCCCGCTCCCCCTGCGGCACACGATGCCGGAGCCAGCCTCGGCGGAGGGCTGCTCCTCCGGCTGGTTTTCTTAATTTGCCAAGCCTGCCTCATTAAACCCTTCCTTTTTTTAGAGCTGGGGAACAGGATGAGAAGGAGCTAAAATAAGAGCCTCGGGGAGGAGGGGTCTCTACCACCGTTCTGTGATGCCTGATGCTCTCGGGGATGCAGCAGACAGGGCTGGGGACTGAGGATGGAGGGTGAGGAGGGTGACTGGCAGGCTGCCTGTGCCCCACAGTCGTGCCCCGGTGGGGACCTGACCTGCCATGGCCGTGGCAGCTATTTTGAGCGTGTCCCAACAGCGGGCAGGAGCGTGTGACGCAGCGAGAGCGGTGTGGCCAGGGTCTGGCTGACCCCGCAGGGTGCCCGCTGCCTACCCAGGGCCCTGATTTCCCTTGGGAGAGCAGCAGCCTCATCCTGCTCAACTCCCAGCCCCTCGTGGCTGCATCTGGGTCAGAACAGGGAGCTGCAGCAGCCCCTCTGTAAGCATTAGGGCTCTGCTTGCACCCCATTGCTCCTCGGGGACCCTAAGATGGCGGTGGAGATGCCAGGGCCACCCCTTTGTTGCAGCAGGTCCTGCTGCGGTGCCTTCTGGTGTGCCTGGCCCAGTCTGGGTCCGTGTCTGAGTGCCGCCGTCCTTCTGGAGTGTTTCCCTGAGTCCCATCCTCTGTCTCATCTCCTCCCAAGGCCACGCTGCCCTGGCCACAGCCCTGCCTCCCCTCCCACGGGTGCTGGTGGTCACCCTCTTTGCCTTGACCCTCTCCCTGGAAGCGAGTCACATCCTCTCCCTCCTGGCTTCGGCTCTGCTGTGGCTCATGGCTCGGTGCTTCTCCCCTCCCACCCCCCAGTGCTTGGGAAAACCCCACAAAAAGCCATCCCACCACCCCTGCGTCGTGCCCTTGGGCTCCATCCTGCACCACCCATGGCCCTTCACATGTAGGGAGACGGGGTGCTGAGCAGGGGGTCAGAGCACCAGGAGGATGCCTATATCCCATTTGGTGCCTGAGATGGGTCACCATGAGTCAGCGCAGGGCAGTTTTTTGGGTGCAACATGGGCTACTAAGGCAGCATCTCTGCTTGCCCCCAGCCCTGGCCACCCTCTCCTCTGGGTGCGGGCAAGCTCTGGATCCCCAGGGCTGGCAGGGACAAGGTGGGCACACAGTGCCCTGCCTGCACAGCGGGATGGGGTCTTGCCCATCCTCTAAAGCAGCGCTCTGCAAAGTGGGGTGCACCCAGCAATCCAGGGGGAGAAAATCTTAGACCTTTGTCTGTACATGTATATCACTTATATATTAATCAATATGCATCTGCTGGGGGTGCATCCTCAAAAATATTTACTGACAGGGGTGTGCAACCCCCCCCCAAACCACTTAGAGGTGCTGCTGGAGAGAAGGAGGTGGCTCACAGGGGCAGAAAGCTGCTATGTGGAGGGGGGGGACACTGTCCCACGCAGCGTGGCCCCACGTGAGCCTGTGCTTTGGTTTGGTGTGGCAGAGCGATGTCTGCCAGACACAGCATCGCTCTGGGCCAGCGGCGTGTGGAGCTGGTAGCCACATCCTGCCCTGGCACACTGGAGGGAGGGTCTGTGAGCATCTGGCCGGCACCTGGCTCCCGTTATGGAGCACGGCAGGCACCGCCGGTTGTGGGGATGCGGGGGCCACCGAGCGTGGCCTGTGTGGGATGGAGAGGAGAGAAACTTCTCTCTTCTTTCTTCTCACGAGAAACTTCTTCCCCCGTCGGTGTTCGGGCAGAACCGGGGGCGAGGGAACGGCCGTGCCTGCCCCTGGCCAGCGCACGTTCCTGCTCACGTTTTAATGAGCTCCGCTTTAATGAGCGGGAGCGGGGCTGAGGGCAGCTGGGGACAGCTGGGAGCGTGTCCCTGTGGGTTTGTCCCCACCGTGGGTTTGTCCCCCCCAACCTCACGGGCCGCACTGGGGACAGAACTGGGTGCCTGGGAGGACTCACAGCCCTCCAAGCATACCCCGGTGCGGGATAGGACCGTGCTGGCTCCCCAGACCAGGGGGTCACACCTCTGTCTGTGGCCCCAGGGATGGGAGAGGGACTCCAGCCCCTCTCCCAGCCATGGCCACCATCCCATGGGCCACATCAACCCCTGCCATGGTGGGAGGGAGAGGATGATGGCCATGGTGGCAGGGCGATGCTGTGGCGAGGGGGAGATCCAGGCTGGGTTGGCCCAGCCATGCCCATAGCAAGGACCCTTTGGACTCCAAGATGTCACCTCTGCCCAGGATCCTTCTGTCAGCCCAGGACCGCTCGCTGGGGGAAGGCGCATCAGGACATAGAGAGACTTTTACCCTTCCTCCCCTCCACCCCATCGCGGTATCCCACGCTGGGGTCACCCCGGGGGTACCTGACTCCCAGCCTCGGCAGCGGCTTCCTCCGGGCTGGGGGAAGGTCCGCAGCATCCCACATTCCCAAGGAGACCGTGGGAAGCTTTGAAAAAGTTGGCCTGGCTCTGGGCTGCCTATTTATAGCACCGCGCGCTCGGCGCTCTCATGCTTCTGTTCCCCAGCGTAGCTGCACGGGACTGTTTATATTTCCTCTGCTCTGCTTCCCCCTCGGCCATCCTTCCCAGGAATGCCGCTTGGTATGGCAGACACGGGGAAGTCGAGGAGGATTCGGGCTGAGCCAGCAGCATCGCGAGGGGTGCAGGCATTTGGGGGGCACTGGCTCACCCTCACCTGGGTGCCCTTCCCTCGCCGGCTCGGCAGGGCGCAGGTGGGGGCTGGGGGTCTGACGTGGCATTTTGGGAGCTCCCCCCGGCTTGTTGCCCAATGGGGCTCCTGGCAAACTCGTAGTCAAGGTATTTGGGGGATTTAAGAACAGCCTCATCGCAGCAGGGCTTGCGGGGCTTCAAGAAGAATCCCAGCCACATGCCTGAGCATCCATGCCAAGGTGGGAGCCTCCACAGCTGTGGGGCTGTCCCAGTGGGAGCTCGCTCGTCTTCCTGCCCTTGCTGGGCCAGTGGCATCCTCAGGGAGGTTGCCTTGGCCTAGCCAAGGGCAGGGGGGGCTGAGTGGAGCTGGGGGACTGTGCTGGCAGCGGGGTAGGAAAAGCAGAGCCTCCTCAGCTCCCCAGGGGACAGGGGGACCAGGGTGTTGCTGGTGGGGTCAGGGAGACAGGAGGGGGGCTCACCCCACTCCCTCCCCACCAGGACACAGCCACCCCACAGGCAGCAGCAGGCAGGGGCAGTGCTGGCAGTGTGACAGCTTCCAGAGCATCACTGCCACCACGTGTGGTGTCTGGGCTCCCTGCAGTCCCCGGGTGGCAGGACACAGCTCAGGGTGTCCCTGAGCTCTGGGCAGAGACCAGGAGGGGGGCTGGCCTGGGAGAGGCTGCTCTGCTCTCCTGGCCACCTCTGGAGTAACCAGGATTTGGCAACTGGGGGAGATCACATTCTTGTGCCGGGAGGAGGAGGATGCAGCGCTGTGGTTAACCCCCTCGGCTCCCCAGGAAGCCATTCCTCCTTCTGCTCCCCGCTGCCTCGTGGGGTTTGGAGAGAGCCACAGCTTCCCCCATGTACATAGACCCCTCCCTTAGGTATGGGGAGGAGATGTCTGTCCCCAGAGCCTGGGAGGGAACCCTCCTGCCCTGGCACCCGCTGGCAAAGGGGTGGCTCAGCCTGGCTCTGGTGCCTTCTGTGCCCACGCAGGTCCTTCTGCTGGGGCTGCTTCCCACGGGGGTCAGATGTTCACAGTCTGCTGGCCATGCCCACGCTTTGCCAGCCATAGGCACGGGCAAGGCTGAGCTGTCCCAGCCCCTGCCAACCACAGGGCCTCTGCCAAGGGGCAGAGCTGTGACCCCCCCCTATCCATCCAGCCCCCCAGCTCTGCCCTGGGCTCCCCATCCCTGGCATTCCCTGCGCTGCATCCCTGCTGAGGGTGACGCTCCCCGCGGAGGCAGGGATCACCCCGGGGATCACCCCGGCGCCGGAGCAGCCTTTGCTTTGTGTCGGGCTCTCCCGGGCAGCCGAAGGCGGTCTCTCCCCACGGGCAGCTGTTACCAGCTCACCAGGACCCGCCGCGGCATCGCTGCCAACAGCTGCATCCCACACGCCGGCCCTGCTCCCCGCCGCTGGCCCCCCGCAGCCCCCCAGCAGCCCACAGTGGTAGGCTCTGGGGCTGCACAGGGGGCAGGGCTGGGGACCCCCATGCATACCGGCACAGAATCCCAGCCTGTGCTGGGAGGGACGGGTTGAGAAAGGGAGAGGAACAATCCCAGGAAAATCTCTCTGTGCAGCCGATCCGGCTCTGAGGAGGGAGTCCAAGCTCCCCCCAGCCTGGGCTGCCTAAAACCAGCTGGGCTGGACCCACACAATGAGCCGGAGGAGGTTGGGCTGGGAGGCCTCCTCAGCTCCCCGTGTGCCAGCCCGGAGCTGGTGGGCTCCTCTCAGCCTGCCCAGGGGATGAGCGTGCCCGTCCCTCGGGCTGTGGTGCTCCAGGGACACAGGGTGGGGGTCCCAGCATCACCTCAGGCTGGGTGCCAGGGTCTCTGCCAGCTCCGGGGACCCACAGTAGCCTCACAGCTGCCCCTGGGGCTCTCTGCTGAGTGAGCCACGCTGGTGCTCACCATTATTGCCAGGTCACACCACCCCACCCCTGCCAAGGTCCTCAGGCACCGGAGGAGAGGACATGGGGCCCTGCACGCTCACCTGTGGCAACATCTGCAGGGCCGGGTGGCTGAGCCACCACCCTGGCCCCGGCCTCCCCGCATACTTGCTGCCATACGTACTGCTCAGCCGGGATGGAACTAATGCAGAAAACATGGCCCCGGCACAACGCGGGCTGGGGGCGGCATCGCCCTGCCCTCTGCCAGCCCCGCCACCCCCCCGGGGGGCTGTGACCCACCGCCATCCGTGCTGGATGGTCTGGGAGACCGGGGGTATTCGGGAGGCAACCGAGTTGGCGTGGTTGGCTATTGAATCTCCAGCTGTTGAGTTTTGGCTGCCGCAGCCGCACGGCTCAGGTGCAGAAGTGCTCTCCCAGCCCATGAGCTTGGCCCTGGCTCCCGGGGTTTCCATCCCTCTCAGCACCGACCCCGGGATGTGTTCCATTCTCCAGGCCCTTCTCCCCCCGCAGAAGCCGGCTCCGGTGCCAGCATCTTGGGGGCGGGGGACGGGCCCCTCCTGCCCCACATCCTGCCGCTGCGGCTGGGAGCGCCGGGCTCGGCTTGGCCAGCGCTGCCTCTTCCAAGCGAGCCACACTGGCTGGCGAGCGCCGTGTTTGTGCTGGCAAGGAGGCCGGAGAGCCAGAGCCAGGGGGGAGGATGAGCTTGGCACCGTGTGCCTTCTCCCGCCCCGACTACGGGTCTCTCCGGACAACAGGCATCCTGCTGGGGCCGGGAGCCGGGGAGGCTGCTCCCGTGGGGCTTTTCTGGTGGTGGTGGGGGGAGATATGGCACCTCTGTGTGCCCTCACCGTGGGGGCAGAGCCTGGCTGGCGGTCACAGTGCCGTTGTGGCCAGTCATGCACGCTGCTCACACCGAGGGGGATGCAGCTCAGGGGTCGCCATGTGGGTGCTGCAGAGGTGGGCACCCTCCTCTGCCCACCCCATCCCTCCTGACCCCACTCCAGCTCGTTCCTGCCCTGCACGGAGGTGCCGGAAGGGCCATGCCATGTTGAGCTTTGGCAGGACCCTCTGCTTTTCCCTGCCAGCTCCGAAATCGTTAGCAATCCTTTATTGATGCTCGGTAAACGAGAGCGAGGGGGGCTGCAAGCGCTGGCTGCTGGCTCCTGCTGGGATGCCGGGAACCACAGGACCCATCTGGGGGCCACATGGGAGCCAGCAGGCGGCCACCACCAGCCCCGCGGTAACGTGTCCCCTTCCATCCTCAGCAGAGCAGCACCGGGGCCAGCGGGGGACACACCAGGCTGGGGACGGTGGGCAGGACGAGGTGGCGGTGTGGGCTTGGGGGTTCCCAGCCCCTCAGGGACCGCAGGCGACAGGCAGAGTGGGGCTGCAGGGGGTTAGGGTGTTGTGGGGAGCGTGGCCGAGCTCAGTTTTGCTGTTGGTGTTTCGGTAGCGTCCGGACACGCAGTGGGCACCCAGCTCCTGCAGCCGGGATCGGGCACGGATCGAGAGCCCAGGGATGCAGCCGGGGAAGTAAGTCCCTGTGACCCCTGCCATGGCCGTGGCCAAGCCTCCTCTCATCCCTGCCACCGTGGAGCAGCTTCCTCACGGCACACCGGCCCCTGAGTCCCCTTGCCAGATGTGGGGAGAGCCCCGGGGGGCCAGGGAGCCATGTCCCCTCACGCTTATGTTACCTGCTGCTCCTAGGCCAGCCGCTCCCCAAAGCAACCACGCCAGCACGGGGTGGGGGCTCAGGACTGTCACCGCTTGCAGGCTGTCCCCACTGCACCGTCACCGTGGGCATCTCTCAGGAGGGCCGGGAGCCAGCGCTCAGCTCCCCGTGCTCAGCCCCGGGGGTGGCTCACGGCCAGCGAAGCAGGCGTCCCCCGCGGCGTGCACGGTGCGGCCGGTGGTGACACTGACAACCGTGTCTCCCGTGCTTTGCAGAGCGTCCCAGGACACGAGCACAACAAGGACTCCCGGCTGCTCTGGGTGGGCTCCAGCGATTGCCTCATCTCCGTCGGGTTCAGCCAGGTACGGTCCTCGCCGGGAAGGTGGCCCTGGCACTCCTGGCACGTCCCAGCCCCCTTCCCTGTGACTGCTCTGCTCGTGCCCCAGGTGCTTCTTTGGGTGGCCTGTCCCCCACCTCAGCAGGTGACCTAGCTGGGGACGGAAAGAGGTTGGCTGGCGAGGCAGGTGGTGCCATAGGGCCAGGCCTGGTGCCCACCAACACGGTGTCTGTGCCCCTGCAGATGCGGGAGCGGGAGGTGAAGCTGTGGGACACGCGGCGGTTCAGCGGGGCGATGCTCACCGTGGCAGTGGACACCTCACCCGGGTAAGGACAGGGACTCTCTGCGGGGTGGGAGGATGGGTGGTGAGGACATGAGGTGGCACGGTGAGGGCGCCATGGTCAGAGACCCACAGAGAGCACGGTGGCGGAGCAGGAGGTGGCAGAGAGCTCCTGGCACTGGCAGTGCTTGGCCACACAGCTGGGGACAAGGTGGGGGACAGTGTGGCCGTGTCCTGAGCGCCATTTGGTGGGATGGGAGGGTGGTGTCAGCACTGGAGATGGTGCAGAGGTGTCCCCAGCAGCACTGGGGTGGGGTGGCTGCTCCACAGTGCTGGGGTGACTGGGTGGTGGCACTGCTGGGGCCAGCACCGGCGGTGTCTGAGGTGGCCACTAGCCGGGTGGGCGCACGCAGTGGGACTGGCACGGGCGAGTGAATCCTTTTGGTGCTGCTCACACACCGGAGCAGCTCATCCCTGACCCCCTGCCCACGGTGAGGCCGCAGTGCTTTGTGCCGTGGTGCCACGGTGACTGCCCAGCCAGCCGTGGCCAGGCTGGCAGCAGAGCCCTGCCCCCCGGGCGTCCCTTGGGGAGTGGAAGAGGAGCTTTTGTGGCCGTAAGGGGTCAGCGCCCCTCGTCAAAGCGCGGTGGAGCCGTCTCCTGTCTGCAGGGCACCGCCGAGGTGAGGAACCGGGGGTGGACCCAGCTGGTTGGACCCGGCCTGGCCTCTCCCACGCCACCCGTGTGGGCGAGGAAACAGGAGGAGGAGACAGTGCCTTCATCCCACCAGGATGATGGGGAGTTGGGGTAGGGTTCTTGCCGGTCTGTGCCGGAAGCCCCTGGCTCTCCCCAGAGCTGCTGGCAGAGCCCAGGGACACAGGGACCCTCACCACACTCTGGGCTGGCTCCATGGAGGCCAGGATGCTGGAGCAGGCTGGGTGATGGGCAGCTGCTGGGTGCCAATATGGGGCCTCTGGCACAGAGCTGAAGGAGCCATCATGGCGGGATGGCCTGTGGCCACCTTGCCATCATCCCCTGTGCCGAGGTGTCAGCTCCAAGCCAGTGCTGGCAATAGCCAGGACTGACAGAAGGGGAGAAGATTGGCCATGGGCACGGTAGGGAGGTGCTGGCATGATGGCCAGGGGAGCAGCCCCACTGGGAGCAGGTAGGGGGGCTGCTGGAGCATCCCTCACCCTCCTGAGGGTGAGCAGCTCCCCACTCTCCTGCTCCCCAGCTCTGCCATGTCCAGCCTCGGTGACCAGCCATCAGTAGTGACCAGAGTGAACACTCCCAAGGGAAGCCAGGGCACACAGCGTGCTGCAAGGGAACACTTTGGGGTCCCTTATTTCTGCTGGTGGAGAATCCAGGGGGAATTACCCCAAATCCTGCTGCCTGAGCACATGGGCCTCCCCGCCGGGGCGAGCCAGCCCGGCTAAATTGGATGCAGACGCCGGGCTGTGCTCAGCCCCCACCGCGCGGGCTGGAGTTATTTTGGCTGCCGGGTTTATCGGCCGCCAGGAATGCGGCTGTCGGGCGCTGCCTGCGCGTCACGCCGGGGCTGCGTGGCGATAGGGAGAAGGGCTGGGGGTGGTGGGGGTGAGCGAGGACCCCCCCCCCACCTCAACACACCACCACCACCTCCCCATGCCGGGGAGCTGCCAAGGAGCGGGAGGTGCTTTTTTTAGGCAGCCGCCCCGGGGCCGGCCGCAGTTCCAGCCCCAACCGCTCCCCGCCTGTAAATCTGGCGGAGATGACAAATGGCGGAGGGGGATTTGGGCTGGCTCCCGGCAGAGGTGCCGGGTGGGGGCTGGCGGGATGCAATGCTCGGGAGCCCCGGAGTCGTTGCTGGGGCAAGGGGGTGGAGGGTTTGGGGGTCACTGTGTCCCCCCTGCCGGAGTCAGTGAGCAAACAGGGCACAGGGCCAGGCTCAGTGCGGGGTGACGCTGCTCCAGGGATGGTGGTGCAGCACCCCAGGCATGGCGGATGCCGTTGGGGCTCGCCAGCGTGGCTGTGGGTGCCCGGCGTGGGGCACCGAGGACCCTCTGGCAGCATGGTGGTGCCGGCCATGCCATGAGCCACGCAGAGGGAGCAGCAGCAGCAGCAGCAGCAGCTCGTTGAGGCTCTTTGAGGAAGCAATCAGTGGGCGGGCAGGAAACTCATACCATTCATTACTGACGCCGGGGCGGCAGGATGGGGAACCCACGTCCCCACCGCGTCCCACCACACAGCCCTGTGCCCGCCGAGCCGGCACCACGCGTCCCAAATGCCACGGGGTGCCCCGAGGTGGGGGTCACCCACAGCCACACTGAACCCCAAGGCGGGGGGGCTGTACCCCTGCCCAGCACCCACAGAAGAAACAGGGTAGAGAGTGGGGGGGGCACTGGCCCCATTCACACCCACATCAGCAAGTACAGTTTGCGGGTCCCCCATCCCAAATCTTGAGCAGGCAAGATCTTTGTGACCATGTAAACCTCCTTTTCAAAGCACCCCGGTTGTGCTGGGGCCGTGCTCTGTTACTGACTCCCCCCAACCTGGTGGCAGGAGGCATGGGTGGCCCCAGCCATTCTCCGTGCCGTGGTCCTCAACATCCCCGCCAGCCTCTTCAACTTGGGTTTTGTCTTTCCTCCCACCCCGGCCCCCTTTAATTAGATCAAGGAGCAGCAGGGCAGGAGCCAGGAAGGGGCCTCAATAGGTTATTGTTGCCCTAAATTGTAACCAGCACCAGTGGGGTTGAGTTACCAGCTCCCACTTGGGGTCACCGACCAGACCCCGCTGCCGCACGCCCGGCGCCCGGCTCGGCCTGCCCAGGGATGGTGCCGTCACTGCGCTGGGGACAGCAAGAACAGCATCTCCTTTGTGTCACTGCATCTTTTGGTGTCCCCAAAAATGTCTCTGGAGAAGCTGTGGGGGTGCCCTGCTTGCTGGGTAGAGGATCGGGCAGCCTCCTGCCCCATGGCTCGGGATGACGGGGTCTACAAAGGAGCCATGTCCCCACGGCGTGTGGCGGCGCTGGGCAGGTCCCCACGGGGCTGAGAGACGGGGACAGCCAAATCCCCACCACCCGTCACAGAGCAAAGTCCACCAGACCTGGGAGGTGCCAGAGCCAGGACCTGCCCACAGAGGGGAGTTGGCACAGCAGGATGTTCATGGAAGGATTTGAGGCTTTTTGGCTCCCCCAGGGCCGGAGCAGGACATGGGGGGACCAGGAATGCTGCCCAGGGGTGCTCAGCCCCCAGCCCCCCAGCCCCTACCCCAGCCAAAGCCCGTGAGGATGCAGCCCTGGCATCTCCTGGCTCCGACCCTCCTGTGCACCAAGGCACATGATGCCACCAAGGCACGTGTCCCCATCGTCACCTTGCCACCTCTCCCTGGTCACCAGCTGGGACCTTGGTGGCCCATCCTGCTCCCATCCCACCTGCTCCCGACACCCTGTGCACACTTTATCCTGGGATTTAGCAGCCCTTTGGGGTCGTGGTGAGCTTTTGGGGGCGACTTGACACCCACCGCAGTGGTCAGGTCTCAGTGGCAGAGCCCTGAGCCAGACAAGTCCATCCCTGTCCCCATCCCTGTCCCCCTGCAGACCCCTCTTTCCATGGGTGCCTGGGCTGGCGGCTGCTCGCCATCAGTGGGCAAGGGGCTGCTCCCCCTCGGCTGCCACCCCAGATACGGGGAGAAGCCACCCCTCCCCTGTGGGGCGCGATGCTCTCGGGCGGCTGCACGAAGGGGTTAATGCCGGGGCGGCCCTGTCGCCTGCCCCGCTAATTACACCGTGTAAAAATAGCTCGGGCGGGAAGGCGGTGCGCGGCGGCAGCGCTGAAATCGCTCCCAGATGGGCCAGGGCCTCAGCCCACCGCCGCCTCCATGGCCGACCCACGCTCCCCGGCCCGGCCTCCCCGGCTTTCCAGGAAGCCGGCGGGATTTCGGCCTCTCCACAACCTCTTCCTGGCAGCTCCGTGGGGCGGTGGGACGGGCACACTCCTGCTCTCCCCTCAGGGGAGCGGGGATGGGGGACCCCCAACACCAAGGCAGTGTCCCCACAGGGTTCTGCTCCGGCCATGGGGCCCTGGGGGACCCAGGGGACCCGGCTTCGGTTTCCACGGCGACAGGGATGGTTCTCTGGAGGCCACAGACCTCCAGGCTTGTGGCCATCAGGGTGCTGCCCCAGTGAAGCTGGCAGCTCCTCCCGTTGTGGCTCCCCACTGAGCCCCCCCCATCCTGCTGGTGGCTTCTGGCCGGGGCTCTCGGTGACCATCCCCGCTGGATCGCACAGCGAGAGGGATATGGGTTTGGTGCTTTTTTTTTATTATTCTTCTTTTATTTGGGGTCATTTCAGGGGGTTTTGCAATCCTTCCCCGGCGCTGATTCAGCTCAGAGGAATTAGCACTGCACGATGTGGCGCGCGTCAGGGCTGGCAGTGGCCGAGGGGACTTTTGTGCTCGGGTTTGGGAAGTCACGGGGGCTTGTGGGCTGGAGGGGCACATTTTGGGCACTGCCAAGCTCCCGCAGAGCCGCCTGGGCACTCACGTGGATGTCAGGGGGGGTACACAAGTCCCACAGGTGCCAAGCCCTGCCCTGGCCACATCATCTCCGTGCTGAAGCCAAACTCCACTGTCCCCTCCTGCTCCTCCAGCCCCTTCCTCCTGTGGCCACCATCGCCTGCAGCTTGGCTCCTTCCCCACCTCCCGGCTGGCACCGAAATCCTTGGCTCGGGGCATCCCGTCTGCGTGGCACCTGCCAAAGCTGAGCCACTGCTTTGCTCCTGCTGTGCCAGGGCAGCCAGGGTGGCACTGCCAACCCAGCCACCATCATTTCTGGACGAAAGACGTCCCCAGGAGCAATGGGACCTGCCCAGGGGGTCCCCAGTAGCCACCTGGCATGTTGTGGGGGGGGGGTGTCCTCTGCAAACCTCCAGCACAAGCGGGGAGGTTAGAGGGAGGGCAATGCTGAAGCCAAGCAGCAGGAGGGAAAGTGAGAGGCAAGGAGGGAAGGGGCTCGAGGGTCCCTGGCAGCCCGGTGACAGCGAGGGGACACGCAGGGGCCGACCCTGCGCCCGGCCGGGCTCAGGGGGGCCGTGGCGGCGGCCGTCCCGGCGTGAGGCCGCAGCTCCGCCGGGGACTTTTCTTCTCTCCTCCTCGCGGGGCTGGAAAATATACAAAGCTCGCAGTGAAAATATTTACACAGCAGCAATTTTCGGAGGAATTTGGGATGTTAATTTGAAAAATCTGTGGGGAGAGGAACCACAATGGGCTCTTTGAGCGGGCGAGCGTGGCCATCGCACCGACCCGCCCGCGCCGGCGAGGGGCCCCTCCTGCCGCTGCGCCGGCCCTAATGGGAGCCAGCCCTGCCGGAAGCCCACCTGGGAGCCAGGGAGAGAGGGGGGGTAGCCACACCAGACGGGCCCCCCCACCACCGCCCCGCACCCCTAATTGCATCCAGAGCCTCCCACCACGGGCCCTGGGCGAGCGGGACCGGGGTGATGGCAGGGTGTGGGGGGGCCACATCCTGTGGCAGAGCGAAGAGCCCCCGTGGCACGGCGGTGACCCCTCGGCTCCACTCGGTTCTTTCTTTTTTTATTTTTTTTTTTTTTTTTTGCTCATTCTCTCCAAATCAAACATACCTCGGCGGGCAGGGCCCCAACCTGGAAAATTCCAGCCCCAAAGATAAAGGATTGGAAAACGATTAAAACCAGAGGGTTTGGAGCAGAAACCACTTGGCAGCGGGAACCTGCCGAGCGCCGGCTCCCAGCCCTCCCCGCCGGGGCCAGCGCACGAAACCGGCTGTTCCTGGGGCCAGGGGCTCACGGCAGGGGCCCAGAGCCTCAGCTCTGACTGCAGCCCCCCCTGGTTTGGGGGGGGGGTTGGGGATGAGTTGTCCCTGGTGCTCTGGGGGTCCCGGTGCCATCAGGAGGTGCCGGAGGTTGGGCTGGGCTGTTTGTCCTGCAGCCGGCCCCGGGGCCATCTGGCAGGCGGGGAGGGATGAAGTAAGGCTGGATGATGCGCAGGGGCAGGGGATGATTGCAAACCCCTGGCCTCTGTTTTGGGAACACCTCCTCAGAGCTCGCGGTGGGGGGCACCGTGAGTGTGAAGCCACCGCCCAAAGTGGGGAAAATAATACTCCCCCCCCCACACCCCAAATCCATCGTCCTGACTCATCCCTGCACTTGCCAACAACAATGGGAGGACACGGCCGACCTTCCCGCTCCTCCGCAGGGCACTGGGTCCAGCTGCCCACAAACTGGGCCGAGACAGGCAGCGCAGAGCTTTTTCACCGTTGTTATTTTAATTTTTTTTTTTTTTAATTTTTTTTTTTTTACAAAAAGACACCCTTCTGGTCTGCCTTACAAAAAGAGACATACACAAATCTGTACTAGGGGGAGGGGGGGGGGGAGGAAAAAAAAAATAGTTTTCCCAGAAGAAATGGGAAATAACCGTGTATAAATATTCTCTCCGAGTTCTTAAAGCTTCAATTCCCGGTTTTGCCTCCTCGGCGCTTCCTTCGGCCCGGGGGGGTCCCGAGGGTCCCAGCACCTCGGCCGGGCCTTATTGCTCACATCAGCTTCCAGGGAGTTGAGAGTCTCGGGCCGTGCTCTGCTAAAGGACCCTTGTTACCAGCACGTGGATGTCCCTTAGACGAGTCACCGGCAGCTCGCTTTTTAGCAGTAGCTAAAAAAGAAGCCCACCCAAATCCCAAATTAACCCGCCCCCCCCCCCCCACTTCACTTTCGCTACCCACGTTCTACGTAGAGTCCTGGAAATCAAGGCACTGAGCAGTAAAATTAGTGTCTCCTCCCGAAGCGTGGCAGCCTCTCGGAAATTGCACGTTATGGGTTTGGGGTTTTTCTGCCTGAATTCAGTTAACTCCCGGCCGTTCCTCGCCCCGGAAGGGGGGACACGGCCAGGTGCCACCGCTGGAGCTCAACCCTCCTTCTGTGTCCTGGCTTCCCCTGGCCCGGCAGCCCCGTCTCAGAAATAGGAGGGGGGTTTGAGCCCCGGGGTGTTGTTGTTGCTGGGGTAGTGCGACTGCATGAGCGGGACCTCGCACTCGGAGCCGCCCGAAAGGATGGCTGCCTCCGGCACCTTGCAGCCATGGCTGCTCAAATCCCCCTTCTCCAGGCAGGCTTTCACCCCTTCCAGCTCCAACGGGCCGGCATCCACCCCGCTGCCGGTGTGTGCCTTCGCCCGGCGGTGCCGGCGGTAGTAGGTGCCGGCGGTGACCACCACCACCAGCAGCAGCACGGCGGCCAGCGCGGGGACGATCATGAGGGTGAGGTTGCTGTCCTTGCTCTGGGTGACAGGGGAGTGCTGCTGGTGGCTCGCTGGCAAGGTCTGCGCCTCGGCGCAGTGCTCCTCCTTGGAGACCTTCTCCCCCAGGGCCCCGATGCAGATGCGGTAGGTGCAGTTGGGTTTCAGCGCCCGCACCGTGTACTCGGAGAGCGAAGCCGGCAAACGCAGCATCACCGGTCGCTTGTCGGGCCCGGAGAGATTTCGGTAGCTCAAACGGATGCCTTTCAGCTGGGCTTTGGATTGGATGTACTTCTGCAAGTCCACCTTGAGGGAGGTGCTGCTGACCTGTACGATGCTGATCCGCCGGCCGGGCGGCGGGGCCTGGGTGGCCGGGGACGGCGTCGTCCCCCTCACCTCCAGCTGGCAGTACGTCCCGGCAAATCCCGCCGGGCACAGGCACTCCAGGTGGTTTTGGGCACCCAGGCGGCAAGTGCCACCGTTGAGACACGTGCGAGGGGGACAGATGGGCGGCGGAGGGCTGGTGGGGGCCGGAGGGCCACTGAAGGGCACCGGCGTGGAGCTGCCCTGGGGGGCTCTGGCCCCCAGGGTGGGAGCGGCGGTGCTGGGCGGCAGCGGCGGGGGGCTGCTGGTGGGGAGCGGGGCAGGCGGCGGCAGCGTGGTGGTGCGCGGGGTGGTGGGGGTGGTGGTAGTGGTGGTGGTGGGACACCCGAAGTCGGCGTACTGCAGGTGGTGGAGGAGCTTGCCAGAGTTTTTGGGGGGGAAGTGGCAACGCGTTTCCTCGGGCCGCCGGAGGACCACACCGCTGGCGTTCACCCACTGCACCAGCCAGCTCATGGGGCAGATGCAGTTGAAGGGGTTGCCGGCGGCCGTCACGGCCCGCAGTCTGGGGAAGAAGTTGGAAAAATCCCGAGGGATGGTGTTGATGTTGAGGTTGCTGATGTCCAGCTCCTGCAGGTTGGGAAGGTTGTGGAAGTCCTCCGGTGGGAGCTGGGAGATGCGGGCGTTGCCAGCCAGGCTGAGCCTGGTGAGGCTCCCCAGGCGCCGCAGCACGGCCGGGACGCGCTCCAGCAGGTTGTCGGAGACGTCCAGCTCGTGGAGGTTGTTCTGGACCTGGAAGAGCTCCTCATTTAGGCTTGTCAGGCCCAGCCCCGCGATCTTCAGGGATTCAATGTTGATGGCATGGAAGGTCCCAGGTGCAATGGTGGGGATCTTGTTCCAGCTGATGTCCAGCAGCAGGAGGTTGGGCAGGTCGAGGGGGGGCACAACCCAGAGCTGGTTGTTCTGCAGCTTCAGCTCCAGCAGGTTCTCCAGTGTGTCAAAGGCGGCAGCGTGGATGTGCTGGATCCTGTTCCTCTGCAGGTAGAGCCGCTCCAGCAGCCGCAGCCCATGGAAGGTCTCATTGGTGATCTCCTGCAGCTGGTTGGAGGACAGGTCCAAGTTGACGAGCTCCGTCAGGGGCTGAAAGATGTTTTTCTGGATGCTGGTGATCTTATTTTGTGAGAGGTCCAAGAGCTGGAGGGCGGGCAGGCCGGCAAAGCTGTCCTCGTTCAGCATCGTGATGCCGTTCTCAAAGACGTAGAGGGAGAGGGTGTTGGGGGGCAGCCCCTGGGGCACAGTCTGGCCCCTTCTGGCCGCGCACAGGATGGTCTTGGGGTCTTGGCACTGGCATCCTGTGGGACATGCCCCGGCCAGCTCCCTGGGGGCCAGGAGAAGCAGCGTGGAAAGGATCAGCTGGTTCATGGTGTCAGCTCTGCGGGAGAGAGAAACCCAGCCAAGGTTAGGGGCTGGGAACTGTTTGGGGAACACCAGAGGCTGTTGAGAAGCCTCAGACCCCCCCCTGCTTCCCCTGCACCACTCCCGAGGTGGGAGAGCCATCTCCCTGTGCCCTGCTCGGGACCCTCCGGCCTCAAAAGGACCTCGGGGGGAGCAGGAAAGTCCCCAACACTCTCCTGCCTCCTCTGTCCTGCTCCAGCCCTGGATAGAGGTGATGAGAGCGTTGTGTGGGCTGCCCACCCTGGCTCCGTGCTCTCCCCCTCTCCAGACCCCCAAGATTTAGGGGCACAGCACCCCAGGTTCTACCACGAGACAAGTCCCACTGGCTTTGACCCGTCCTGGTGGTACCATCCCCCCAGTGGGGCACTGTGACCTGCTGTAGGCAGCAGGACAAGGGCCCCTACCTCCCCTGCTGCTCTCGGCAGGGTGCAAATCAAACAGGGGGGATGTGGAGCAGAGCCAGGGGAAGGAGGGGGGGGGGGGGGGGGGGCGCGGGGGGGGGGGGGGGGGGGGGGGGGGGGGGGAGCCTGGCCCCGGATCACCGAGCACCACTTAACCCTTCGCTTGTGCCGCCTGGCGTCCTGGCAGAAACACCCACGGGCTCCACTCCTGCCCAGATCGCTGACAGTAGCAATCCCCCTCAGGGACATGGACACCCAAGGGTGGCCCCCCCACCATGGGGTGAAAGGAGCTGGGTGTTCCCCTGCCCTACAGGTCCCTGCTGTGTCCCTGCAGAGTCCTGGGGTTTGTACTCACCCCCAAGCCACCCCCTGGGGGCCACGGGTGACCTTGCTGTTCCCTTCCCTGCTGGCACCCCAGGGACCCAGCACAGCACCCTGGGCTGTGTCCTCGTCCCTCTGTCACGGGGACAACGGGGACAGAGAGAAGGATGCTCTTGTTGTGAGCGAGGCTGTAACCATCCCTGTCCTGACCGATGTCCTTGCCTCAGAGGTGGCTGGCTCCTCTCTCAGCCCCATCTTTCAACCCTTTTAATGACACTCCTAATTAGCACAAGCGAGGAGGGGTGGTGGTGGGACCTGGGGCTGAGCCAGGGACCTGATGTCTCCTCCCACCCCATCTCAGGGGCACATGGAGGCGACAGAGGGGGTCCCCAGGCAGGGGAAAGTTGGAGGTGGCTGGAGGTGGGAGCGCCACCACCACCCCCTTCCCCAGCCCTGGCCCTCACCACCTCCTCCCCTGCTCCCATCTCTTCATAGCTCCACGTAAACACCCCCCCACCCACCGTGGCTCACAAGGGGCCCCCGCCGTGTGCGGGGGGGCTGCTGTGTGCGGGGGGGCTGTCAGGGCACGCAGCAGCACGTGCCGCCTGCCCCAGCCGCCCCTCCGCCATGGGGGGCCCTGTCCCAGCAGTGTGGGGACACCACGTCCTGCACCAGCAGGGTCTGGACGACCCATTCTGTGTTGTCCCCCCGTGGGGCAGCCCCAGTCAGCAGTGTCCCCCACCCCCCCTGCCCCATAGGCACCGGAGGGGGTTAACACGGCAACCGGCTCCGTCCTCGCCTCTCCCCCGGCCCCCCCAGGGTGGGGTGCACCCCAGGGTGGGGTGCGCCCATGCTGGGCAGGGTCACCACAAACGCCTGAGTCACTTGGCACCTGCCCTGGGACTCCGGCCCTGCCCCACCATGACCTGTGTCGTCAGCCCCCCGACACTGGGGAGGAGGAGTGCCGCATCCAGGGGGGGTCACTGTGTCCCCTCCCTGGCACCCCCGGCTCTGTCCCCAGCCCCCTCGCTGATACCAGGTCCCACCGCACCCCCACGCCACAACCAAGCCATCGGTGCCGGGCACAAGGACCGAGCAGAGTCAAAATGGGATATTTTTTGGGGGGGAGGATGGAGTCTGGGAGCAGACCCAGCTCCCCCCACCACTGTGCCAGCCCTGAGGTGTCTCCAGCAGCCTGAAGGTGCTGGCTGGTGACACGGGGTGCCAGAGATGAGGGTGGTGCCACCACAGTGTGCCATGGTGGCCAACACCGGAGCCGGGCCAGTGCTGCGGGAGGCTGGCGAGGCCGGGGCTGGTTTTGCAATGCCAGGGTCGAGTTTCGCTGACGTGTCCCGTGCTGCAACCAGCTGCTGACTCCAAGTCTCTCTAGTCCCTTTAATTACGCTGGCATTTCCTCCCCGCCTGCCAGGCTCCCCAGCTCCGGGCAGGTTTGGCCAGCCCGACGGTGGCCACGGTGGCCACGAGCGCCGGGCAGGGCTGCTCCACCCGCACGCCTCCGCCACCTCTCCCCCGGCATCACCCCGCTCCACCGGCACACGCCGCCATCCCGCAACCCAGCCCCGATGCCATTCAAGGCAGCGAGGGGTTAAGCCGGCCCAGGTTCACCCTTCTGAAATGGGGGGGCAGGGGAACAGCCTCCCCACATCCCGGGGAGGGGGGTGTCCCCAGGAACGGAGAGGGGGCCCCGATCCTGCTGGAGGTGTTAGGACCGCCCTGCCAGCGGCCTGCTGCTGCCTTGGCTGGGCTCCCCCGCGCCTGCACCGCAGATATTTGCCGAATTATTCATATTTTCCGGCTGCGGGGAGGATCTGGGCTCCGATTCCCCCAGTCCCAGCTCAGCCTTTCCCTGCCAGCCTGCTGGGGTGGGAGCACCACGGCCCCCCCTCCCTGCCTGCAGCACACACACCCCCCTCCCCAGGACCAGGCTTTTCCCCTGCCTGCCCAGGGCGAGGGACTTGGCAGGGGACACCCCACTTCACACCTGCCATGTGTTTTAAGGACGAGGATCACGCCGCCCCTGCGCCCCGGGGTGAGACCTGCACAGGATGGGCCAGAGGAGCCCTCCTGGGGGTCCCTGTCCTTCCCTACCACTTGGGGACACAGCCGGTCTCCCCGGGGAACCCAGCACAGCCAGGATGTCCTGCACCGGCAAGCGAGGCCCCGCCACTGAACAAAGCCACCGTTGTTGCCGGTGGGCTGCCTCCCCGGCCAGCAGGCACCCGCACAGGCAGGACGGGGGCCCTGCACAAAGCCAGGCCCTGAGCTCTGTCCCTGTCACCGCAGGGAGGGACACAGCACACAGGGGCTTCACCAGGCGGGACGCAAGCGTTGCTCCCCTCTTTTACGCCCCCCCCCCTAAAACAAGCCCATGTCAGCACATGCCCCCTCCCGAGACCCAGCCGGGGGCTGGGGGAGATGCAGGATTAAGCCCTTAATCTTCCTCCCCTTCAACCCACCCTGCGCCGCCGCAGCTCCCACCTCCTCCCGGGCTCCCCTCCCTATTTAATTAAAGTTTCCGCAGCAGCCCCGGAGGAATGCAGGCCTGGTTATTGCATTCCCCGGGGGCGCTCCCCGGCCCCTCAGTCCCGCTCCTGCCCCTTTGACCCGGCCGCGCTCCCCAGCTCAGGTGCCGCCAAGGAGAAAAACCAGCAGAGCCGCTTTACCGGCAGCCAAACCGCCTCGGGAGGAGCCCGGGCTCCGGCAGAGGTTGGGAGGAGGCCGGCGATGCTGCCACGCGTGGCCCCGGCAGCACGGGCCAGATTCCTAGGGGGTGACTGGGGTGGCCGTGGCTGTCCCCAAGGGCTTCCTCCTGCCGGCAGAGCCAGCCGGGCCGGCAGCGCTTGCGTCAGGGCCACCCGGCCTTGGCGTGGTGTAGGGGGAAAATAGTAATTAGTGTCATCCTTGAGAGCGGCACTGCCCAGGGCCGTGTGGGCAGCGGCACGGCCCCGACCGGGTCAGGTCAGTCCGGCCGCCCCGGTCCCAGCAGGATGAGACCTGTTGGCGTGGGGCACGTCGGCAAGAGTGGGTGTGGGGGGGTGTTTTTTGGTTGGGAAGAGGGGTCTTGGAAGTGGAGAATCTCCATTGGGATGCGCTGGTTCTCATGGCAGCTGCCGGCCTGGGATGGAGCCAGGCATGGGGAAGGGACACTTTCCCCACGGTGGCCCAAAGTCACACCCAGGAAGGGTGACAGGGGCCAGCATCCCCCCGGCACACGTCGGGTGACGGTGAAGCGCGCGAGGAGCTGGCGGCAGGAGAGATGACGGGGCATCCCCGCCGGCTGGCGGCCAGGCTGGCCGGTGGCCCTGCTGGCACCCGTCCCTCTGCGCCAGCCGTGGGGGAAGCCCTCACCGGCAGTGCCCGGGGACCCCACTCGGTGCCACCGGGGGTTAGCAACCCGGGACACCCACTCCCGTGGACAGGCAAGGCCAGGGCAGCCAAACCCCACCCCGGCCGAGCCTTCCACCAAGGAGGGTGGTGGTGGACATCGCTGCCACCAGCAGCTCCCACCTCTGCCTGACCCCAAAGGGTAAGCCCTGCCACCACGTCTGCTGGGATCAGCAGTGGGTCCTGGAGCCCTTCTGCTGGCAGGATGGGTCATGGTCACCCAGCCATGGCTGGAAGGAGCCAGGTGCCACATTAGCCCCTGTCACATCTGTCCCCTTCCCCGTGACAGGAGCAGCAGCAGGCCAAGGTCCCTGGGCCAGACCTTGGTGCATCCCATGGTAGGGCAGGCACAGGCAGGGACAGGGACCTGTGATGCTGCCAGCACCTTTGTCCCTACCTGCTGCAGTGCTGTCACCTCAGTCCAGCCGAGGCTTTGCCACCCACCCAGGCAGGGGACAGCCAGGTGGCCCCTTATCTCAGCCCAGGCCTCGGGGGGAGCAGAGCACACGGACCCCCGGCCGAGGCCTGCAGCGAGGTGCTGGCCCCGGGTGGCCTCCCTGCAGCCGAGGCTTGGCTGTCACCCCCTGTCACCCAGGGATGGCAACCGGCCTCGGATGCCCCGTGGCCCAAGCGAGGCCCACCGGCCCCCCTCGGCCCCGCCACTCCCCCCCCCACCCCGAGCCCCCGGGTGCCCAGCAGAGCCCCCTCCCGCCCCGTCCCACGAACCCCGGCCCTGTGGCGAGCGGAGGACCGGGGCAGCGGCGGCCGAGGGACTCACCGGTGCGGGCCGGGCCGGGGCCGGGCCGGGTGGGTCAGTCCATGGCGGCGGCAACCGGCGGCCGGGCGGGCGCTCCCCTCTCTGGCGGCGCCGGGACCGGGGGGCGGCTTTAAAACCGCGGGGGGGCGGAGCCTGCCCTCCCGCCGCCTTCCCATTGGCTGGAGGCGACAGGGGAGGAGGGGTGGGGCACGGCTGCCCCCCAAAACCCCGCCCCCTGCGCACCTGGGGCCCGACACGGGGCGGGACCCCCGGGACCTCCGGGACCCCCCGGGGACCCTCAGGACCCGATTGGGACCCGATGGGGACACCCCAAGAACCCGATGGGGACCTCTGGGACCCCCGACAGCTCCAGGACCCTCAAAGTCACATGGACTCCCCAGGACCTCTGGGACCCCCCCAGGACTCCCAACAGCTCCAGGACTCCCTGCAGGCCCATGACCCCCAAAGTCACAGGGACCCCCAGAACCTCTGGGACCCCCCAGGACTCCCAGCAGCTCTGGGACCCGCAGGACCTCTCGCACCTCCAGCACCCCTTGGCACCCCTGGTAACACCAGGGGGTGGGTGACCTTGGCACCCCAGGGACCCCCAAATCCAGTGCCCGGTACACCCATGCCCATGCCACCATCCGCTGGGGGACAGGTGAGCCATGGGTGACCCCGGTGACAGCCGAGCTGCACCGAGCATGGCAGGACAACACTCCCAGTTTGGCACCACAAGGACGGCACGGGCCAGGCTGGGACAACCAGGCACCCAGGGTGCCCTTGTCCCAACCCTGGTCCCTGGCAATGATGGCAGTGCCAGTGACCGGTGACCACAGCCGGGCAGGGGACCCCGGTGCCTGTCGCAGCCGCCCCGGCACTGTTTGCCTCCATCGTGCCAACCAACAGGCCCGGGGCAGGACCGCTGTCCCCTCCATCCACCAAGCATCCCCGCAGCCACGGTCCCCTCCAGCACCCCCTGGCCACAGCCCACGGAGCGGGGACACGCTCCAGCTGGCACAGCCCCAGCCACAGGGCACTCCCGGGGCCGGTTGGCACGGTGGGTGCCAGGCGAGGCGGGTGGCGTGCTGGGTTGCCAGGGTGTGCCATGCACTTGCCACAAACTTGCCCAGCCAGCCCAGCCAGCCCCGGGGCTCCCCTGCGGGTGACAAGCAGGGCCAGGTGCCATTGCAGGGCACAGGATGCCCCGCGGCTGGGCACGGCCTCACGTGGCCATGGGCTGGAAGTGGTGCCACCGTCCCTCTGCAAATCTGTCACCCAGCCTGGCACGCTGAGGGCACCCCCTGGCACTGGAGCGGGGTTTGGGGGTGCAGCAGTGGGGAAAGGCGCAGGATCCAGGCCCCAGGTTGTGGGGTGCTGTGCCAAGGGGTGCCCCTGGCTCAGCACCCTCCTTCCCTTGCAGGGCGGCCATCCCGCTGTACGACGCCGACACCGGGCTGCTGGTGCTGGCAGGGAAGGTGAGGTCCCACGGCAGCGGGGTGCAGGGGGTGCAGCAGGGCACAGTGGGGTGCAGAAGGGTGTCAGTGAGGTGCAGCAAGGTGCATGTGGGTGCAGCGGGGTTTAGGAGGATGCAGGAGGGCGCAGCAGGGTGCTGGGGATGCAGCAGAGTGCGTGGGGTGCAGTGAGGTGCAGGAGAATGCAGGGGGGTACAACAGGGTGCAGGGATTGCAGTGGGGTGCGTGTGGGTGCAGTGGGGTGCAACAGGGTGCAGGGGTTGCAGCAGGGTGCATACAGGTGCAGCAGGGTGCATGTGGGTGCAGTGGGGTGCATATGGGTGCAGTGGGGTGCATGTGGGTACAGTGGAGTGCAACAGGGTGCAGGGGTTGCAGCAGGGTGCATATGGGTGCAGCAGGGTGCATGTGGGTGCAGTAGGGTACATGTGGGTGCAGTGGGGTGCATATGGGTGCAGGGGTTG
>BJBW01001932.1:4972-18904 GCA_004320125.1 Scolopax mira
AAACCCTTCCCCCTCCTCCCAGGGCTCCCCTCCCTGATCACGAGTCCCTCTCCAAAAGGTCCTGGAGGTCCAGACACTGGGATGGTCACAGTTGCCTTTCAGAGACGAGGCACATCCCTGTCCCTGTGGTGCTCAAACAACCTGATCCACGGCCTGAGAAGCCCGGAGGCTGTAGCACACCAGCCGTGTATGGGGGGATGATGTATGGGGATGTATGGGGAGAGCTTTATCCACCATCCCTTCCCTGCCCTGGAGGAGCGGGGCAGGACCCCATGTCTCACAGCGATTCGGGGGTCTCTTGTCCTTTTTCCTTTGGCGAGAGGAGGGGTTTGATGTTTGTTGTCCCGCGGTGCTTATTGAAAGGGGCAGCCTGGCACCTCCCGGGCTCTGACAGGGAGTTGACGGGGTAAAAGGAGAGGGGGAAGGAGGGAGCTGGCCGGGGCGGCCGGGCATTATTTACCGCTGCTCTCGCCTGTGTGGTCTCAGCCAGGTCTCTGATAATGGATTGCAAAGCCCCTTTGTATGCTCCGTGTGGCCGCCGCTATATTTTAGACTTGAGTCATTCAAGTAAACCCTGGGCAAGGCTCTGCGCAGGCTGATTAACCTTTTATTTCCCAGGAACTGGCTCATTTTCCCTCCCAGCGTGGCGTCCCCTCGCCCCGCACCCTCAGCCCGCCCCAGCTCAGGGGGTTGGTTACCCAGTGCTGGGGTCCCTGCAGAGGAGGGGCAGCAGATTGGCCCTATTTCTGCACCCTCTGATCCCAAATAAAGCCCCCTAAGTTCCTTGGCAGCGCTGCCTGCTGCAGGCAGGGGCACGGTGGTGGTGGCAGGGGCACGGTGGTGGTGGCAGCGGCGAGGGGACCAAGGCAGGGGACAGGCAGAGGGAGCAGATCTGGGCAGATACAATACCCCTCTCAGCAGGACTGGGATCTCCCAGGCTACAGCGTGGGAGGTTGGTCTGAAATGGGAAGGAAGAGCCGCTCATTTAACCCTCCTCCCACCTCGGGCTGCAGGGAAAAAGCAAGGGAAGAAGTTCTGGGAGATGGAGGTTCTGGGAGATGGAGGTTCTGGGAGATGGAGGCTCTGGGAGATGGAGGCTCTGGGAGGTGTAAGGGGACAGGTAACAAGCTGGGGTTTGGGGACAGGGACAGGCTGTGTTGCTTGTGCACCCCAAAGGCAGGTGACCCCCCCGTCACCCTGGGAGCTTCCCTCTACCCACAGAGCTTGCGGTAACACACAGCTGCAAAAGTGCTGCCCATTTATCTCCTTCATCTCAGTGGTTGGAAAGATGAGGTTGTATTTCTCTTTTTATAACCCAGGGAAGAAGTAGTTGGTTTTTTATAAAAAAAAAAAATAAAAATAGAGAAGAGGTGTTGGTTTTCTGAAGAGAGCTGCCTGTAATTGTGTCTGTGAAGGTGGATGCTCTGCAAGCCCGTAGGGAAAAAAGCCCCTCTAGGTCCATAAATAATTCAGCGACGTGTCAGCGGAGTTCCTCTGCTGCAGATAAATCTATTGATCCTTGTTTGGTTTGAACCCTGGAGACGGAGCTTCCTGCTCAGACTCTGCCATCGCCTTCCTGCAGAACCAGAGGAACTCGGCACCCTCCTCCTCCCAGCGATGGAGGATTCACAGAGGCTTTGAGCCACCATGGCACTGGGACCCAAGATGCTCCCAGTGCCACCCGCCACCCTCTGCTCCCAAGGACCACCTCACGGAAGTCCTTTATCACCCCTCCTCTTCACTCCTAATGAACTCTTCTGGCTGATCACTCTGGAGTTGCACACGCTGAAAGGGAGCCAAATGTTATGGGGGTATCTCCTTGGCCCATGGGGCAAATAGTGCTCAGAGCCACGAGCCATTCCAGTGCTTGCAGCATCCTCTTGCCATGATGGCATCCTCCTGCCACAACAGCATCCTTCCACCATGGATGGCAGCATCCTCCTGCCACAGCAGCATCTTCCCACCATCAGAGCATCCTCCTGCCGTGATGGCATCCTCCCACCACAGCATCCAGATGTGCCAGAAGCAGCATCCTTCTGGCACAACAGCATCCTCTGGGAACAACAGCATCCCCCCTCCACAGCAGCATCCTCCTGGTATGACAGCATCCTCCCACCATGGCAGCATCCTCCCAGCACTGCAGCTTCTTCCCACCACCAGAGCCATCTATGTGGGGCAAATATTGTGCTGTAGAGCCCAGAGAGGAGGGAGTCCTCCTGCAGCCACGGGCTACTTGTCTTCCTGCTGCAGTATGACCTGCAGGGTGACAGCATCCCTTCACAGGGCCATGGTGGCCCTGCTGGGCCCGCAGCCGCACAGTGCAACCTGCACAGAAATCACTGCTGAGCCCCCAAAGGGGCTTGCTGGCCATGGAAATCACCTTTTTTCTTATTTCCTGAAGCGTGATGGCTTCTGAGCTCCACAATTCACTGCGAGGGCCCCTTTTCCCAGTCGTCTGCTGGGCACTGCGTCCTTCCCGGAGAGATAAAACCAGGACCAGCCCTTGTACCGACACGGTTACTCTAAAGGCATCCCAACATTCCAAGACACCTCTCCTGGCAGAGTCATCCTCCCCCTTGTTGAACGCACTGAAAAGATTCAAATGCTTCAAATGGATTAAGCATTTGGTTTTACTTGGATTAATTTTTTTTTTTTTCCATGGATATAAACCATTTTGCATTTCAAAATCCTTCAGCAAACAGAGCAGTTTGTCTTTGTGTTTGCTAATTTAAAAACAAATATTTGCCTGCCAAGCAAATATAGTCTCTTAGGATGTGCTATTAATAGGATAATTAGGCAGCCGGTAATGAAAAGGATTGCTGGTAATTATGGCAAGATTTGTTTTGGCATTTGCAGGCAGAAAGGGAGGCTGAAGTGCTAAAATCTACCTTAGAGTTAATTAGTGCTATTAGAATACACCTGAAAAAATAGGCCAACTAATGAACACTTCAGTTTATTTTTAAAGAGGCCGTGCAAGTGGCTTTTTCTGTGAAATATTTAGAAAGAAAACAAAATCCTCTTTTTTTACAGGTCTCCACTAAGTGTTTCAGGTGGGATGAAGCATCTCTCCCTGGCGGGACAGAATCCCTGGGGACACCCCCAGGAGCAGCATGGCTCAGCCCAGACATTTGGGGGGTCCCCCCCGATCCCAGCAGGGCTTTGGGGTGCAGATTTTTGGGGGGTTTGGCAGCGGTGGCCGCTCTGGCAGCACCTTGGGGACCTGGGCTGAGGTCAGCCCACGGGACAGCTTATTTTCTGGCTGCAGAGCAGAAACCTCTCTGTTATGTAAAGCCTCCCCTCGCCCAGGGCTGAACTTCATGTGCATTTGTTGGTATACACCAAAAAAAAAAAAAAAAAAAAAAAAAAAAGAGGAAAAAACTGCGTCGGCTGGCCCTGAAATGATTAATTAGAAAATTACATTTATATAACCCTCTAATCTGTATTTGTGCGTTGCCAAGGGCAGAGGCAGAGGTAGGGGAATTACATCCAGATTAGCTCTGAGCCAAAGGAAGCCCAGATCTGAGATTATTTTGAGGGCAGAAATTGTGAAATTGTACCCATTTGGGGGAAAAATGAGCCAAAATTAGGGTTGGGGTTTTTTTTTCCTTTAATTCTCCCCTCCCACGATTCAAAAAAGAGAGAAAATGAATGGAGCGAGGTGGTGCCTTTCAGGGGTTACTGGGTAACGGCCCCAGAGCTGGCTCTGTAAAGCAAGAGGTGAGATTATAGAAAAAGCTTATTTCCAGCTGAACATGGCCTTCAGTTTCCCAAACAAAATTGCTTTTATTCTTCTCAACATGTGTTCAAAAAGATTAAAGAGCTGTAAGCTTGCACAGCTTAATAAGAGTATGCATTAGAAGAGTGGCCTGGAACGGCAGCGCAGAACAAGTCCACCCCGGTTTGGGGAGGATTTGAAATCCTGTTTATTGAATTATAAAGAACCTTAAAGGATAAAGGATATTGAAGTAGGGATTTTAATACTTTGTGGTATTTGGGGGGAGTTATTCCATCACAACAAATCATTTAAAAAGTATTTTGTTGGAGGGTTGGTGGGTTCTTCTCGGTATGTCAGAGGAGCGCGGGGGAGAGGGGCTGGTGATGAAGAGTTAATTGAAAAATAGGCCGGGGCTCTGATTGCTGGATCGATTTGGAATCCGATGGCTATAAAGAATACATTTTCTCTGTAATTATATGGACAAATTAAAGATGAAGCCTAAAGGCTTTGGTAGATGCTCTATTAACTGAAAAAGCCGAGCTGCAGCAGAGCCCAGCCTGGGTTTCCCTCGAGGAGGAAATTTTGGGTTAATTCTGGAAGGCAGACGGAGCCCAATGTGGATTTTTTGGGTGTCAATCAGGATGGTCTTTAAGTTCCTAATAAGATCTGGGGATCAGTGAATTGCCTGCAGACAACAAAGCGACTCAAAGCCCTAAATGCTCTGGGGAGGCTGGAGGTGGGACCCAGCAGTGACAGGGGTGGAGCTTCCCCTGGCTTCCTCCCACCCTCCTCTTCCTCGTGGTGGGGAGCACTGGCAGGCCTGGGATTAACTGGAGGGTTGGGGGTTTGCGGGACTGGGTGGATTTGCAGTTTCTAAGCAGCCCCGTTGTCTGTGATAACTTATGCTGTTCTGCTCTGTAAGAGGATTGGGCAGATTAAATGAAATCATGAGACATGCTATGCAAATTACATCCCAAATCTGATTTTCTGTCGGGGATTAGGGTTAAAATATTGGGAACTGGAAACGTTTTCCTTGCCTGGTCTAGAGGGTGCGTTTTCCGAATGAGTCGGTGAGAGGCAGCTCAGGAGCCCCAGCTGGTTCCTTGGTGCTTTTCAAGCCTGTTTTTAACAATAATGCAAATAACCCACCCCCCTGGTGCTTGGCAGGGAGCCTGGCAGCCCTTCTGCTGTGTCTCCCGTGTCCCACCGATGGGATAACCCTCCGGCGGGGTCCCGGGAGCAGACCCCAGCCCGCTCCGGGATGGCTTTCCCTGCCTCCTCTCAGCATCGGTGGCTCTCGGCGTGGGGTGTCTCTGGCCTCCAGATCCATGGGTGCCCGTGCCAGGAGCAGATTAGGGGTTCTGCCAACCACCCCCACACACCCGGCCTACTGTGGGCATGGGCAAGGGGGTAAATCTCTTCAGTTTTCCCAGTGCCATGTCCAGGGATCTCTTGGGCTTGCGCGTCGGGTTACTTCGCGTCAGTCACAGAATGACATGGTGTTGGAAGGGACCTCTGGAGATCATCTCCTCCAACCCCCAGCCAGAGCAGGGCCCACAGGAACGTGTCCAGGGGGGGTTTGAATGTCTCCAGAGAAGGAGACTCCAACACGTCCCTGGGCACCCTGTGCCAGGGCTCTGCCACCCTCAAAGTGAAGAAGTTCCTCCTCATGTTTAGGTGGAACTTCTTATGGTCAAGTTTGTGCCCATTTCCTATTGTCCTGACACTGGGCACCACTGACAAGAGCCTGACCCCATCCTCCTGATACCCTCCCTTGAAGTATTTGTAAGCACTGCTGAGATCCCCCCTGAGCCTCTCCTTCTCCAGACTAAACAGACCCAGGTCCCTCAGCCGTTCCTCATAGGAGAAATTCTCCAGGCCCCTCATCATCTTCATATCCTCTGCTGGAGTCTCTCCAGTAGTTCTCCATCCTTCTTGAACTGGGGAGCCCCAAACTGGTCCCAGTGCTGCAGATGCAGCCCCACCAGGACAGAGTAGAGAGGGAGGATGATCTCCCTTGCCCTGGTGGCCACGCTCTTCTTAATGCCCCCCTTTCTCATCTGTTTTGCTCCAAAGCCAGGCGATGAGCCATGAACTGGGGGAGCAGCTCCAGCAGTCCCTGGAGCTCCCTGGTTTGTAATCCCCCCTCTCCCCCCCAAAAAAACAGGTCTGTTTTTCGGGTTGTCCCCGTTCTTTACGTGAGGTTTGGGCAGAGCCACGGCTGTGTGTCTGAGAGCAGCTCCCCGCGCCGTTGTTTGCTCATCTCCCGAAAGATGCTGCCTACGCCCCCAAAAACGGGGTGGAACAGGGCAAATAGAAACGAGAGCGGCTTCGGTGTGACCTTGAACTGTGACGGGGCAGCCCCTCAGTCCCCGTGGGGACCTGCCCGGGGAGGCAGGGCATGGGCAGGGATGGGAAGAGCAGGCAGAGCTGGCATCAGGTGTCGGAGCCAATGCATAAATCAGGGCCAATCTGAACCTTCCCATGGCTCGGAGGAATTTACGATGGGACATTGCACGGGGCTCTCTCCGTAGGGTTTGGCAGCCAGGCAGGATGGCAGTAGGGTGTATTCTGCCCGGGGGTGGGGGTTGAGTCTACCGAGCCCCCCCCCAGAGCAGCGTGCTGTGTGTTCATAGGGGGTGATGGCACCGGTGCGTGTGCTCAGGTCCACGCAGCATCCCTGGGATGTCCACGCACCACTACGCTGGGGCCGTTATCCAGCCTGGAAACAAGGGTTGCCTTGTTGAGCTGAGGGCTGTGCCCCCCCCAGCCCCCCAGATTTCAGCCCTGGTCCATAGGAGAGGGGGAGCAAGGACAGCCCTCCCCCCCCCATTTCCCCCAAACACCCCGTTCTGCTGCTCCCCCCTTCCCACTCCATCTGCGCCTGGGAATAATTCGGATCTGTGGCTGATGTTAACCCCTTTAGACGTCTGCCTGTTCTTTAGGCTTCATTATATTTTTGTTTTCTTTCTCAAAACCCTGGGCTGGGGCTCGTGAAGGGCCCGTCCCGCTGGCCCCTGGCCATTTGGAGGATGGCTCCATTCCTGCAGCGGCTGGGGGGGCTGGAAAACACAGCCCCTTCCCATTAAAGCCCCAAACCACTCGGGAAGATCTGGGCAGGTTTGGGGCTCGGGTGGTTTTCCAGGGGTTTTGTCAGGACGTCGTTAGAGCCGCCGGGGGTCGGGTCCCTCCGGAGCTGCCCCGTTAACGTTGCGAGGCGGCCAAAAGCTTTATTCTGCTCTAATTTTTGAGTTTTCCTGGGCTGGTGCCTGGCCTCTCGCAGAGCCTGCCGGCCTCCCGGGGGCTTCCTGGTGGGTAAAGCCAGGATTTGCTGTGGGGGCAGCCCAGGACCAGTGTTGAGTGGTTGGTGCAGAGGGGGGGACACTTCCCCAGGGGCTGGGGAGTCCCACGGGAGCCGCTCACCCCCAAGGACCTTTCTCATGCTCTGAGAGAGGACGGGGATGGTCCCAGCAGCAGGAGGTCCCCAGCCTGTGCCAGCCTGGTCCCCAGGCAGCTCGGGGAGGAGGGGGGAGATGCCACCTGCTCCCCTGAGCACCAGCAAACTGCTTTTCCATTCTTGTGCTGGGAAGGGAACACCATCAGGTCTTTCCTCCTGCATCCCAGGCTCAGGAGTTCTTTTGGGAGCCTGGAGGGCTCACAGCACCCCTAATGCTTCCCTGCACGGTTCCCCAAACCCCCATCCCCCCGATACTTACATCCCCCAGGGACCATCACAGGAGCTTTGCAAAGCGACATCCCCAGGGCAGCTTTGAGTCAGTCCCATTTTAAAGGGTGTATTTGAAGGGAGAGGGGGCCCGGCAAGGAAAAAGCAATAAAAATAAACACCAGTTCCCCCCCCCCCACCGCACTTTGGTGGGTGTGAGAGGGCAGGGGGGAGGACCTTTCAGTGGCTCCATCGGTGTTTGATGCCCCCAGGGGTATCAGGTCTGGGGTGAAAGGCTGTTTGGAGGAGCACAGGCCATGCCGGGCTGTGCTTTTTTGGCTCCCGCGCGCTGTGTGTTTCTTTTTAAACATTTCCAGCCTGGTTCAATTTGTTTTCTATTACCATCAGCCCCGGTGCCTCTGCAGTTCTGTTGATCAAAGCAGAACACGTTGGCTGACATCGAAGCGCTTCCAAAAACCGGGGGGGACGAGGGGGGGGGGGAGGAGGGAACACGGCCTTCCCGTGAACTCGCTGGAAAAAACGATGTTCCTCGGGGCTGCCCGGCTGCTAACGGGGTGTTTGGGAAGGCGCTGGCCCTCGGTGGGACCCGCTGCCATCATTTCATCACAGGCAATTAAAACTGAGGCCAAAGCGGGTGCAGGCTTGGAAATTTTCTCCTCGGGGCGCTGCGGCCCCGTGCCCTGAACCCGTGTGGGGAGAGGAGGGTTCCCACGGAGGGGACACGGTGGTCCCCCCCCTGCCCCGAGAGAGGGCTGTGGTCCTGGGGGGACATCGTAGCCCGCGGGCAGGCTCCCCATCCTGCCGAGTTCCTCAGCTGCGCTGTCTGGCCGGGATTAGGCAACATTAGTGGCCGCAGCTGAAGGTTTCCAAAGGCAGATGCAGGAGCTGGCATCGCCTTGCCGGTTTTATTTGGTTTTTTGATCCATTCCTGGAATGTAAATTAAAGCAGAGGAAAAACATATGGGGCTGAATCCTGCCGCTAGATACATGGGCACCCGTCCCGCTGGCTCCCACATCAAGGGGGGCTGCACCTGATGCTCTGCCGGCTCCGGCGGCGGCTGCTCATGGTGGGGAGAGGTGCTCAAGGGTTTGGGGGCCCAGGAGGTGGACCCCCCCCCAATGACCCCATCCCTGCAGGCGGGGCCCCCCCCTGCCCTTGAAACCAGGATCCTTCCACAGCCTGGATGGGGATGATCCCTGCCTGTGGGGATGCGGCAGGGAGGAGATGTGGTACCCAGGGATGCGGGAGGGAGGGGATCCGGTACCCAGGGATGCGGGAGGGAGGGGATGCGGTACCCAGGGATGCAGGAGGGAGGAGATGTGGTACCCAGGAATGCGGGAGGGAGGGGATCCGGTACCCAGGGATGCGGGACGGAGGAGATCTGGTACCCAGGAATGCGGGAGGGAGGGGATGCGGTACCCAGGGATGCGGGAGGGAGGGGATGCGGTACCCAGGGATGCAGGAGGGAGGGGATGCGGTACCCAGGGATGCGGGAGGGAGGAGATGTGGTACCCAGGGATGCGGGAGGGAGGGGATGTGGTACCCAGGGATTTTATAAGCTCACCACCGACCTCAGCTTTCCTCCCATCAAGGACAGCATCAGTCTGTCACGGCAAGGAGAGTCAGGATACATAAATCTTCTCAACAGGTTGCTCTGGCATCTCAAGCCACTTTGGGCTCCAGGTCCTCTTCTCCCCCAGAAATGGTTTGTCAGGTTTGTGTATGAAGTAACCAGCTTTTGGGATGGGTTTCCCAGGCTGATCCACTGCACGGCTTGGGGAAACGTGGCATCTCTGCGGCATTGGGATTCATTTATTCAGTGTCTCTTCCAGTTAGTATGACTCAAGCATCCCTAATACTTGATATAGGAGATGGTAGCTGTCAGGGAGAACAGCCCTGTGAGCTGTACACCTTCAGCATCCTCCAGAGCATGTTTAAGAAGCTGGCACTAAATAAATAATACTGTGTGAAGATGCAGAAGTTCTGTGTTCAGGTAGTGAGATGTGGTGTTCAGCATTCGCCTGGCATTTCTCCTCAAGTTTCCATACTGTCTGTGATCTAATCATCCCAAATGTGCTTCTGGAGCAGTAAAGGCACAGCATATTAATGTTTGGAATGAGAAAAGCTTGCTTTTTGGTTTTTTTTTCTTCCCCCAAACAGTGTGTAGGTACACGCTGGATCTTTGAGACCCTGGCCCAGGTGGCCCAGAGAAGCTGTGGCTGCCCCATCCGTGGAAGGGTTCAAGGGCAGGTTGGATGAGGCTTTGAGCAAGGAGGTCTGGTGGGAGGTGTCCCTGCCCAGGGCAGGGGGTGGCACTGGATGATGTTTAGGTTCCCTTCCAACCCAAACCATTCTATGATTCCATGATTCATGATTCACTCTGTCAGGGGGGAAGGACAAACTGGGGCATAAATATGCTGTTAAAAAAAAAATAAAAAAATTACTTTGGCTTGAGAAAAAAATCAGAGCAGTTGAAGTATTTAAGCATTTATCCATGAGATACATTTCCACTTGTAATTTCAAAGCACGTTTTGGAGTCCAGGACAGGGAAATCTATCATTTGTAGATGTTCCCAGCAAGCTGCTCCATCCAGAAACCAACGGGATACCGCTCCCTGAAAACATCCTCCTGCAGCAGAGCAACCCCCAGCAGCGCAGCCGTTAATAACAGCACTATTTGCAAGTGGTACCTTTGCCCCTTGCTGTTGAGCAAAGGTCTTCCTCGTGGAGTTAAGGAACCGAGGCTGATTACTTTCCCGCTCAGGCTGGAGGTGGAGACCATTTCCCCATCGCTCCTGAAAGCTGTTTTCTCGGGCTGCTTTGCTCTGTGAGCTCATTTTAGTCTGGCAGGCAGAGGCAGGGAGTATTACGCTCCAGGAACGGATATGATTTGCAATTCAGTGCATCAGGGACCGCGGTAATTGCAGAGCAGGGTGACCCCTCTGCTTACAATCCAGCAGCAATTTGGCCTCGTCCTGCTTTTGTAAGGGAATAAAGTCACGTTCATTTCCAGCCATTCGCAGTTTGGTGAAAAACCTGCTCAAAGATTCCCCCTCCCCTTTTCGCCAAGGAAATAAAGCAAAGAAAAGCCTTCAAAGAGCTCAACTGCGGTTCAGCCCATAAAGTGCCAGCCAGACAACGAAGCCAAAAACTTCCCCTTGACTCTGCCCACCCCTCCGCAAGCACTGCAATATCCTCTCTTGGCTTTAAATATGCAGACATGCTGTGTATTTTAAGCAGAATAACGTTAAATAGCCGTATGTAGTACAGATGGGGAGATTAAGGATTTAGCTTAATTACCGTGGTTTAACAAAACACAACCCATGAGGCAGAGAGGAAAAGGGATGAGCTCCTCTGCTTCAAACCATACTGGCCATGGGCAGCGCAGGATCACACACACAGGAATACCCACGGAGTGATTTAGCTTCAGCCCATGCCTAAGAAATTTGGAAGACACAGTGGGTTTAGTGGTTTTGCTTAAAAACAGGCATTTAGTGCCATAAGGGGTGCCGGCCGGGCAGCTGAGACCAGCACATCGCTTGTAGTTATGTCTCAAGAATTAGGGGAGACCTCCACCCTCCTATAGAGGCTTTTGGAGGCCTGGAGAGATAATCCAAAACCTGAAAATACAGTTAATATTTACATTTTCAGGCTGAAGAACCCATCCCCACATCTGATCCCTTTGGCACTGGAATCACTGACAGGTAATCCTCCAGTCTGGCATGTCCTGCATCACCCTCACCAGAGCAACCACAGGCGTCTGTCCTGTTGCTGTGGGCAGTATTTCTCTTTAATTACAGAATCACAGAATGACAATGGGTTGGAAGGGACCTCTGAAGATGATCTAGTCCAACCCCTCGCCAAAGCAGGTCCACCCAGAGCAGGTCCCACAGGAACATGTCCACGGTGGTTTTGAATGTCTCCAGAGAAGGAGACTCCACCACCTCCCTGGGCAGCCTCTTCCAGGGTTCTGCCCCCCTCAAAGTAAATGTTTTGTTTTAATTCATTAAAACAAAACCAGAGAAGCTCACATTTCCAAAAAAAATCCTTACCATTGATGGGATGTTGAGTGTTAATGACCGAGCAGCAGCCACGGGAACCGTTCCTGGAGATGCGGCTGCTGTGACACTGGTGTCCCCACATGCGTCACATAGTAGTAATGCCCACAGCCTCCTTAGCCTGGTATCTCACCCTGTTCCTCTGGAGGATTTCAAATTTTTGCACCATTTCAAAATTGCCCTGCCTGCAAACCAGAATTTTCCAAAAGAAATGTGCACAGGGCACAGCTTGACACATGTAAGTTTTTCTTAAAGAACGTAATCCAGCAAATTCTCCTCCCTGATAAAATGCTTCAAACTTAAGTCATTTTAAAGCAAATAGATGAAAATGACCCTTTCAGAAAGCAGCCACACAGCACTCTCTCACTTTTCCCTCTGCATCATCTAAACTTGTGAGGCTAATGCTCCGAGAGGTTAGAGAGCCACCTTAATTTCTAAAATAGCATGATTTAAAACATGAATCTCATCATCTCTGGGACTGGAAGGGGCTCTAAGGTCTCCCTGGAGCCTTCTCTTCTTCAGGCTCAACACCCCCAACTCTCTCAGACTATCCTCACAGTAGAGGGGCTCCAGCCCTCCGAGATCTCTGAGGCCTCCTCTGGACCTATTCCAACAGGTCCATGTGTCTTCTGTGCTGAGGATTCCAGAGCTGGAGGCAGGAGTCCAGGTGGGGTCTCCCCAGAGTGGAGCAGAGGGGCAGAATCATCTCCCTTAACCTGCTCATCATACATCCTACGTCAGTGTACATCATAATCTCCAGCCCCCAACCATCTTGGTGACCTCCACTGGACTCACTCCAGTATATCAATAACCTCCCTGCACTGGGGACTTCAAAACCACACTCCAAATGCCATCTCACAAGTGCCAGACAGAGGGGAAGGGTCTCCTCCCTTTGCCCCTGTTGGCTTCGTTCTTACTAATTCAGCCCAAGATGCAATTAGCCTGATTTACTTCAAGGTCACACTGCAGAGTACCCCCCCCCCCCCTCCAGCCTTGCTCATTCTGGGTTCATTGTTTTTGGGTTTTTTTATCTGTTTTTTTTTTTTTTTAACCTTTTAATGTGTATTTCTTGGAAAGGAGGCATGTGCTGGTGTGTTATACCTCAGCCCGGGGCTCCCCATTCACAAACATCTCATTTTACACCAGCTCCTTCCCCCTCGAGCAGCAGGCACTGCCTGTACTTGACAACCTCTCCATCCATACCTGTCCCAGGCCCACCTTAAAATTACAGCTTTGAAACTCAATTTGGAGACGTGGGGAGAAGCAGGGAAAAGCTCCTGGGCTTTTTTATGTAATGTTGCTCAGCAAGTCCATTTATCTTCCCCGTCAAACCACACATTTCAGGAGTGCGCAGCCCCTGCCATTCCCATATCCGAAAGGGAAGTATTAAAAACCTGATCATTCCCAGACCTCAGAGCCTTCTCTTGTTCTAGGACATAGAGATGGAGGTGGCGGGAAGGGTCATACACCTCACTGCCTTCACATATAGCCTGGAGAAGGGTTGGGAAGTGGCTCACCAAGAAGCCAGACCCTGTGGGATGGGGAGGGGAGCTGAATTTGCCCTCAAATCCGTGCAATGAATGCATAGTCAATCCCTCACCCACAACCTGATTGCAACCTACAGATGTTGAGGTCTCACCAGCTGAGGGTGTGGTCCCTGTTGGAAGCATCTGAGCAACCCCCGCCCACCAGGAACTTATACCAGCTTCAACTGCTCACGTCCCACTTTGTTCATCACCAACACCAAAAAGTCTACCCTTCCTCTGCCAAGTTTCACGGTGATCCCTGCCCACAGCTCTGCTTTGGAGGGACAGAGGGCTGGAGGCACCAGATGTTTGAAATCACAACCAGCCCCACCTCAGGGCAACACAACCTCTTCCAGTCCACAGCAAAACCAGGCAGCAAGGGAGTGGAGTCCAGGCAGAAGAATGAAATCCAGCAAAAATGTAAGGTTCAACGTTTTAATACCTCACATCTTCCTTGTGCATTGTTTGGAGCACGTGAAGCAAATCAACCGCTTCCAGCCTGTGCCAGGTCACAGTTGAGCTGAGATGTTTTCAGTGGGCAGTGATCAAAACACAACTTGTACACACTTTCTTCTTGTCACCCTTCGGCTTGGGCTCAGGCTATTAAAGCAACCGTAGCGTGGCTCTGAGGGATGGCCAAGGAGTTATGAAATATCTCCTCTCTGGACTTCCAGTTCGTCTCTGCCCATAGCTGAAATCCACCAGCATGATGTCCCATGTAAGGGGAATCCAGTGGCTAAGATACCACATGCACACAGGTGATGGACCAAGGATAAATGGTCCACCCATATCATAAAATCATAGAATCACAGAATGGTTCAGGTTGGAAAGGACCTTAAAGATCATCTAGTTCCAACCCCCAGGGCAGGGACACCTCCCCCTAGAGCAGGTAAATATCCAATTGGAAGGCCCACCCAAGGGGAGGAGACCTCACCCTTCTACCCCCTC
>BJBW01001932.1:19041-40425 GCA_004320125.1 Scolopax mira
CTTGTGAAGTGCCACTATTGAAACTATGGATGTACTGGGCAAAACCCACACCTTTGGGCACTGATGTTTCCCTGTCTGGTGTTCCATGATCCCAACCCAGCAAGCACTGACCACCAAGAATGATGAAAGAAGATCCTTAGAGCCATATGCGAAATACGTGGAAATGGTTTGTGCCTTCAAACCAGTGTCACCACAAGCACTCCTTTCGCTGGAAAGATGAGAGATGACAAGTGTGAAGGACCACTGTCTGAACGGCCATCAATCAAATTACTTGGAGTGCCAATGTGGAGCATCTCTTGGTGCTGATGAGGCTACTGTGGGGAAGAAGAGGAAATTTATCCCTTGTGATGCTAAGCCAGACCTCCAGACTGGCTTATTGCTCTCTTTTGAGGTATCCACATGCTGCCTGGAAGCCATCAAGATACTCTAGAGCTTCTATTCCAGCATGATCCCCCTGCTTCCCACAGGTAACTGTGTATTTCCCCCCCATCCCAATCTCACTGCCTCAACCCCTGCTCTTCTTTTGCAGTATCACCTGGAGCTGAAGATGTACAGTCTATTCATACATCTATATCTTTGGGCTTTTGCCACTTCCCCTACAAAATTTCAAGCCAAATTTCACACAAATCAATAGCCAGGGAGAGTCTGTAAGTGTCTCAGGACAAACTTCCCAACTACAGGAAAAATCAGCGTGTAGGTGCCAAAGAAACCACACCAAAGGGAGAGCTCAGCAGTGAAGGCAACATCGCTTGGGACATCACGGAGAGGAAACACCCCTTATTAAAGTGCAGATGAATTAGGAACCACTTGTTCAGTTGTATCCCACAATGTGGAAGGCACATGTGCCTATGTTGGACAGAGAAAATGCCTTGAGATTAAAAAATAATCCCCTAAACAAGAAGTTACTGAAGAAACGAAATTTAGCTTGATCAGAAGAAAGATCCCCATGCCTACCCCTTGGAGATAATACAGAACACATTTCACTCACTCATTTCAGAGCCAAATGCTCTGCAGGAGGTACAGGGAAATCCCCTGCTGGGATGGGGCTGGGAAAGCTGGGCTGGAGTCTCTGCTGTACTGGTCACACATCCCATCTCAATTAATGGCACCATTTGGTAGCCCACTTCACTGTCACATCAGGCAATCAGACATACAGCAGATGTTAGGAATTGGAAACATGGCAGTGAAGAGGTGGTGACCAAGACTGCAGAGGGACAGCTGTGCTGGGAGCCTAACACGACTGCTTCCTCAAGCACAAAATGGCAGCATTGTCCCTCTGTTAGGGACACCTAATCTAAAGCAGCTGGGGGGTTTTCGCCAGATGAGGATGTGATTATGGTAGGTACCTACTCTGTTCCTCCAGCCTTTAGCAAGGCAACAAAGACACACTTAGAAGCAGAAGTAAGACTTTCTCCAACTCAGATACAAATACTTTTCTCAATCTTGTAAGATGCTTCAAGTCCAGAAAGGTAATTTTTTTCAATTCCCAGTGGTCACCACCCACAAAGCTCCCTGGGCCTTAAAAATGACAGCAATTGGCAGATCAGAAGAGTAGGGGATAAAATATAAAGTAGATCATGGCTTGGGAAATAAAATCATAGAATCATAGAATTGTTTGAGTTGGAAGGGATCTTAAAGATCATCAAATTCCAACTCCCCTACCATGTGCAGGGACACCTCCCACTAGAGCAGGATGCCCCCAGAACTGGACACAGTGCTCCAGATGGGGCCTCACCAGGGCAAAGTAGAGGGGCAGGATGACCTCCCTCGACCTGCTGGCCACTGTCTTCTTGATGCACCCCAGGATGCCATTGGCCTTTTTGGCCACAAGGGCACATTGCTGGCTCATGGGCATCCTGTTGTCCACTAGGACTCCCAAGTCCTTCTCCTCAGAGCTGCTCTCCAGCAGGTCAGCCCCCAACCTGTACTGATGTAGGATCCCAAACCTAGATGTGGGATCACAGAGGGAAAAGTATGGGAGTGTATGAGGGACTTGCAGGAGCGAGGGCAGTGCGGTACAGTCCCACATACTCCAGAAAGCAAGCAAAGACCTACCTATAAACCATCATAATTTTTTTCTCAGATGAGAGTACCTACAGTTCACAAGGCAAGAAGAAGTCAACCGTCTTAGTGTATCCCAAGAGCAACTGCCATACTCATGTCTCTGCACAGCGAGCAAAAAGTGCCCAGCCTGCCGAGGTGTAATTTGTCAAAGGATGCCCAAGTGGTCTGAGAACCAGGTTGGGTAGCTCTGCTCAGCACCATTAATTTTTCCAGCAGCAAAAGGGAGCCCCAAAGCACAGCAGACCCCTGTAACACCTGCATTCATTCGAGATGTCTCTCAGAAGGAGCAAACCCTCACCTTTCACCTGGGCTGGCATTTCTGTTTCACTCTTGCACGTACACAGCTGCAACCTGACAATCCCCTGGATGCACTTAAAGGTAACAGTAAACTCAAAGTGATTGATCTAGAGATAATTTACCTTGGCAAGTGGACCAACAGACGCTGCACTTCCATAAGAAAGGAGTGAAGAGCTTCCCTGGATACTGGCATGTCTACAGCACCAAGAAACTGAATTAGCAAGTGTAAAAGTAGTGGTGCCTTAACATAGAGACTGATGAGGACATGCTCTAACAGGATCCCAAAACCATCAGCCCAACTGATGTTCCCTCCAACCTGCATGTGGTCAAATGCCATTTCATTCTGGATCATATTGTTAGAATTAAAAGATATTGAGAGGAAAGAGAATCAATGGCTTCTTGCCTATATTTCTTGAACAGAGAAAGGGTATCCTGTGTTATCAACCCTTCCTGGGGTCACTGCATGGGTCCTGGTGTCACTCTACCATGCACAGAAGTGCTTGTGGCTGCACTACAGGGAATTAAATAGACAGCAGAGGTGACAAGAAGGATAAAAGCCATTTATGTCATGAAACACCATCAGGCTGAAACTGCCACTTTAGAAGAGAAAGAAATGGGGGCAGCATAGAACTGGGTGCCACACATCAAATTCTCCATGTGGTCAAGAGCTGTTTGGCCACATATCTGAAGGGTGGGAGATGGCACCATCTTCACTGGCCTCCCACCACTCCTCAGCAGGGCACAGGCAGACTGGGCATATTTAAGGGCTCCAGGGCAGACTGGAAGGTTTGGCTTGCTCCCCCCCACAGCTGGGATCCTTGCTTGCTTGCCAGCCCCTGTGCTATCACAACCTGGGTGACAGTCCCCTAACACAGCAATAGTATAGAGGGGCTTATCAGAAAGATGGGGACAAACTTTTTAATAAGGCTTGTTGTAATAGGACAAGGAGTAATGGTTTTAAACTAAAAGATGGTAGATTTAGACTAGATATAAAGAAGAAAATTCTTTACAATGAGGGTGGTGAGACCCTGGCCCAGGTTGCCCAGAGAAGCTGTGGCTGCCCCATCCCTGGAAACATTCCAGGTCAGGTTGGACGGGGTTCTGAGCAGCCTGATCTAGTTGGAGATGTCCCTGCCTGTGGCAGTGGGGTTGGACTAGATGGGTTTGAAAGATCCCTTCCAATCTGAGCACTGAGAGCTGTACATAGACTGCAATTCTGCCTCATGCGAATAGAAAGAATAGCCTGTGATCGTTAAAAATAATTAGACCCACTCTTATGCATAAATTTTTAAGCCTCCACTTCAGATTTTACCTATATTGTAAATATTGGGGTGGAGAGTTACATCTAATGCTTGAGAGGGAGGGGGAAATTATCCCTAAATGTGCATCATACCCAGCACACATCTCCTGAATCCAAGCGTCCCAAAGAATATTCAGCGGACCTCACAGATCTCCTCTTTTTGGCTCTTTTCCAAACATGGTTTGCTAAAAGTAGGATTTACACAACTGAAAATTCATCAGAAGGTCACAGTATGACACTCCATCACAGAGACAATAAGAAGATACAGAACAGCCCTCACTTTCCCCCTTTGTGATAGTTCTTGCAGTAGTCCGAATGGAAACGAGGGTCACACCATCTCATCTTCCCACTCTGGACTGTGACCCCCAGTGACCAAAATATAGCTCTTCCATTTTCACTTACCTTGTCCGTAAGAGACAAAATGACCAGGGAACATCTGAAATTCAGCAGCCCCCGCACTTGTAACTGCATTTCCAACCACTTCTTCCTCTGAAGCCTTGCCAAAGACTGAGACGGAGCTCAAAAAGGGAAGATGAAAACTCCAGCCTCTCTGGAGGACACACTGAAAATCCTGCAGACTCTGGGAAAACTAAGAGAGCTGAGAGTCAACCTGCTGACTCTCGTTCTGCCAGAGAGCTGCAGCTGGTGCCAGTGAAATATTTATGCAAAGCCAGCAGATGTTGTGAGCAAAGTATGAAGAAAGCCATGAAAGCTGCAGTATTAGGTTGGGGCATCCGGTGCTTCCCACAATGGCCAACATCAGATGGTCAACAAAACTGTAAGAGCAGGGTAAGCACATGCAGACACCTCCATCTTTCCAGCTTCCAGTGACCTAATGAATCACAGAATCATAGAATGGTTTGGGTTGTGAAGGATCTTAAAGATGTTCATCCAGTTCCACCCACCCCTGGCGGGGCAGGGACAGCTCCCACCAGAACCAAGTTGCTCAAAGCCCCATCCAGCCTGGACTTGATCAAGGGATGAGGCAGCTACACCTTCTCTGGGCAATCTGGGCCACTGTCTCACCGCCCTCAGAGAAAAAATTCTTCCTGAGATCTAATCTAAATCTACCCTCTTCCAGTTTGAAGCCATTACCCCTCATCCTATCACTACATGCCCTTGCAAAAAGTCCCTCTCAGCTTTCCCTATACCTCGGGGACCTTCTGAGGGACAGACTTGATCTTGGAAAAGTCTTTGCACTTAACACCTTGTATGAATTTTTCTTTTGTGAATCTTCTTTGGAAACCTTTCACATTTTTAGCACTCCCAATGTCCCTATGAGTTCCACAGGTTTACTACATGCTGCATGAAAGCGTTATGTCCTTTCATTAGCTTTTAACCTTTGTTTCCTTCGCTGCCATTCAATTCTTGCACAAGAAGAACGACTAAAAGTTTTTAAAATCTGAGAGAAATGTTGATTATTCCTTCCATTAAGGCTTGGGAACATCTGTCTGTACATCAGCAACAAGATCAGAAATAACATTTAAGCACTGACAGTGCAAGCTGGATAGTACTGAAGCTCATGGGGAGACTGAAGAAACCTGGAAGACTCACATGAGCATCTCTTAACACAGAGAGTGGCTCAGTTCAACCCAGACCTTGGCCCAGAAATAAATGCAAATACTTAGAGCCCCTGGAAATCCCATGTCTGCTTGTCATCAACCCTTTCTTGGAGACCTTGCAGCTTAGCAAAGTCCACAACATGGCTGGTGCCCCAAGAGAGCTGAGCTGAGCTGCCTCCCATGTTGGTCAGAGATGATGATTCAAGTCTTCAGACAGTCAAGAAACAGGCTTCCCTTGGGGTTGAACCGCAGCAAAGCTTTAGCATGAGCCCAGGAGACAAGGGACAGACTGTAATTTATGTCCAGCTGGAGAGGAGACTAAAAGTGCCCTGGGCCAGGAGCACCTAATGAAAAAAACCCACCAGCTTTCCCTTTGCCTTCAAACCGTTGTCCCAACTCTCCACCCCTAGTCTGGAGGCAAAGAAGGATCATCTATAATCCATCCACCCTCACCGTGGCAAAATCCCCACCGTAACTGTCCTGTACAAAAGAGGAAATAAACTTCAAATTGTTCACTGCAGTAAAAAAAAGCAATGAGGGAGCTGCTGTACCGCTACATAAAGGGTTAAGTGTGGTGATACCCAGAGATAGCTCCTTTCCTAGCTCACCTCCCAGCTTCTGGGCTCTAGCCTGTTTAATGAAGATTGATTGCCTTCAGGAGGCCATCTCTGTCTAGACTGTCTATGGCCCCTTTTTATTACCCCCACCCACGCAAGTGAACCCAGGACCCAGGCATGGAAAAAATTCAGGCAATGGAGCAGCAAGAGATTAAATTGAGTTTTCTCAGACCAAACAGAGCCAGGACTTCCCTGGCCCTTTCTCTTGGGCACGGATTCTCTTGGGTTTAATAACGGCTGATAAACCAGTGTCGTTTTGTCAATGGGGTCCTAGAGAACATATCGTTTTTCTACCCTGACTTCTATTCATGGAGTTTACAGTAATCTACTGCCTCCAAGGCCTCTTGGCTTGAGGTTATGACAGCATGAAGAAACTTGTGTCCTCACTGCAGCAGCCTTGCTGAGCTATTTCAGCCCCAGAACAGAGCAGAAAGGCTAATTGTGTGCTGGGTTTGCTACAGAGAGTTCCCTGGAGTGCAGGACATCTGCATTATTGCCCCTCCATGAGCCAGTGAGATCCCCACAAAGACAAGGAGGACATGAGATTATTGGTGACCTGGCCAACTATAGTCCTCAGACCATGCCTACACTATTGGAAATGTCTTCTAGCCCCAAGGCCAACAGATAAAATATAGTTTCTGTCCAGAGCTAAATTATCTTTATACCCCCATCCCCAAATAAGAGTCATATCTCCACTGCCTGGTCCTTGGTCCATGCTCACCCCAGACTGGACCTGTGCATTATTTGGGAGTGTGAGAGCTGGCTTGGGCTAAAGCCACACCAGGGACTGTGCTAAAAACAGGGCAACAAATTTTCCATCCACTAATCTAGGAGCCCCAGTCCTGTGGCATGGTCTCCATAACAGGAAAGAATGGAAGTCACGGGTGGAGCAATAAATAAGGTGGACCTAGACACCATGTCTGCTCTCTCAACACACTCTTGCAGGCAGTAAAAGCAAAGAAGTGGAAGAAAGAGCATTGCACAGGCAAAAACGGATGAGAACCAGACATGGGTATATTTCATGCTGGACAAAATGGTTTAGGGTAGCAGAAGGTTTCTAGTCCTTTCAGAAGGGATCTTGGAGCAACTTCCCAAAACCTTGCTGGAGCTCATGTGAAATCATGTCAAGTTCCTCAGAGTGTGCTGTGGTTTCAAAGGTCTTTGACCATGAGACTTGTTCTGAATGGACAGGTAGGTCCCCATACGTCCCCACAGAGCACTGAAACTAAAGTGTGGAGCCATGAGGTCAGGAAGAACCCTAATTCCCACAATGTGGGACCCAGAAGCAACACAGCTTGGAGAAACATTAATAATGGACACAACGCCTAGATAAAAGCATGTTAATAATAGTTTTCCTGGTTTTTACTAAGCGAAAAGTGAGTTTGGGTCCAAAATGTATAACACACCGAATCAAAACCCCAAGAGGCAGGTGGAAGGCGATTCTGCAGCTTGCAAAACTCTTTAAAACTTAAGATGTATTTCAATTTACTTGTCACCAAAGGCTTTTAAAACAACAAGCTCTACCTGGGGTAGACGCATAGTTTAGATGTTTAATGATTATGATTCTCCGATGCCTTGAGGATATAGTGAATTAGTGCATCAGTTCTTCATCTCGAGGCATGGGGTGGGGAAAGGCAAGCCCAGTCTTAAATCATAGAAAATATGAAAAGATTTGATGGAGGGAGAGCTGCCACAGCTTAGCAGGGAGGACAAGGTGAGCTCACCAGTGTCACTTTCCACGGGCAAGGTGGATCAGGACTTGGGCCAGTTAGACATTAGGCTCCAAAGGAGAAGAAAACATGCCCATGTTTTGATACAGATAACCTCGATTCACTTTTTAGACAAGAGTGAAAACGGTTAAAAAATTTAAAATCTCTGGTTTTCTCCTCTTTGCATGTCTTCAGGTTATTGTAATTGAGAGAACATTTTCTATGAGAACCCATCAATCACCCCCGGAAAGTCACGCTCGCTCGCCTAAAGCACGGAGAGGCGCATCCAGTGCGGGGAGACTCTCAAAAGGGAAAAGAGCTGCAGGTTGAAGTTCTTCCAGCTCATTTACAGAGATGTCAAGTTTAACGATCTTAAGGAATGAGGAGGAGGGAAGGGGGGGAGGGATAAAAAATAAAAAAAAAAAAAAAAGAATGAAGCTATTTCCAATTTTTCCCCCATCTCCCCCCAAAATATGCCTGGAGTTTTTAGACTTTACCGTTTTTGACAAGTAGCAACACACAGAGGCAGTTCCAGCACCAGCACTGCTTTATCAAGGAGTTCTGCCTTGGAAATCACCCAAATAAAACTTGGCAGAGAAAAATGACAGGAAACAAACAAAAAAAAAGGGGCAGTTCAAGAAGCGACAAAGAGGAGGAAGGCGGACAGATCCTCAGCAGAATGTTTTCTTGCATCTCCTCTTTGTCACTGGCAAGGGACAGGCTCTGAGCATGTCAGAGAAACATCTCTAAGTGAGAAAAAACGCTCATTTTCTTCCCCTTGCCCCCCAAAAAACCAGATGTTTGAGACAGCAGGAATGTCTCCTGCCCCATCCAGAGAAACTGATCTTTTCTGAAATGCTAAGCTGAGAATGTGCGAGTTGCTAAAATGCGATGCATTTAGCAAATAACTGAAATTGCTGAGAAAATATCTACTGAGGAGGGAGTGGGAAGAATATCTGGGGGGACCTGGAAGTTTGTGATGGAAAACATAATCCCAAGAATGCGACAATTTAAGAACAGGAGAAAGACTTAGCCCTTTTAACAAACCTAAAAATACATCAGTGACTTATTTTAGTTATTTTTAAAGTGATGTGATAACCTAAAAGAAATGGAAATTTAAATCTGACTACCACATAAGGCTTCCCAGCAGAGAAGCAAAAGACTCCTGTCATGGCCAGAGCTGTAAAAGTTCAGGGGTTGGGGGCATTTCAAACAAAGTTGGTGAAAGTGGAGTAGCACTTCTGTAATTTCTGCCACTGCACATTCCCAAAAGAAAGGGGAAGAAGTTGAGATGGAAAGTTTTGGAGAGCTGCAGAGCAACCAGAGGGCTGCTGGCAGAGCAGACTGTTGTAGGACACGAGCTGGGGGTCAAACTCTTCTCAGTGGTGCCCAGTGACAGGACAAGGGGCAATGGGCACAAGCTGGAACACTGGAAATTCCATCTCAATATGAGGAAAAACTTCTTTCCTTTGAGGGTGGCAGAAGCAGCCCACAGAGGTGGTGGCATCTCCTTCTCTGGAGATATTCCAAACCCGCCTGGGTGAGTTCCTGTCCAGCCTGCTCTGGGTGACCTGGCTCTGGCAGGGGGTTGGACTAGAATATCTCTGAAGGTCCCTTTCAACCCCTACAGTTCTGTGATTCTGTATTGAATTGTCTTTCCCAATAGTTCTCGTTGACACCTGGGTTAAAATGAGTTTAGGTTTCAGGCATACAAAAAGAATCTGTTCCTTACCATTTTTCTCCTGCAAACATACAGCTACCTTGGAGATACACAAGACTGGAGCGGAGTAGAAGAAATCCCGGGATCTGTTCCCTTCTTTTGCCCTGACTGATGTCACCTAGTCTCTGCAGCCTAACTGTCCCCACTATAAAACGAGATTAACAATAATCTGTGAGGCCTGAGGCTTGTGAATGAGAAGTTCACATTGGAAAAGCCAGGGCAGGTGAGAAGTCTCCATCTTCAGCTGCATGTTTGCACCACTTGAGTCTGAATGCTCCTGGTTCATATCAGCAGGGATCCAGCTGAATTTTGCCTATGGTAGGTTAAGCTGCAAGGATCTGCGCTTTGGGAGGTGCTCAGATGAATAGTGATGGTATCTTGGCCATGGGTTTGCTCCCCATATTTGCTCATGGGTGATGAAGAAGTGAGGGCAATAATTCCCCTAAGAGTAAAAGCCTAAGTCTCAGTACTTCAAGTCCCACAGCTGGTTGCTCTCCCACCAAAGTCACAGAATCATGGAATGGTCTGGACCTTCAAGTCACCTCCCACCAGACCAGGTTGCTCAAAGCTCCATTCAGCCTCTGGCCTTGAACACTTCCAGGGATGGAGCAGCCGCAGCTTCTCTGGGCAACCTGGGCCACGGTCTCATCCAGTGGGCTCTTTTCTGCCCGCACGCTACTGCACAGGAGAGGTTTGTGATGAAAAACAGAATAAATAAACCCAAGAGTTCACACTCTGCATATCCCTTCCCAACCTGTCAGAACTGTCACTGGTTCAAAATCACTTCTTTACTTGCAGGGAATTCAGTTACAGAGAACAATTGCCTGGAAGAGGAAACGAGCCCTGTCTTGTCTCCACAGCCAAATACCACAGGAGTTCTTCAGCAGGACTGGATTCCGACACAAGCAGAGTCACAAACTGAAAGGAGAGGAGCCAGATGATGTATCTCACCAGAAGGAACCTGCCTTCGGGGAAATCACCTACTGTCTGAGTGTCCTTTTTAATGGCTGCTTGTTGAGTTATTCAAGCCCACTACCACCAAAGCTCTAAACCTGGCACCCTCCTCCCACGCTGTGGATCTTCAATGTGCTCAGAACCTTAAATAACCAGGTAACACCTTATCTCGTCTCTTAAGGAAACTTCAGAGAGAGGAAACAGTGAAGTCCAGGTCACGCCAGATGCCATTTAAAGGCAACGAGTCCATCATCGCTGCCCACCATGCAAAAGTTTGTCATTTTACCAGTTCTTTGGAAATGCCCCGGACACAGAAACACGAGCCCACCTGGACTGGAGAGAGTCCAATTTGCCAGTCCCAAATCCCTTCTCTGGAACATCCACCATGTAAAGTACCATTGTTATAATACATTGTTATGACACATCACGCTCCATTTCGGCAGAGACACCACTGCTGGTAGGGAGAGGAGAGGTTTGAAACTATAGATAGACCAAAGATGCTGGTAAATAAAGGAAGGCCAAGGTGGAGCTCAGATGTATTAAAGCCTGTTAAAGTCTCCCCTTGCAGTTATTCTGTCTAATAAATGGCTTTTCTTTTACCTGTGGCATCTCCATCTGACCACAAAGTCAGAAGTGAAGTAGTCCAAGGTTTAGCTAACGGTGAAATCTAAGGTGAAATATTGAATTATTCCTCTTCAATACATACATCAATGACCTGGATGAAGGGATGGAATGTACCCTCAGCAAGTTTGCTGATGACACAAAACTAGGAGGGGTGGCTGACACACCAGAAGGCTGTGCCACCATCGAGAGAGACCTGTACAGGCTGTGCAGAGAGGAACCTGATGAAATTCAACAAAAGCAAGTGTAGGGTGCTGCACCTGCAGAGAAATAACCCCCTGCACCAGCACAGGTTGGGGGCTGACTTGCTGGAGAGCAGCTCTGAGGAGAAAGACCTGGGAGTCCTGGTGGACAACAGGATGACCATGAGCCAGCAATGTGCCCTTGTGGCCAAGAAGGCCAATGGCATTGTGGGGTGCATCAAGAAGACAGTGGCCAGCAGGTCGAGGGAAGTCATCCTGCCCCTCTACTCTGCCTTAGTTAGGCCACATCTTGAGTACTGTGTCCAGTTCTGGGCTCCCCAGTTGAAGAAGGACAGGGAACTGCTGGAGAGGGTACATCAAAGAGCTACAAAGATGATGAGGGGACTAGAATATCTCTCTGATGAGGAAAGGCTGCGGGACTTGGGTCTTTTTAGTCTGGAGAAGAGAAGACTTAGGGGGGATCCAATCAATGCTTAGAAATACTTAAAGGGTGGGTGTCAGGAGGAAGGGGACAGTCTTTTTTCAGTGGTGCCCAGTGACAGGACAAGAGGAAATGGGCACAAACTTGAACAGAGGAAGTTCCACCTAAACATGAGGTGGCACTTCTTTCCAATGAGGGTGGCAGAGCCCTGGAACAGGCTGCCCAGAGCGGTGGTGAAGTCTCATTCTCTGGAGACATTCAAACCTTCCTGGATATGTTCCTGTGCAACCTGCTCTGGGTGGACCTGCTTCAGCAGGTTGGACCTGCTTTTAGATGATCTCCAGATGTCCCTTCCAACCCCATATCATTCTGGGATTCTGTGATTATTTGTAAATTGTGGTTTATGGAGTTAGGAATCAGGCATTTCGTTAGCTCCCTCCTTTTGCATCTTTCAAAACCTGCCAGGATTGCAGAACTCACCACCTGAAAGATGCTTAAATTAAACATGCCACCTTGGCAGATCAACTTCAGAGATAGTCACACAATATCTGTGTGACAGCTCCGCCACCACCGATACCCTGCGGCTTGAATAGGCATTTCCAGCATTAAAAGCACAAGGGGTTTCGGGCTGGGTCAAAGGTCAGTAACTGCTCCGGGAGAGATTTACATCCTCTGTGGGCCCAGATCAGTGTTTATGTCAGAATTACCCTCTTTTTCCTGGCACACGTCACATGCCTATTGATTACAAAAAGAGGGAAAATTGGTTTGATTGATTCGCTCCCCAGGCATTAAAAACACGATTGGTTTTCTTCTCAGAAAAAAAAGCCATGCTTTAGAGAAAAAAAAAAAAAAAAAAAGGCAAGCAAGAAAACCAAGAAAACCTCTCCGGGAAAGCTCAACTTTGAGAAACAAGATTTTACCCATGTCAAAAAAATTCCCTGGGATTTTGTCACGCTTTGCCACACCTCAGAGGCTCGAAAAAATGTTTTTCTGTAAATGAAACAGGAGAAGTTTTCAAGCAGGAGCTCACAGCTCTGCCCGGTTCCCCTCCCTCACTGTATTCGTTCCCAAAGCAAAGATGAAAAATCCATGATCCTTTGTGAAATCAAGGCCTGACTGTGTGTATCGGGACTGGGAAAAGGGACAAACTACTAAACAAACGTGGCTTCCTAATTTTCCTAAATTCCCTCTTCTTGTTTTCCCACAGCATGGTCCTCGGGCAGAGATGAAGGAAGGATTTCTGATGCTCTTGGTAACTCAACACAAACCCAGAACACCAAGAATCCACACTTTAGCTTTGACCAGCATTTTAGAAGTCAGAAACCCAAAAATGCTGCCGGGGCTTATTCAAACCTCAAAATGCTACAGATTTGTGGTAGAGAAGACATGAACCACCCCCGTTTTGGCCAGTGTTTCCGCAATGTGAAAACCTGTTTTGTTTTATTTCAGCCATCCCTGAAGAAAATCAAAAGTAACATCATCTGATGCAAGACAAAGTTTGTACGTAGAACTAATACCTTTTATGAGAGCATCTGCTGTTGTTGGAAAAAAAACCAGATAGGCCCTGGGCAGTAAAGAAAAACTTATATCCTATAGCTGAAAGCTTATTTAATTTTCCAGCTACATTATTGCAACCTACAAACCTCATCATGTTGGTGTCCTTGGACCATCCTGTCTGCAAGAGCCTCAGCTCAGGAGTGTGACAGTCCATTCCTGGTGTGCCAGACAACCTGGCCACATTGCCAAGGAGGTGGAATTCACTCCTTGACATAAGACGGGGCTGGGAAATTGCTCTTGCTCTTTAGATGCTCCCACCGGCATCACCTCGTATCCGCCTTTCCACACCGTGAAGGTGAACTGATCTTTGAATTTTTTTTTAAATGATTTTTTTTTTCTGTTGTCTGACATTGTTTTGTTGTTCGTTGCGATGCCATAGAATTGACGTGAACTGAATTTCAAATGGATTTATTGTTTATTTTAATGGGAGTGAATCACAGGATCCCAGAATGATATGGGGTTGGAAGGGACCTCTGGAGATCACCTAGTCCAACTCCCTGCCAGATAGGGATCACCCAAAGCAGGTCCCACAGGAACTTGTCCAGGTGGGTTTGGAATGTCTCCAGAGAAGAAGACTCCACCACTGCTCTGGGCAGCCTGTTCCAGGGCTCTCCCACCCTCACATGAAAGAAGTGCCACCTCATGTTTAGGTGGAACTTCCTCTGTTCAAGTTTGTGCTTGATCCCTCTTCTCACTGGGCATCACTGAAAAAAGACTGGCCCCTTCCTCCTGACACCCACCCTTTACGTATTTTAGGCGTTGATGAAAACCCCCTCAGTTTTCTCTGAGGGGTCTCTCAGACCCAAGTCCTGCAGCCTTTCCTCATCAGAGAGTTGATATAGTCCTCTCATCATCTTTGTGGCCCTTTGCTGTGCCCTCTCCAACAGTTCCCTGTCCTTCCTGAACTGGGGAGCCAAGAACTGGACACAGTGCTCCAGATGGGGCCTCACCAGGGCAAAGTAGAGGGGCAGGATGACATCTCTCAACCTGCTGGCCACTGTCTTCTTGATGCACCCCAGGATGCCATTGGCCTTCTTGGCCACAAGGGCACATTGCTGGCTCATGGTCATCCTGTTGTCCACCAGGACTCCCAGGTCTTTCTCCTCAGAGGTGCTCTCCAGCAGGTCAGCCCCCAACCTGTCTTGGGGTAGGGGGTTATTCCTCCCCAGGTGCAGTGGGTCCTCCCCCCTATACTTGCCCTTGTTGAATTTCATCAGGTTCCTCTGTGCCCATCTCTCCAGCCTGTCTAGGTCTTGCTGGATGGACACTATTAGATCTTGCATCTGTGATTGACACCACTTGTGATGAATACACCAAGCTGCAAATGAGGAGCTGGGCACCTTGGGTCTTACCAATCTTACTCCAATCTCACTCCACTTTCCCACTCACAGGGAAAAAGGGCCAGTCCAGCAACTACATCTCCAGCCCCATATTGAGGTGACCTGGAAGTTTTGGCAGTGATAAAACTGCCCATCCCCTAAAAATTAGATCAGGAACTCAATGGACTGAGACAGACAATTCATCCCAGAACCTGCCTCGTAGTTACAACATCAGAAAGGATGTTAAATACTGAGTAGCTCAGACACAGCTGCCCTCCCAGAGGTGCCAGGCTACAATGAACAGCTCAAAATGCTTTATGAAGTTGACATTTTGGTTTTACTGTTGCGCCGGAGTGGTTCAAAAGAAGCAATTTGTTCTGTGGCTTTAATGCATTTTGGAACTAAGGTGCGGCACATTTTTTGTGGCAGAAAAACAACCTCAGCTCCCCCTTTTCCACCTACCCACCCACCACCACCACCACCTTTGAAGCAGAAAGAAAGCCAATGAAAGGCGAAGAAGTGAGCACCCAAGGTAGCAAAAGCTTATTAGTGAAGGGAACAGAAGAAATCGATCATTCTGACCTGAGCAGTGGCTGAGGAGGTGGAAGCAGGAAACCCTGGAGACGTTACAAAGTGCTAGTGAGCCCCAGCCAGCGCCTTTGTTTGTTGCTAATGAGCCGTGGTGTTTTTTAATAATATATAAACCATTTAAAAGGACTTGATGGGAAGACCAAGGAAGTCAGTCGAAGTGTTTTCTGACCCAGAGCAAGGTCAGAAAACACTGGAAGGTTTGGTGAAATGGGGGAACAATGAACCTCTGCCAAATACACAGGAAGAGCTCAGCAAAAATGCTGGGCTTCCCAGGGGTTCTTCTAGATGTTTGGACCCCCAAAGGGTTATTTTCTGGCAGATCATCCTCCTGGAGGGTACATCCCAAGCAGAAATTCCTGGAAACATCACAAGGGAAGTCCCAGATCCCTTGGGTCGGTGATGCTTTTTATAAGAGATCACAGGTTTGGGAAAATCCCAAGCACAAATCCAGGCTGGGGAGAATGGATGGAGAGGGACTCTTGATGGGACAAGGGGGGACATTTTAAGCTCAAAGAGGGAAGATTCTTTAAGAAATTTTTCATGGTGAGGGTGGTGAGAGCCTGGCCCAGGTTGCCCAGAGAAGCTGTGGCTGCCCCATCCCTGGAGGGGATCTGGGGGTTCAGGGTTCTGGGCAACCTGGTCTGGTGGGAGGTGTCCCTGCCCATGGCAGGGGTTTGGAACTGGATGATCTTTAAAGTCTCTTCTAAGTCAAACCATTCTACAATTCTATCTGCAGGGAAAGCTCACAAGATACCCAAGGATTCCAGTGTGTCACTGCAATAGTTTCACAGAATCGTAAGATTTTCTTCTTGGGTTTCCAGGTTTTCAGCCATAGCTCATCTAAGTCCTGAAGACACATGTTCCAACCACCCTGAGTTTCCAGCCAACAGGTAAGGAGCCAGGAACCCTGGAATCTCCAGCTTGGAGACAAAGAGCCTAAAAACTTTCACACTGAGCAAAAGAAATGGCCAATCCTGGCAGTTTTGCCCCTGTCATTAGCTGCTTTTAGCAGCAGAGAAGCTGCCAAGGCTGTCACATTCCCTGAAGAGCTGGAAATTGTGAAAGAAATGCTTCATTTTTGGACTTAGCATAGTTCTTTGCAACGTGTTAATGGGATTTCACACTTGTGGTATTTTAAGTTTAAAAAAAACCCAACAAACATTTGGGTTTGGTTCAGATCAAAATTTATTAAAACCAAAATATCTGCAGCATGAAAATCCCACTTTTTGATCAATATGGCTTCCCTTGATCACAGAGGGCTTTGACAGACACTTACCTGGGCTCTCCACACAACTCCACAAGCAAAGAAGATGCCTCACCCCAGCTGATACGCAGCCACATTAACAGCAGCAAATATTAATTGCTTCAACTGCAAGAATGCAAAAACACACTTTAGGACACAGGGATAAGGAGTAACAGGGCAACAACACCATCTAATACCAACAAAATGAAACCAGAGGTGCCACAGACACTGTATTAAGCCCTACAGAAAGTCCTGGAGAGGTCATGTGTTGGGGCTAGATCCTTGGAGTGGTTTTGTTGGTTTAATTCACATTTTTACTGTGACTTGACAGGGGACTGTCTTCATCCTGACAAGAGAAGCCAAAGTACCCAGTCACACAGGCAAATTAATAATTATGTCATTGCAGTCAGTGTAGGGGCAGCACCTCTGTGTGCCTTTTGTCTCCAAACCACTCACCCAAGCCTTCTGTTTCCAGCATCACAGTACCTTTTTCTCCCACCTTAATGTTTTTCAGCCGCCTCGTCCATTGCTCTGAACAGGTTATTGCTTCCCTCCATCTCCCCCTGTGAAGTCCTGAGCCCACATGGTCCCCAGGCCACCCCAACACCACCATTTGGGAACCTTTTCCATCTTTCTCCCCTTCCTGGACCCTCCTGGCACCTCATATCTCCTTCCAAATACACAATTACTTTTCAGACTCAGTTTTGCTGCTTCGGTGCCCAGTGTATCTGCCATCAGCCATGGTGGCATTGACCATGGTGGCTTGGCTGTGGTCCTGAGAGCCTGGGAGAACCTCCCAGGAGGCTCCGCCGCAGGCCTCAGGCAAGCTCGAATTCACACCGAAGCAATAATTTTTCTATCTAAATCCAAACTGGCAATTAGCGGCTGTTCCTCTGCGGCGAAGCAGCGTTTGAACTGACCTCCCCTCCCCTTTCTCCTCACGCCACCCCAGCGTCTCCCGGGCCCCGCGCCACCATTACGGCCCGCCCCCTACCGCGGAACTACAACTCCCGTCATGCCCCGCGGGACGGCGCCACCTGAGGGAGGCAGTGGGGCGGCATCGCGGGGGTTTCTGGGAGTTGTAGTCCCAAGCGTGGAGTTCCCTCAGTGTCGGTCAACGAGCGGCGGGCGGCGAGCGAACTACCGGCGGCCGGGAGGAAGCGGGGGTGGCGAGGGCCGGGGCCGGAGCCCGGGAGCGGGATGCGGTGGCGGCCGCCTGGCTGCTTGAGGGCGATACCATGCACCCGGCCGTGGCGGTAGGGCTGGTGTTCGGCGGCTGCTGCAGCAACGTGGTGTTCCTGGAGCTGCTGGTCAGGTGCGGGGCCCGGGAGAGGCTCTGAGGGCAAAAGGAGGGGTGAGGGAGAGGGGTGGGATGGGGAGTCGGGTGAGGGTCCCCGGGGCTGGGGGCCGCGGCGTGTCCCTCTGCCCCGGCTTCAGGATTTGTGAGGGAAGGGAGCAACGGCAGCGCCCAGGGGGTCTCCGTGAGATTTTCGGGGGTGTGTGTGTGTGTGAGAGAGAGGATTTGGGATGCTGTGGGGGCTGGACCCCAGCCTGGGGCTGGCCCTGAGAGGATCTGCGGCCTCGCCGGGATGGCCGGCTCCCCTCACAGCTTGGGGGGCAGCTCCAGGCCTTGGGGACCCTCTTCAAGGTGTTATGAGGAGCCTAGGCGTGTGTTGCCTCAAACCAGGACATTGTGTCGCCGTCTGATGGGTTTTGTGGGCTTTTTGGGGGGCTGTTCCCCTCAACTTGGGCTCAGTCTGGTCCTGTCATGGGCCGTGTCGGTATCCAGCCCAGGTATTGGGGATGTCCCATGCCTCTTGACACAGGGATTGCCACATCAGCCAGGCCCTACAGCATCCCCTGTTCTCCTGTCCCAGCGCGCCTTGTACGGGTAACAGCTGAAATAGTGAGGACAAGACATGCAGGAAAAGGTGTCAGCCTGTTGGTTTTGTTTCCATGGCTGTTCAGCAAGCTGTGAAAGCATAAGTGATAGACCTGGCTGGAAAAAAATAATGACATAGTAAGTCACTGTGGGGCTGCATCCCCTGACCATTCAGTGCTATATCCATTTCAATCGTTTGAAAATAGTAGTTAAAACCTGTCCTCACTTACTCCTCAACCATCATTATCCCAGACTGTTTGAGGAAAAAGGGAGGGCAGAAGAGAGCCTGACTCAAAGCCAGAGTGGGGATATTTGCTTCAAAGTGGGAGGCCAGGATGCAGGTAACTTAAGACAGGCTTGCACAATCACTCAGTGATTGCTGGATAAATCGAGAAGCAGATCCTGGAAGAAGAGACCTTGTGTGGTGAGTTGTCTTTCCTCTTGGGGATTGCTCTAACCTCGGCCTTTCCTGCCTGGCTTGTGCCGCAACATCATGGAGGGAGGAGGAATGGGCCCCACTTCGAGGTGAAGAAAGCTTTGGATGTGGCTTCTTGCATTTGCTTGCAAGACACACTAGGCTTGTGTGGCCTCCAGCCAGGCATTACAAAAAAAATGAGTCATTTGGCCCTCAAAGGCTGCGTTAGGTGTCTAAACCTCAGAAGGGATTTTGAGCAGCAAATCCTGGAAGTCCAATTGCAGAACCCTAAAAAACCAGCTTTTTAACACAAGCTTCTCTTAAGGATCGTCTCTCATCCACTTTAGAAATTCCCCTCTTCCTGACAGCTCAGTTCCCTGCCCCTCACTTCCCTGTTCACCTTTCTAGAGGGGAAAAAAAGTCATTCTTGAAGATGAATCTTTCCATAATAAGCAAAGTCTTGTAGCAGGTCACATGAAAAGGCATTAACCAGACTGACAATCTAATGGGGGAATAACAAAGGTGATTGAAAGAAATTTGCTCAGGATTTATGAGAAAAGAGTAAAGGAATGAGAACTGTTTAGTCTAGAGATGCCTAAGGACAGCCAAAAGACTTTAAACGTTGAGAATGGCTGCAGAGAAAAGGAGATAAATTTTTCTGCTGGAAGCAAAACAAGAAATAAGGGGCTTAAATTGCTGTGAAAGGGATGTAAAGCAGGCCAAAACCCCAGGTTTGCTCCCTTGCAGTGTAGTAAAGTGAATTTGTGAGGAGGAGCAGGAAAACTCCTTGTTGGAGGTTTTCAAGAGCAGATTTAACAACCCCCTGTCTGACTAGCAGAAGGAGGCCTGGACAGGTCAAGAAATGCCATCTAGTTCATCCCATTTTCCCAGCAGTTTCTGGAGCAACCCAGCTTGTTCTGTTTGTGTCTTTTACTAGTCCTTGGTGGGGTCTGTCTTTGAGTTATGATGCCAAAGCTCTGTGTGGTATGTACATATAGGCCTGGTGAGAAAGCCCCTCTTTGCCTTCTGCAGCTGCATCTTTGTGAGGTGCCTTCTTGTAAAAGTGGTTGAGGGTCTGTGTGGTGAATTTCTTCCCTTTCTGGTGCAAATTGGGAGTGTGTGTGGGGGGGTGTTCTTCTGCAGGGGCTCTTTAGGGCAACAAAGTTGGTGAGGGGTCTGGAGCACAAGTCTTGCGAGGAGAGGCTGAGGGAGCTGGGGGTGTTCAGCCTGGAGAAAAGGAGGCTGAGGGGAGACCTTCTCAGTCTGCATCTCCCTGGAAGGAGGAGGTAGCCAGGGGGGATCTGTCTCTTCTCCCAATTAACAGGCGATGGGACAAGAGGAGGTGGCCTTGAGTTGCACCAGGGGAGGTTTAGATTGGATATCAGGAACAATTTTTGGAAGAGGCTGCCCAGGGAAGTGGTGGCATCACCATCCCTGGAGGGATTTGAAAGCTGGGCAGATGTGGTGCTGAGGTTTAGTGCTGGTTTCATCAGTGTTAGGCTGATGGTTGGACTGGATGATCTGAAAGGTCCCTTCCAACCTTAATGATTCTTTGATTCTGTGAAGGAATTCTCCGTGAAATGTGGAGTCTTGTGCAGCGATGGACAGAAATCTTTCTTGCAAAAATCATTTGGATGTGCTGAACTCGCTCTGAGTGAGTCCAGTGCACCAGTGGGCCCCAAACTGGTGTGTAGAAGTTGGGCTGGTCTGTCTGTGCTCTGCTGATGTGGCCACCTGTTTCATCCCACCATCTGCTAGGTGTGGTAGACACAGGCAGTTCTGTCCTAGGAGCCAGGTGACAATTGCATCATAGTTCTGGAGCACTCTATCAGTTGGCTCTTGTCACTTCTTTGAGGTTCTATCAGTGTGTTAAGATTGTGAGTCAATGACATGGGTAGATATAGCCTGGGGTTTGGGGTTTTATTTTGTTTGTTTATTCTTTTCCTATCAGTCAACCCTTTGTCAACGCTTTTCAGATAATGTGAGGTCATATGTACAGCCAATGGCTGAAGGTGAGGATCTGTGAATTGGGAGGAAACAAAGTCTGATACATGGAAACAGTCTTGGTTTATTCCAAGTTTACCTACAGAGATAAGGTTTACAATCGTGGGGCCTGACTCCTGTCTCCTGTTCAGTGTCTCCTTTTTTCTTCCCCCAAGTAACTTTTTGAACCTCTCAACCTCATTGTGCAGCAGGGATTGAAGTCTCATGGACAATTAATCTCTGAAAAATGTGAAAATTGGCAGATGTGTAGAGGGCAGAGGCTTAGGTTAGTGCCTGCCCTGTGGAAATAGGAAGAGGGTGGCCTTTCCAGGTGCTTTTTGGTGGCTCTGCATTAACCAGAGCACTGCTGTTTCTTCTGAGAAGTCTGGGGGGTGACACAGGAGATTCTGGAGGACCTGGAAGAATAGAGTTTGGTTATTCCTGTTCTCCAGTGTGTCTTTCAGCTTGTGTTCTGCAAAACTGTGTCTAGACCCAGCCTCTGGCTCCTCGTGACGACGTGTCGATGGAGACTCAGTGGCTTCTCCATCAAGTCATCGGCCTCGGTTTCTGTCTTGCACCAGAGAAAAGGGAGTTCCTGTATCTCAAATTCCTCTGCCTCCCGCTGCAAATAATTGTGAGGTTTCTGATTATCTGATGTGTCATGGCCTCCTCTGACCCTGAGGCTGACTCTGTGCCTTCCAGGAAATCCTCCCATGCTCCCTGTAAGCTCCTTAGGCAGGAGGGAGGGTCTGCAGCAGGCAGGTCTGCTAGGAATGGGTGAGCAGCATGGGGGGGGGGCTCTTTGTTTAATGGCTGGGAGTTAGGGGCTGACTTTCCCTTGTGTGCAATTCCTCTCCCCTCAAAATAAACACACAAGGTTGATTTGCTCAAAAACTTGTGGAGTTTGAAAACTTCGCTGCAAAACA